>OX235274.1:141593418-142162471 GCA_944472155.2 Trichobilharzia szidati | reverse complement strand
CTCACTGAAGGCGATATTCAGGGAAATGTGTACAAGGTAGTGTTCTTGGCCCTACCCTATTCATTGTATTCATAAATGATATTGTTTCTATGATCAAGTATGGCAAGCCATACCTCTTTGCAGACGACCTCAAAGTTGTCCATGATTTCGACTATAATGATACGAATATTGTTAGTAAACTCCAAGAAGACCTAAATAGTCTATGTAATTGGAGTGAAAAGTGGCAGTTAATGTTCAATCCAGCTAAATCTGGGATAACATACTTCGGACGTTGGAAACCTAGCATGTGTCTATACATGTACGGTGACCTTGTCTCAAACACGAACACAGTCACAGATCTCGGGGTAACATACTCAGATCTTACCTTTACTGAACATGCAAATAAGGTGGTATCTGATTGTAAACGTCTAACCGGCTTTGTGCTACGCAACTTTTACACCCCAGAAGCCAGATTAGCCATATATAAGATATGCATTCGCCCCAAACTTGAATATTGTGCCCACTTATACAGTAGCTTTAAATCAGCAGACAGAAAAAAAGTTGAAAGTGTCCAAAGATTCCTCACGAAACGCATATTAGGTTATGATCAGCAAATAGAATACCTTGACAGATGTATTCGACTGGACTTAGAACCCTTATGGTTAAGGAGAGTGAAGTGCAATTTATTTCTCTTATTCAAAGTTATAAGAAAGCACTGTAACAGTAACTCGTCTATAACCTGGGCTAATCCTAAATCGTATGGACTACGCAACCATAACTGCCTTCTCAAGGTTAACACCCATAAGCTCACCACTAGAGCTAACTTCTTCACCATTAAATATTGCAAACTTTGGAACCAACTACCCTCTGAGATTAGATCCTGTGAAAGGCCTGACAGTTTCAAAAGGAGCCTAGAAAAACATATTAACATGTCCACCCTAGCCCTTCTAAATGATCTCAACTGCTAGTAGAGTGGTGAAACCATGACATTTCAATATTTAACTACAGACAGTACACTAGTTCCTAGACTAACCTAATAATACTTAGTAATTATGCAGACACATTCGCTGCTGCGAGAGCCGGCCTCGTACCCAAAGGAGAGAGCAAAACGTTGTCATAGAACATCCCCAACCCTTAGTCACAATACAGCGGTGCAGCACGGACGATGATAGCCAGTGCCATCCAAGTGCTCCGATTGAATCAGAAGAAAAAAACTCCAACAGGCCGGTTCCCGGGGAATCGGCCAACTAGTTCGTAGGATAACTCCTCAACCGACAGCCCACATCACGTCAACCACCCCCAATACGGGGACGTGGTGAGACTGACTACCAGTTGCCTGTACAGTAATGTGAGAGGTCTAAGAGGCAAAATAGCTGAACTTAGATACCTACAATCACAGCTGAACTCCAAAATCATAATACTGACGGAAACCTGGCTAACCCCTACGGTGGCAGACAGCGAAGTCAGTATAAATGATATGGTCCTTGTCAGGCGAGATAGGGATCTGAAAGAAGGAGGTCGAGTCGCCATATACGTCGACAAACAGCTCAGATGTGACCATGCAATCGACCCTCCCCTCATTGAGCTCCCTGACTCCATATGGTGCCATTTCACCGTTGGGTACTGTAAGTATCTAGTGGGCAGCATTTACAGATCACCTTCATGTGGAGCAGACCACAACCAGGTACTGCTGAATGCAATTTCAGCGACACATGACATGGGTTATGATCAAATTGTCATAGCTGGAGACTTCAATGCCCCATCTCTTAACTTGATGACGGGATGTGCCCAGGACAGATTTGATCGAAATCTGCTGCATACCATCACGGAGGCCGGATTCACCGAAAATGTCAGAATGGATACTAGATGGGGCCCAGATGGGAAGTCTTCTAGACTGGATTACGTGCTCACTAGTGACCAGCTACTAGTGGAAAACGTTCAGATCACGACTCCCATGGGTAGTAGTGACCATGCGGTCATAACATTCGACATAGTCCTCCGCGAGCGTTTACAGTGGGACAATACACAGCCCTATCTGTGTTATAACAAAGCCAATTACACCGAAATGCGAAGACTTTCGTCTGAAGCAAATTGGCCAAAAAATTGGACAGAGCTTACAGTAGAAGAACACTGGAGAGTGGTAAAGGAGATCATTCACCAGGCGATCTCAGACACTGTTCCTTTGGTCACACCTAAAGCTAGAAAGCAACGTTCATGGCTAAAAAGGGGGACACAACGCCTTCTACAGGCGAAGCGAAAAGCCTGGTTTGCGTGGCGAGTATCGCAGAGTCAACCCGAACATGAAGAGTACCTCGAACTCAGGAATCGGTGTAACATACGAGTCCGGAGTGATAGAAGGACATTTCAGAGAAACCTCGCCAATAAGCTTCTCGTGAACCCCAAAAGCCTATACAGGTTTATGTCTGAAAGAAAACCGACCAACCAGGGAGCTTGCAATATAGTGGGTTCTGATGGGAAATCTCTTACTAGTCTTGAAATGGCAGAGACATTCAGTCTAGCCTTTCACAGGCAACTGAACAGTAACGAGGATTTTACCCTCACAAAACATCAAGATTACAATGCAAGACCAACGTGCGAAAACCTGCTGGGTACATTTCAAATTACCCCGGCTATGGTACTCATAAAATTGGGAAAGTTGGCTTCGGGAAAGTCTGCAGGTTGCGACGACATAAGACCATCCGTCCTGAAGCAGTGTTCAGAAAGTCTCTGCCAACCCCTAAGTGATCTGTTTCAACACTCCTTTGATGTAGGGAAACTTCCATGTGAATGGAAACGAGCCATCCTATCCCCTATCTTCAAGGGTGGTGACCGGCAGAACGCGACCAGTTACAGACCAGTTGCGCTACTCCCAGTGATATCGAAGATATTGGAAAGTCTCATTGACGACCACATGAGAAAATACTTCGACGGGACTAACCTACTCCATGAAGCACAGCATGGTTTTAGGAAGGGAAGATCCTGTGTGACGAATCTTCTACTAGCTTGGAACGATTGGACACTATCCTGGGATGTAAAGGTACCAGTCCATGTGATCTTTCTCGACTTTGCGAAAGCATTCGACACAGTTCACCATGGTCTGCTCCTTCACAAAATAAGCGAAGCGGGTGTTTCTGGAGCACTTCTCGCATGGCTGGAAGATTATTTAGGCGAGAGAGAATTCTGCACCAAAGTCAACCGCATCCGATCATCCTGGCACACCTCGGCATCAGGGGTTCCTCAGGGTTCTATCTTAGGGCCGTTGATGTTTTTGATTTTTATCAATGACCTGCCCTGTCAACTGAATTGCTCTGCGCTTCTTTACGCTGACGACGTAAAGATTTGGAGAGCAATAAACTCATTGGAAGACTCCGACAGATTGCAGGCTGACCTGCAAACGCTGGGGGACTGGGCTCTGGCTAACGGAATGCCTTTCAACTTAAAGAAGTGCAAAGTAGTGCAACTTCATTCCGGCAGGTCACAGAGTGCAAATTACACCCTTGGTGGCCAGAACTTGAGTTGCGTGCCATCAGAACGCGATCTAGGCCTTATTTTAACAGAAAAGCTAGACACCAGTGTAAATTACACGAGGGACGTCGCCAAAGCTTACGGCACTTTACACTTTATGCATAGGCAACTGGGAGCTCTTACTCCTGAACTATTCCTAACGTTGTATACGACATACGTGAGGCCACTCCTCGAGGTGCATAATATCATTGCTCCTCCGCTACTCAAAAGGGATGCTAACATGCTAGAAAGTGTCCAGAGACGAGCGACAAAATGGGTGATCGGCCTCCGCAACAAATCATATGAGGAGAGACTGAAGAAATTAAGTCTTTTCACACTTAGTTACCGTAGTCACAGGGGAGACCTCATCACCGTCTATAAGATCCTAAATGACCAGGCCCATCCTGATAAGAGCATCCTGCCATTAAGTGATTATAGGCTTCCACGAGGTAACCCGCTAAGGATAGCACACCAGAGACCAAGGACTCGAGTGCGTTCACATTTCTTCTCGCTTCGAGTTTGCCGTCTCTGGAACGCTTTACCGGCGGCCGTAACTACAGCTCCATCTGTGGAGATTTTTAAGCGGAAGCTGGACAATCATGCAGAAATGCATGGTTTGTGTCTCAATGGCTTACCCTCTTAAAATTTGAAACCACATTGTCAATGGATAAGCACACAAGCTAAATCCCCACGACCCGTCCTGTCTTCTCCCACTGTACCGACTACTCTATCTTTTCTTTCTTTCTTTCTTATTTCACTTATCTCAACCTATATTATCTACACTACAACCTATTATTATCATTATTATTATTATTACTCTACTTTTATGACTATACCGAATGACCAACGGGTGTTAGGTCAAACTCCATTCACGGCAGCAGCTGAGTCCTAACATACTGCACACTACAAACCACAATCTTGACCAATCCTCGCATCACTCCTCCTGGAGTCTACCAGAGCTAAAGCAGTCGAGTGGCGGGATTTACTACGCATAAGTTCACCAAAGATCTGGAACCTCTACCTTAAAATCAAGAAGCGAGCTCAAAGAAATCACTGGTTTATACTAGCTCGTAATCAGGATATTGGATATTGGATAATTAGTGTAGGCTATTCAGTGACTCAGTCTGACAATCCATCCAGTGTGAAGTACCAGTCCAATGTAGCTACCCAAGTTAGCAAGTTTTCTAGGGGTTATGACAAACGTCCTATTTCCATCAAGAAAAACTAAAGCGCCAGAGGCATCCAAGCAACAGAAACCCTATATAGCATTTGCTGGCTGCCATGTTAGCCATCACCAACCAGTTAAACATAAGAAAGGGAAAACGAAGCAAATAAATTAAATACTGAACCCAGGACACGAGTAAGTTGATTAACACGTAGAAAGCCATATGTAAGCCATTTTAGATCATTGACAGTGCTTATATAAGATGCTGTACAGCGTCTTGTTATGGTGACAGTGGACTTCATCAAGGATACTGAGCCATTACTAGCCAAACCTTGAGGGATGATATATGAGTAAGGGACTTAAATTGTTTCTCAGCTTCAGTCGGACATGATAGAGACACAAGCACCTCTAAGCCATCTTTCTAAGGAAACGTCAAATATGATAGACCAAGCTCCTAAACGTAGGCCTAACTGGTCTCAAGTGGAAAGCCAATTATACCCAAGCAACACGGTGAGGTAATCGGTATTATTCTACTCATTTCTTGTAAACTTGCCCGTTTATACGAAATATAAATTATTATTATAAGTATACAAAAGCACTCAATAAAATACTACAGATATTATGACTTATTATCATTATTTGCTATGACGTCCTTTCTCACCAGAGTTCGAGTTAAAAAATATAAGCCTCAGAAACAAAGAAATGCGGTCATTCAGCCATCTCATAATCCAGGAGAAATGGCCGAACTCTTCAAAAGTATGTTAACAAACTCCAAAACAGTCTACCCAAAAATAATTTACTTTGACGGCATTGTTTACAAGAATACTGAAGTGATATTTTAACTGTTTAGAAAGCACCTTGAGAAAATGTACACTTTGGAGAACGATCAGGTCGTGGAATTCCCACGTTAAACAGGCGAATGTCTGAGTGACATACTTTGCACCACACAAGAAATCGAAAGGGCTATTTCAAATCTTAAGCTTAGTAACACCGTTGGTCCAGATGGCCTATCTTTCATTCTACTGAAAAACGGTGGTAATGACATGAATTTACCCCTACTCAAGTTATACTCATTTTCACTAGGCTATGGGACATACCCTATCAGCCGAAAGAAGTCTTATGTTGAATCTATCCCTAAATACGGGCCTATAGCTGATATCAACAACTACCGCCTTATCAATATCACGTCTGTAGTTTCACGTGTAATGGAAAACACAACAAAGACTCAAATCACTCAGTACTTGCTATCAAACTACCCACTATACCCAACCCAATACGGTTTCCTAAGTGGAAGGTCGTGCATTACTTGCCACCCAGATTGTTTTGACTACATTACACAATGTACAGATAATGGACATTCAGTAACATTACTTCTCGACGTTAGAATAGCCCCTGATTAAGTCCCACATATCAAACTCCTAACAAAACTCCAACCCTATAGAATAACTGGAAAGATTCTCAAATGGAATAATTCTCTTCTCACAGAAAGAGAGCAATTAGTCAAAATCAACCACCAGCTATCTTCGCCAAAGCCGATAACTAGTAGTGCAATAGAAGCGTGCGTTCTTGACAACTGACTTTCAACCCACACAAGTGAGGTATAGCCTACCTTGGACACTGAAAACCTAGAATGTGTCTATATATGAACGACAAGCCCCTCTCAAAACTGAACACAGCCACAGGTCCCGGGATAGCATACTCAAATTTAACCTTTTCTGATCGTGCAAATAAGGTAGTCTCTGACTGTAAAGGACTTACCGGCTTTGTACTGCGTAACTATTACACCCGAGAAGAAAGATTAGCTATATATAGGACATGCATCCGCCCCAAACGTGAATATTGTGCCCTCCTACATAGCAACCCAAGGTCTGATGACCGAAGAAAAGTCGGAAGTATCCAGAGATTCCTCACGAAACGCATAATAGGGTTTTACCAACAAGTGGAATATGTTGACAGGTGTATACGTCTGAAATTAGAACCCCTATGGTTAATGAGAGCGATATGCAACTTGTTTTTACTCTTCAAAGTCATTAGGGAACATTGTTGCAGTAACTTATCCATAAAGTGGGGAAATATCAAATCATATCAGCTGCGAAACCATGAATACCTTCCCAAGGTGGCTACAAACAGAAAATCCATTGGGGCAAACATTATATAAATAAATAAATAAATTTGTTCTCATAGTACAGTACATGAGGGACGCCAGTTTACAGGCATCATCAAATTGTTACAGAAATAGAACCATATAATTCAATCATAATTTACAGGCAGCAGCAAGATTTTTTTATTTTTTTTATTTGATTTACAGCTTGATTCCACACCGTATTTTCAGCACAAGTATGGAATTTTCAGCATGGATATCGGTTGCCCAAATTCAGGCATACCATAGATATCGGGTGTGCGCCGGCAGGGGATCAAACCCCGGACCATGTGCATGGTCGGCGAGAGTCCTAACCACTGTGCCACCGACGCTTTACATGTTCGCTGGAGATTATACATACACTTGATAAATGTTAATCCCAGTAGTATAAAACAGCCTTTTCACTTATATACAATCATTTCTGTGCAAAGTTGGAAAAATCTGCTAGATTGTCTTTACTTGATCGTGCCTGTAAAAATGGCATGCATTTTCATGTAAATTTATGTTTGTATGAAAATACAAATTATTATTACTATTAACAAAAAAACCAGGTCTTTGGTGGATGGATTATAAGTGCCTGGGAAAAAAATAAAGCTTGAAGTCAATTTTCATACATAACTTTGTTGTGTGCAGAATCCTTGAATTATAGTTCATTGATGTGTTAGTTTGAAATCAGTGATATGTTTATCTCATTTGATCTGCAATGTCATTGTTGGGAGTAAACATACATAAGCTTTAGACGCATTAATTGATGGATTTCCACTGCTTGTGGGTATTTTCTTAGCGTGACGAAGGTTTATGAATTTCAGCTATTCCGACAGGAGTTGAAAATATTAACTGCTCAGCAACATTATGGATATGAGTTCACCACAATATCTTAGGAAAGGTGGGTTGTAGTTGGTGAGGTATATATAGTGCCCAAGGAGCGTTCATCTGTCCATGTGATGTTGTGGTGAGCTATACCTTTTCCATGTTGTCAGTTTATGTCCATTTTATTCCACTTATTGTGTTGGATAGTAGTTTTACAAACGAGATTTCTTGTCTGTTTGAGGATACGTTTCTTAACCGTTAATGTTTTATCTAGAATTATAAATATAGGCAAAAAACAACAGGTGTATTATTTTAGCTTATACATTAAATGGACCTATAATTTCGGAGGCTCTCAGATAGGAACTAGAACTACTATCGTTTGCAAACTCTTGTAGTTTGTCATTAAGCACCTTTTTGAAGGAGGCCAATGTACTTGCTTAACGCATTTCCATTGGTAGCTTATTCCATATCTGTGCATACCTAATCAAGTAAAACTTTTGCCTGGTGGCTGTTTTACATTGTTCGATAGCAACTGTACCCTTAGTGTGTCTTAGTTTGTAGCCATTGTCATCTGAAAGTCGAGTGCCATTAGTAGAGGTAAAAACTAAGTGGTTTAGAAGCTTATAGTAAAGTGTTAAGTTTAGTCTCAGGCGTCTTAGCCATAGTGTTTCTAGTCCTAGGGTATCACATCTAGTGGAGTAGTTCGCACAATTTTCGTTTCCGAGTAATTTTAACGTGAAGTATCTCTGCACTCCCTCGACTTTCAATTTGTCCTCTATGCGTATGCTACTATACATGAATGAACAGTAATCAAATAAAGGACGCACACAAACCTTGTACAACAGAATTCTAGACTCATTTCTGTAGAAGTTCCTGAGTAGAAAGCCGATAAGTCTGCGTGACTTTGACACTTGTTTGGAGATATGTTCAGAAAATGATAAGTTATGTGAATATTTCAGCCCTAGGTCCAGTACAGATTCCAGTCGTTGAAGTGTATGGCCTTGAATTGTCAGGTCAAGTTCTAAATTGTTGCAACCTATGCAGAGCCAGCCACATTTTTCGACATTAAATTGGAGTTTCCAGGTGTCACACCATCTATCCATTTTTTCTAATTCTCGCTCTATGGCGTTTGCTGTTATTCCAAGATCTGTGTTCTCGCATTTATACGTCACTTTTAAGTCATCTGCATATAGTATTGGTTTACTTTCACTAAAGCATTCACAGATACTGTTTATATATATTATGAATAATAGTGGGCCTAATACACTTCCCAGGATCACACCACTACTTACTGGTTTGGGCCTTGAGATTATCGAGCCAACTTTCGTTGTCTGACTACGGCCACAGAGAAATGATTTTATCCAGTTCAGGAGAGGGTCACATATCCCTAGTGAGCGCAACCTGCTGACTAATAGATTATGAGGAACTCTGTCGAAGGCTTTTGTTATACCGAAATATAGTACAATTACTAGTTCTCTGTTGTCCCTACTTCGTGTAACTTCGTTGAAAAGTGTGACAGGTCACACATGATCTCTTTTTGAGAAATCCGTGTTGTGATGGATTGATAAGTTCGTGTTCTAGTAAGTTGTCTGATACTTGGTCTTTAACCACTTTCTCCATTATTCGGGATATTACCGGTGTTATATTGACCATTAAATATTGCACTCTTTGGAACCAACTACCATCTGAAATTAAAGCCTAGAAAGACGCATTAATATGTCCGCCCTAGCTCGTTTAAAAGATTCAAACTGTTGGAAGAATGGTAAATGGAAGTCAGTGCAGTCTTCAGTGTAGTCAGTTACGCATAACTCGACTCTACTCCCTACGCAGCGAACGTTTAACTGATTTACTGATTTTCTATTCTCCTTAATTTTCAATAAGTTGTGCTAGTATAAGTAATTCTAGACACACTTATGTTAGCAACCACACCTTTTAATATTTTACACATGTAATTAATAAAACACTTCTACTTTTTGTGTCGAAATGACTTAACTCAGTCAATAACCGCACTTTTTTCATAAACTTTTCTAAAACGTATAATTTTATAAAATATCGCTTTTTTAAAAAATAACACAAGTTGAAGGGTTACTTTATAATGTCTGACGCATTCCACATGAAAATCGGTCATGAAAATTCAGCAAAACAAATCCTGTTAACTAGCCGTTTTCCTCAGGATCACTCTAAATAATTTTATCACTAATTGTTCCCCTACCCATTTAACCCTACTAAATAGACTATAACTTAGTTCCTGTAATACTAAATACTTCTGTGCTTTATAAATTTTCAAGGTAAACTTAATTTCCTAGCTGTTTGTAACAAATACTTATAAACATGTATTCATGTATAAAGGTGACACTGCTAAGAATGTCGTCAGGTATCGATGTATCTGGTGACCTGAAGAGAAGCGCTTGTCATGAAAGCTATTAATATACAGTATACTGTATGATTGGGACGGGCTCGAAGCAACGCTGGAACTACGGTCATTGCCGATATATCTCAGACCGTAACATCAAAAAAGGAGGGAGGGTGGCGCATGCTGATCAGCAGATATGGTAGTGGTCACAAATGTGAATCGCTCCAATCTGTGGGATAGCAAAGTGGCTCCAGAATTAAACACTAGCCTAGACCCTCAAAAAAAATAATAAGGGTTGTACAGATCTTAATTATAAATGAAAAAGTGCTTTTGCTCCTACTGTCTACAAGCCTGTTCAGCTTCTTGTCAAGATCTAACCCATGGGTCCTACAGAAATTCGCGAGATATCTTACAGGTCGGCTTGTCCTACGGGTTCTAATCTTCCAGATCTCTGAATTCACTTCTCGCTGAAATATCACTTACCTACCTCACGATAAACTTCTCATTTAATATGATGTATTAATATATTCCCACCTAATGTGCATGAGGGATGCCAGTTCGCAGGCATTATGAATATGATAAGTAATGTGTACATAGAGTAAGCACGTTTACAATATTTCGCTGACACAGGATAGATATATACACAAGGGAAGGTAATGGAATAATCAAAACAAGCACACTTTACACAGGTTAAAACAATGTAAATGATATAATGCTAGGCACCATTATTGTTTGAATTTGTCGAAAACGTTTGTAACAACTGAAGGTTGAGTTATATTGTGCCGTAACTACCTAGGCCTTTATTAAAGCAAAAACTCTTCGTTCACACTCCTTGCTACCTTAGAGTCTGGTTGCTTTGATAAAAAACACAACAACACCAATGTTTCAAAAGAGCTATATTTTCATCGAAAACACCATAGTTTCCATGCTTAGACCAGTGTGGTGAGCATTAAATATTACAAATGTATGCTACCATTCCAGGGAGTCTCCAACTCCTTCTCGCATGTATCTTGTAAATGTACTTTCAACGATGTATTATCCGTAATTGTATTTAATGCCATTTTGCACCCACCCGGGAGGTTATTCTCTTCTTGAAGTTGCTTTTAATCACGTGGTGGCAAAGCACTTATCCAAATATACGCTGTTCACTGATTGACCATAAGTATCAGCAAGAGACGGAACGAAGTTTGGGTTGTTGCTCAACTTCGATGGTGAGCTTGGTAAAGGGATTACAATTTAACATTTATAAGAACCTGCTCTGATTACCAGTACAATAATAGAGCAATTTAAACTTTTGTAAAAGCAATAATTTACGATACTTCAGGATTGTAATTTATAACATAACCGATCGTGCCGGGCGTTGATATGGCATTCATCAACCTGAAACCAATCTGGAAATCTTCGTCTCTCAGCCTGCATCAACAACAAAATTCGGATTTTCAATACAAACGTCAAGTCAGTTCTTCTATACGGATGGATCAGAAACTTGGCGGGTCACAAAGAATATTTCCAACAGCCTGTTGCAGACCTTTATCAAGAACTGTCTTCGCTCTATACTCAAGATCAGACGGCCGCCGGAAAGAATCACCAACAAGAAACTATGGGAACAAACAAAACAAGAACCAATCGCCCAACAAATATGCAGGAGAAAGTGGAGATGGATTGGACACTCACTGAGGAGGCCACTTGGTGACATCGCGCGTTAGGCCCTCGAGTGGAACCCGAAAGGGAAGCGGCGAGTGGAACGTCCAAGGGTGACATGGAGGAGATCGTGTGAAGAGAGGCTGAGACAGTATGGATTAACATGAACGCAGGTGAAAAGTACAGAAGAAGACAGAAGCAAGTGGAGATGTGTAGTTGAAGCCCTATGTTCGACTAGGAACCCAAGAGAACAATAAAGAAATAATAATAATAACGTAAGACCATGTACCTTATACTACCTACAGGAAGCAGTTAAATTGTAACATGACAGGAAGTGAAACGGTCAGATCAGCAGCGTATTTGACGAAGTTGCTTTCATTAGAAAGAGGAAAGTCATGTAAGACGAGAGAGAAAAAAAGGGGAGATAAAAATACCCCGAAGAACACCAGCTTCAGCAAGCGAGGCGGGAGATTTACCTTAATATGCAGTATGTTGCATTCCATTTGAGAAATGATAATGCAACCAATCAACTGCGCAGAACTCGTGTTTGCACGACCGAAACCTTACTCAACTAATGTCATTTGGGTCCTTAGTCAACAACAACGGCATATGCTGAATGACCGAAAGCTTAGCACAAAAAACACTTGCAAAGTAGGAGGCGAGCCCCGGGTGGGAGAAGAGATTACTGAAACGTATCGATTTTTCAGTTAGCAGAGAACCAGATTAAAAACTACACTTATCATATACTGACATTCTGGAGATCATTATTCAATGTTTCGCATTTAGTTATGCCTAGACTGTGTCATTCTGCTTGGCTTTCAGTATGACTTCGCAAAGAAGTCCAACTGTTTAGTTTACCACATTCCATGCACCACACAAAGGTAGAGACATAAAACTAAATGGATGTTTAACGAGAGAAAATGTGAGGGAGAATACTTGCCTGTAAAAGTGGCATGCACTTCTCGTAAACACCCGTTTATCTTAATCATGAATTATTAATACTACTAACTAGATGCAGGGAAATCAGTGGGTCCTGATAATCCCCAGCCAAGGCTTCTTAAGGAGCTATCAGCTTACATAACTGTTCCATTGACCGCGATCTTTAAGCTCGCTCCTAAATGGAGTGCCACCGCGTGACTTGACAGATGCCGTGGTGTAACGACAGAAGGCGAGGGTCAGGCAACAGATCATTTATTAAGGAAATCAACGCATATTTATATATGTTTTCATGTACATTACTATGGATATGTAAACAAACAAACAAACACAGTATTCCGATTGGTTGTTTCTCACGACAAATCTTGGGAACGTGAATGCTGGCGTAAATTACTGTCTACCAATTTGGCTAGTAGACAGCTCTCACCACAGTGGCAACCCCCTTCCACAAAGGAGGATCAAGACAATGAATGCCCTTCAAACTGCAGGCCTATTAGTCTCAACAGCAATTTAATCAGGATACTGTAAAGAATCATAAGGAAAAGTATCATGGCATATCCGGAAAACAATAATTTGTTATCCAGATCATAGCGAGGCTTCAGACGAAACCTCTCATGCCTATCAAATCTTCGCACTGAAAGAGGAACCCGGACGGATCAAGGGATATCAGAAAATCCGTTGATGTCGTCTCCATAGACTTCAACAAAGCCTTCGATAAAGTTCCTTACAAAAGACTACTGATGAAGTGGGAAGGTCTTGATATCAGCTTTCTAATATGGATTAGGGAATTCCTCATAGATTGGAGGCAGAGGGTTAGGGTCAAGTCGAAACTCTTCTCCGGGACAACAGTTAGTAGCGTAGTACCTCAAGGCATGGTACTCAGACCTCTCCCATTTATTTTTCATATCAGTGAGTTATCTATGTTCACGGACTCCTCTATGGTCCTACACACAGATGGCATAAAAATCTGAAGCCGAAGGGCAACGCTCGCGTTGCAAGAGGACCGCAACAAATTGTCAGAGTGGTACAGAGAATGGATGCTCCCGGTCAATGTGGCGAAATGTGTGGCCATGAGCTTTGGACATGCAGGCACCAGCTCCTACGAACTAGAGGGAATAACACTCTCATCAGTTCGTACTCATTTGGATTTAGGTGTTACAGTAAGTCATGACTTAAAATTAGTAGCTCATTGTCGCTCTGTGGCTGCACGTAGTTTCAGATTCTTGTGGGTGATTCCCAGAGCCACCAGAGATATGTTCACCTATTCACATACATCTCTGCTGAGTTCAAGACTAGAAAACTGTATTCAGACAGCCAGTCATTGTCTTAAAGGGGACTCACACATTCTAGAAAAGGTTCAATGGAAGGAAACACGTATAATTCTCAGTACGACTAATTTATCATAAGAGGAAAGACTAGAAAGTTTAAATCTCTTCTCCCTGTTATATCATAGGCAGAGAGGAGATTGAATCACAATGTTTAAAATTTTAAATAATGACTACGGACCTGACCTATTCTTTCTTTTCCTTCCCACCAGATCGGAGCAACTTAGAGTATATAGCAGGAGAGTTCAGAAGTCAAGAAGAAACTGTATTGCTGTTGAGTACTGATTCTCACACCAGATAATAAACTCCTTGAACCTACTCCCAGATGAAGGGGTGTCTGCAACCTCAACTGATTCTCTCAAGAGAGATTTGGACAAGCGCAGTATCACAATATGCATGTGACCTTGAAGTGCTCAGCCTCTCCATAAGCAGTTTGTACCTCTATCTACTGTCTGAGTCGTAGGGCCCCCAGTGTGGTTATGATGACTTCCATGTGACCGGGATTATGTGAGTCAGTTTTTTACTCATTGTGGGACTAAAGTCTGTAACTGTCAGCTATAGCAGAGCAAAACGAAACTACCCCATAAAGACCTTGACAAATCTCTATCGACCAATCAGACGCGTCCGATGCTGAAGTACGTAGTTTGAAGACGTTCACACATAGGTACCGTTAACAGTAGTTTCACAGAGTACCTACTTTCTATATGCTCTGAAAAAAGCTTTCGATTTCTCATAGGAGGCCTCCTAGTTAGGTTAAAGCAATTTCGGTGCTTAAACTCGTCGGGATAACCGTATATCATCCTGTTTCATGACTTAAGTCATGAATAACTATTCACCGTTCCGACCCTCCTTTTTAGGTGACTTTCAGATTCAGATTTATTGGTTGAGGATAGAAGGCTTGGAGCCTATGTTAATCCTTTTCTAGTAAATTTCTGTGGTTGTCCAAACCCTTCTTGAACGAATCAACTGAGGTTGCAGACACCACTTCTTCTGGGAGTCGGTTCCAAGAGTTTATGACTCGGTGTGAGAACCAGTACTCAACAGCAATATGATTTCATCTTGGCTTTTGAACTCTCCTGCTATGTCCTCTGAGGTGTTCCGACCTGGTGGGAAGGAAAAGAGAAAATAGGTCAGGTCCGTAGTCATTATTTAAAATTTTAAACATTGTGATTAAATCTCCTCTCTGCCTACGGTATGACAAGGAGAAGAGATTTAAACTGTCTAGTCTTTCCTCGTATGATAAGTTAGTCATGCCATGAATCATACGTGTTGCTTTCCTTTGAACCTTTTCTAGAATGTGTGAGTCCCCTTTTAGACAAGGGCTGGCGGCCTGGATGCAGTTTTCCAGTCTTGACCTCACCAGAGATGTATATAAGGAGGTGAACATATCTCTGGTGATTCTGGTGAAGGCTCTACGAATTGCCCATAATGACCTGAAACTACGTGCAGCCACCGCGCGACAGTGTGCTGTAGTTTTTAAGTCGTGGCTAACTATGACACCTAAGTCCAAGTAAGTCTGAACTGATGGAAGTGTAATTCCCTCTAGTTCATAAGAGCTCGTGCTTGCTTGTCCAATGCGCATGGTTGCACATTTTGTCACGTTTATCGGGAGCATCCATTCTATGGACCACTCTGACAATTTGTTGAGGTCCTCTTGCAACGTGGACGTGTCACTGTTGCCCTTCAGCTCTCTCCAAATTTTTAAGTCATCTGCGTATAGGACCATAGGGGAATCGGTGAGCAGAGATAACTCATTGATATACAAAATAAATAGGAGAGGTCCAAGTACCGTGCCTTGTGGCACTCCGCTGCGTACTGCTGTCCAAGAGGAGAGTTTCGAGTTGATCCTAACCCTCTGCCTCCTATCTATGAGGAATTCCCTGAGCCAATTTAGTAAGCTGCCTTTGATACCAAGACTTTCCAACTTCATGAGTAGTCTTTTGTGAGGTACTTTATCAAAGGCTTTGCTGAAGTCTATGAAGACGACGTCAACGGGTCTTCTGTTGTCCCTGTGGAAACTTTCAGTGTAATTTGCTTAGGTTCCATCGACAGGATTAAGGACATCATCCGTATTATTGGCCACGTTATTGGTATAGTCTACGGATGACAGCTGGCTCCACGTGTGGGATTTAGATTCTCTCACAGTGGCCATCGACTGGGTCTTACCTGATTCAGATTCAGATTATAAGGATAGAAGGCTCTTGTTGCCTATGTTAATCCTCGCGATATATATCTCTGCAGAGATCCAGTTTCTCTTTGAAAGCGTTCACCGATGGAGCTGTTACTACTGAATCAGGTAAGGAGTTCCAGTCGTTGACCACTCTGTGAGAGAATCTAAACTCCACGCGTATTTTATTCGACCTCGGTTTGAGCACTTTCTTTTGGTGACCTCGTAAATGTATCCTAGAGGGAGAGAAAAGGTTTGAAAGGCCAATCCCTAAATCACCCTTGAATATACGGTAAGCCAAAATTAAGTCGCCTCTCCTCCTTCGGTATGATAATGGGAAGAGATTTAAATGCTCCATCCTCATATTATAAGGAAGGTGTGACATACCACTAACTAGTTTGGTCCTTACCCTCTGTTCTCTTTCCAGGATATGTGCCTCCTTTTTGAAGCATGAACTCGCCGCTTGTGTGCAGTACTCTAGATGAGGTCTGACATATGTTGCATAGAGTAGTTGGAACATGCCCTCGTCTAATCGTTTGAAAGCCCTTCGAAGTACCCATAGCATTCAAAAAGCCTTAGCTGCGGCTCGATTACAATTTGCCGTTGTTTTTAAGTCATGGCTAACAATAATTCCTAAGTCCTTTTGTTCCCTAACACCTGGCAGTTCTGTGTCCCTCAGGGAGTACGATGTGTAAAACCTCTGACCTAGGTGCATTAGCGTGCTTTTCTTGGAATTAATTTCCAAACTCCAAAGGTTAGCTTATTCGGCTAATTTAGATCGTTTTGTAGTACCAACCTATCATCGTTACTATTTACGGTCTTCCATATCTTAATATCGTTCGCAAATAGTAAGGAAGATGAGGTAAGGATTTTCGGCACTTTATTTACGTATAATAGAAATAGCAGGGGGCCAAGTACAGTACTGCTTTCCACTCTGAGAGTACACCATTAACCCTTACCTTCTGCCTTCTATCCATCAGGTAGTCGCTAAACCACTCATATAAGCGTTGGTCTAATCCAAAATGTTTAAGTTTACTAAGAAAACCTAAATGGGATACCTTATCGATAAAGACAACGTCCAGTAGATGGTTCTTATCCCTGGCCTCGACTCAATCTTCTCTAGCTAACAGTAAGTTTGTCAAGCAGGATCGTCCTGGTTGGAATCCATGCTGTTCCACTGCCAGTAAGCCATGTTTTTACATATGAGCCAATAGCTGATCTCTTATGAGTTTTCCTAACACCTTTGCTATAATGCAAGTGAGACTTACAGGTTGGTAGTTAGATACTAACTGCCTGTTCCCATCTTTGAAGATGGTAGCCTAGCCTGGGTCAGAGACATCTGAAAAATCTCCATAAGTGGAATGTATATTATATCCGCCAGGGAGATTAGCAATCTAGGGTGAAGTCCGTCTGGTCCAGGTGATTTACCTGGCTTCAAATTAGACAGTAGTTTCAGAACCACTGCGTCCTCTACCACAATTGTGGGCATTTTAGTGGCTACATCAGTGACCTCGCTACACCCCTGAGTGGTATGATTAGGCGAGAAAACATCGCAAAAGTATTTGGAGAGATTCTCAGCTTTTGTTTCGTCTGACTCGGCCACCTCTCCAGTATTGCTAGTTTCAGTCCTGTGTTTGATATACGAGTACAGTCTTTTTGGATAATGCGCACAATCCAGTACTAAATGTCTTTCATACTCTATACGACTTTTGTCGATCTTCGACTTAAAAAGGTTTCGAATTTTGCGGTATTCCATCCGAAACTCATCCCTCCCAGTCATAGCAAACCTGTCCCAAAAGTTCTTTCTTTTTCTTAATAACCTTATTTCATTACTAATCCAAGGTGGTTTATGCGATAGTTTTCAAGGCGTAGACCAAGGTACGAAGTGTGCAGTGACGCAATCTAGTGTATTCCTAGATCCCATCCAAGCCTCCTTGACAGTCTGGTGTGTATTAACAGACCAGTCAACTAGGGTTGCTGCATTTCGGACTGCAGGTATATTCGCTTTCCAAACGTTTGGGCGAGCAGTTGTTGACCTATGTATGACAGCGTGGATCATAAACATAAAAGCGATAACTATATAGTCACTACTGCCTAGGGGCGCCAGGCACCTAGTGTCACCGACATCTTCCTTCTGGTGTGTTAGCACTAAGTCTAGAGTGGACGGATCATGTTCAGGGTGGTAGTAACAGTCTGGACTGGACTCTTTCAAAAACAAACTAGATCTCTGCAGAGATATATATATCTCAAGGATTAACATAAGCAACGAGAGCCTACTATCCTTATAATGTGAATCTGTTCTCCTTTTTAATGAGCCTGTTATCTAAGCAGCAATTAAATACTAGATTCCGGCCAAATTTAGTTGCCTATGTAACAACCCGATCTCAAGAAGCAGCAGTTGAAATCCTGGTACTGATCATCGCATTACCTTGCACACATATTTGTTTCCATAGCTTATGTCTTTAAAGTATAACTGTTGTTTTGAGCAGTCCTAGTGGGAATCATGTTTTAGTTCCCCTAAAATGTCTAACTCGTTCTAATTACTCAGTATGTTGGGTTCTGTTCTTTTTCTAACTCAATACAAACCAGCTAATTTTAATATTTTGACTTCGAAAAGTAGTACTATGAATACTGCTTTACGTACGTGAGTGAGTGAGTTAAGTTCTTACAGATTTTTGTGACATATGAAATGAAGCCAAGGTATAAGTTGCTTTGAGCTCGAGGTAATTGGTGGTTTTTGGTTATGAAATGGTTGTTCATTGTATTAGGCATTTATGTGAACGGACTTTTCAACGTGGGACTGCGAATAAGTTCAGCTGTTCATAAAAGCCCACACGGGTAGCGGGAAAATAAACGCGTGTACGGGGACAAAAATTATTATGTGAAGAGTAGTAAGAATTTAGTGGATTTGTCAGCTCACTAAAAGTGAATGCATCTGAATCACGGAGAACGCTCTTCAGTCAGGTCACCAACCAGTGGGTTATTTGTCGGAACAACGCTTCGAAAACCGACCTCTGGACAAGCGGATGATCTGATCATCTCTTACAGTGCTTACGTAAGGACAGCTGCTTGTGAATACAATTGGTTCTTGAGCGAGGTAGCCGATCTGTGACTGACACCACTTATTTTGTCCTTCAGTAACTTCTTTGTTTTTAACATAGTCCTGTCATATCAAAATGACATTTGGATTGTGCGGAAATCTGAGTTGAGTAACCATCATGGCGTAATTTGTTAACACTATGTTGGGGGTCTGTGGGCAAGGTCGTTTTATTGGCGAATGAGGATATAACAGCAGTAACGTGTTCCCCTCAGATGACTTTTAAACCAGTTATGTTGTCACTACTGTCTGGAGAGATTGGGTCAACAAAAGCACACTCCATAAAGTGTACCTCCCGACTGGTGGCTTTCTTTAGCTAACAGTAAGAGCTTATAAGCATAACTTCAAAAACCAGTTCAAACAGGGTGAGAGTGTCAGGACACGTATCCCGCTGGCTGAACTGCGTCTTTCATCGGCTAGCTGAAAATTGATTAGGATGAGGGTGTTCAACCTGAAACCTGGAATCAATCCATGTACAATTTGACACTTACTTTCCGCTACGTAGGGCGATGAAGACCTCGTGGTTGAGGTCCTGACGCTGAAAACCATTAGATTAAGACGGTTGTCGTAATGCCTCAAAGCCGTATTCAGTGGTGCAGGTGCATCCAGTAATTGGAACCCTCCAGATCCACTAAGGCCTAATTTTCTTCTATGTAATTATGCATAGTTCTTTTGAATTTCTTTCCTCTACCTGTGTGTGCTATGACTGACTGTTTTCGATGTAGAACTTTGCACAGATGCGCAGCAGTTCGACCTGACACACTTCACGTAGCACACAAAGCAGCAGAAGAGAGTAAGCATAAATTCAAAACAGAGATATGAGGCGAAAAGAATAGTAGTACAGAATAACAATATAGTTTTATTGGATATTATAAATCACAAGGAGTGGATGTATCTGAGCCAGCCATTGAGAACTACTTTGTGCCATATCACCAATTGTCTCCAACCTTCATTGATTCATACCATCCCGAGGACCCTAACCAGGAAGTCTACACCTTCCTACGTGGCTGGCTTAAACTAACTGTTGACTGATGAAGCCATGTTTTCGTTTGACCACCACTGGCTCTTTTGCAAGCTGATGAATCCTCTATCAGTTAACTAAGAATGGCTGTGGAGGAAGGCGATGGCTAGGTGTGCACATGTCCCAACCATCTCATATGTGTAATTTCACAACCTCGTCTACTAATTTCCTCTGCTTACCAAGCAGTCGATGCCTAACCTCAATTTTGTTCATCCTATTATACCACTTAACACGGGAGGTAAAACGCAGGCACGTATCACCAAAGACAGCTAGCGTTTTCATATCCTCCACTTTCAATAGCCAGGACTCAAAGCCATAAAGGAGGATGGAGTGGACTGCTAAGCAGTACGTACGCCCTTTGGTCGATAGCCAGCCGGATATACCGTCTGCCAAGCCAGAGATGGCGTAAGTTGGTATATGCCAAACGAGCCGTCTGTATCCGTGCTGAGATTTCGTCGGCCATCAACCGATTGACGCCGATGCAACTTCCCAAATAAGTGAAGTGGTCAATACTCTATCTCTTCATTTCTGCCTGTCTTTAAGCTAGGAGTCAGTCAATTTAGTCCAGTCCTGTAGCATCATTTTACATTTGATGGGAGGGAATCGCATGTCAAATATCCCGAAATCGCCGCTCTCGAAGGTGCTCAGAGGACTCTGCATTTTGTCAGCGTTTTCACCTAGAAGGACTACATCATTTGGTTATTCTAAATCGACGAGATTATTCCCTGGTAACAAGTCAGTCTCTGAATCACTCAAGTCAGTTAGGGTTTTAAGTCTGTTGGTAAATCTATGATGAAATTCAACAGAAATGGGGACAGTGGACATCCCTTACGGACACTGCTGGTTTTCACCACTTCGAGTGATAACTCTCCGTAGGCTGTCACACTCGAATAAACATACAATATGGAGTGCAACAGCTTGAAGTACTGCGAAGTTCTTTGTTGGGACTCAGCCAGCCACAATGTATCCCTGCCTTATAAACCGAATTGATCTCTGATACTGATCAGTTTTGTAATATTAATTCTCATTACAATAAACGACGTTATACTTCATTTATACTGAATATTAATTCTTCACTACCATAGTCTAACAGTAAATTTAGCAACCCGTCTTGTTATTTCAGAATCAAGGCAGCTCAAATTTTAATCGAAGTTACAGAACCACTTCATTAACCGCTTTCAATATGGAGTCATGTAATCGAGAGGATAAAGTGGAGATGTTTGTCTGTTTAGTCTTCCTTTTGATTATTCTAAGTTGCTAGAGTTAATTTTAGTATTTTACAAATTGAGAGTTGCCAAGAAAATTCCTTTTCGTAGAGGATCTGTCTCAATTACCTTTCCACTTCAGATTGCACCCCTTTTGAAATTAAAGAAAAGCTTACACATGTTGAAAGTAGTATCATTAATCATCGTAGTTATGACCATTTAGAACAGCTATACTTACAGCGGTCAGTTAGGACATACTTACAAACTCCACTGCATTTTATTAGCTTTTAATTACAGGCTTCTTTGACTTTGCTTGTCATTTTATTTCACGTTTACGTAATTCACTCAACATCAAGTTGAAGTTTGCTATCATGATAAGCTTTACTTACCGTCGTCATAGTTCAGGGTTGATGTCAACTCCAGACCCAGAGCAGAGAGCACCTTTGAAAGTGTGCCTATTGAAGACCATGTCCTTATCGTTGTGAAAACAACTCCATTTCTGTATTTCTCTTCAGTAATGGATTTCTTCGAACGTAGGTTTGCTGGAACAGCTGGATTATAACATAGTATTCTCCCACAGCAGATAAGGGTATATTATACTGAAGCTGACCGTGTGTGGTTCAGCGGTAGTGTGCTGGCTGAACATGCACATGGTTCGAGTCCCGATCGGCGCACACCTTTACCTCCCCAAGCCGGTCATCATCCCAACAAAGAGGGGAGGTTGACTGTCAGGCTAGCAATCCCCCTCACCCCTAAGAAATGCCACTGTTACTGAAACTTCAAAGCTAAATATTGAAGCCGTATATTCCACTAAAGACGTAAAGGAATAAGAAAATATATCCTGAAGCTTAGAGAAATTGCACCCAAGAGCCGTAACTTTTCTGTTTGATTAAAAGTCTGACGTTTTATCAGATTTGTCTTACAGAAGTACTGTTTATTCTATTCCAACTCCCATGGATCATCAGTGATTATTCTTAAACTCTTTAGTTCCCCCTTATTGTTTGGTCCTATCCATTTATTATTTTTAAATGTTGCTATTCTTCATAGGATCACTTTATTCTAAGTGAAGTGGTGACATTCCATTTTGTAATAGAAAGTGAATCTGTATGATTAATCTACTGTTAAGTTGTCGCGTAAGTCGTACAAATGACTGAGTTTTGCGTCAACAATAAATAATTAGGCTGGTGGTAAGATCTTTCAAGAAGGCGAATGAAGTAAGTATGGGTTGTACTGATAAATATGGATCTGCCTATCTGTTATCCCAATTGTGCACACTAATCACTTTTATCATTCTTTTCAGTGTTTTCGTGATGTTTGTCAAATGTTCAACTTACATTCTTTCATAATTCGGCTGTATTATTAAAAGTTCGTTGTTTTTGTTATAGTGGTCATTAAAATGCAACTCAGTGGGACATTTGATGTTAAACTTGGAAAGAGTTTTCTTGATCGAGATCCAACATCATATATGACAATGCGTTGTGATTTTATGCCTGCCTCAGTAGACCGGTCACAACCTGGCTCAATCAGGGTAAATGAAGGTAACGAGGTTGTTGTTGACATGCCTAATGTAACAAGCACCAACTTGGACGCAACAACTACATTTCGTGGGACTGCTCGTTCTGTTCAGAAAGAATGTATTTTGATATATAATAAAAAGGTAAGTCTACTGTTTTTGCGTAGCTTCTGTTTACATGGAACATTTATCAATTAATGAAATGCAAACTTGGTACATTATGCGAAGCAAAGTGCTATACCACACAAAATATCATCGTGTTCACGAAAGCTGCGTTACAACCCTTTATGCTCAGACGGAAACAGTCTTTTGGAACGTATAATTACTATGCATGTGGTGACTCTCTCTGCTCATCCTCAGTGAATAAATTAATGTTTAAAAATTTCAACAGAAATGCAGGTAAATCCAGATGACAAGTCCCAAATAGGACGAAATGCGCATCCTGGATTCCACTGCTAGTCACCATCCACCAACTATATATGAGCTGCGTTAAGTTCCGTAAATCTGGTGGTACCTTCTTAAATTTCGAATTACATAAGGAAGCATATAATAGGCGACTTGATGAAGTCACTTCTCTGGTCTTTTGTAAGTTAATTCACGGTCTCATCGGTTTACACTTCTATTCAATCCACAGATGTGCAAGTATGGTTTATAACTGCTAGATATCTAATAAGTCTTTCATTCTAATTACTCTGTGTACCTAAGTTAGGAATTCTTATCAAGCTTTTGGAAACCTCTGTGGATCTGATTCAATCTTGACGTGAAATTTTACGTCTTTGGAGTATAAGCAGCTCTTTAGACTTTCTGCAATTTTTCTTTCACATATTGGTTTGCCTTAAGATATTCATACCACTGTAAACTTTATGCTGTTCTAATACTCTTTAGAGCGTTGAATAACATGTATAGACAGCTAGTTTGGATATGAATTACTTACACACAACTCTTGTCCCATTCTGGTAAACCTGACAGAATACTACTATTCTTTGGTATGTGTGGTTGTATGTCGTGTGCATGTGCCCACTCTGATACTGTGTAGCTTCATCCCTGCTAGTGTAAATCTCTAATTATCCCAGTTGTGAAAAAAGAAAGACAAGTTATGCGGAAATCAGCTTTACTAAAATAGTACGTGAAATTCTGATGTAAGTAATACTCTGTAGACTAAGCAGCAGTGCTCGGGAGAATTAAAACCGGGAAAATCAGTCAGTCAGGCTTCAAACAGGGACGAGGGCGTATTGATCATATTTTCATCCCTCGACAGATCTACAAACGTAGGGATACTTATCGGTGTGCAAGACTTGCCATAATTTTGACCAGATGGCGTATGTGATGATGCCTAACCGTAAACGGATTGACTATATCATACTGATCAAGGCACTCTACTCAAACTCGTGCAGCCAGGTAAGAGCTTATGAGAATTTTTCCTCTGAAATAATGATAGCTAGTTGTGTCTCTTAAGGATGACCATTTTTGATATAAGCACTGTGGTAGAGTATAACTCCATTATGGATAAGACTTTATTTTGATAAATCACACAGTGTTGTACAGTAATATTTACTGACGATCACGTTTCGCGCACAAATTATTGCTACTCATAATCATATCAAGTCACTACTCTCACAACTTGTGTGAGCGACTTCAGCGACTTTGAGATTGACTGGTTACCTGGATAGAGTGTTGTCGTCAACTTAGAGTATGCGGAGAGTTGTAGTCTTTCCAGGTGAAGACATTGACAAAATGCCTAGTCTTTCACTTACGTTATCTGTGCCTTTGACGTGATATCCGGCTGTCGGTCAAAGGACGTGTGTACTGCTCATCAGTTCGATCTACCATTTATGGCTGTGGGATCTGACCGTTGAAAGTTTAAGAGGAGACTATCCGTCTCTTACTACACGTGTTTGCGTTCCATCTCTTCTGTTAATTGGTAAAATGTGGTGATGGAGATTGGGCGTAGAGTAGTTGTTGTTGTTGAAGCCTCATGTTCCACTCGGGACCCAAGGGACTAAGAGTAATAATGATAATTAGGCTTAGAACATTGAGTAAGAAAGGCATCAGTTGAAAAATGGCTGGCTCTCCAACCACACACAAGGTCAGTGTGTAGTGGACCTAGTAGCTAGGTAAGTATATAAACGCAATTAAAAGGACAGAACAGGTACTAACAAATACGTATATATAAAATATTCAGTTCACTTAAGTTAATATACACAAAAAAGGACTGAGGTTATTTGAAGAAAACTATAACAGTCACAAAATACACAAATTATAGACGTACGAAATTATAGGAATGTAATTGTCCTTCTCTTGATTATACAAATTCTCCACTACAACTTAGCGCTGTCAACCGTCGGAAGTCTCCACGTAGAGTAAGGCAGATAGGAGCAAAGTTCTTGACGGGGATGTGTCAACCAGTGCGAGACAGCGTTGGTCAGCAGATGTGCTGGGCGAGCAGCCGGAGAGAGGGCGAACGATTCGTTCCTTGCGCGCGGTTCAAGGTTTAAGGTTGAATTCCTTCTTTTTTTCGTGAACATATAATTTGATATGTTTTTAGGCCGCCACAAGTGTTCAACTGTCGGCTGATACAATCTTAAAGCTCTCACTTAGTGTGTACAAGCCGATAGAGGCGAGACAACCTCACTGCTACTGAAAATTCGAAAGTTTGAAGTCGTATATTCCACTTTCAACTCAAGGATATGAGGGAAGTTAAAACGTTCAGAAACTAACTAGCATTAATCGATGAAGTCTTTGTTCGTTTCAACTTGATTGTGATCATCTAGAGATGCTAATAATCGATATTTGCAGTCTGTTGGTGACGTGACCCGGAATTCTTTGTCAACAACGGTGCAGACGCGTTCACCCTTAAAAGAATTCCTTGATTCATCACTTTTCCATTCTCTATGTGCTTATTGTTCCTCTCGTATATTTTCACCCAGTACAATTCCTTCAAGCCTTTTTCTTTTCTTTCTATTTCTGAGTGTATTATGACAACATTATGGCAACTTGGATCTCTGCATTTTACTACTGAGTGTAGTTCTTGATATGAAGTCACATGATGTCTGCTTTGTTTGCCAGTCTGATATATTTCGCTATATGTATATTGATCGTTTATTCCATCATAACTCACAATATATCTTGTCTGTCCATTAATTACTAAATAAACACTGTATGACCTTTGTCACATGACATTGCAACCAATCAGACTCCAGTGGTGGTAAGGAAAACTGCTATCTGTCCTATTGGATCATATGTGTTAGTTATTTTCTATACACTCTTGTATTGTACAGTTAATTCACACTTTCGTACTTTGGTACTTTTCTACTCACACTCTTGTGTGACAGTTAGTTTTCTTTGTTGGAAAATACATGTGTCTTCGTGAACGTGGGTGTTTTCTGATTTTCCTCTCTGTGTCAGGACAAATTAGCTAGTCAGCAGTCCCAGTCTGTACGTTATCGTCCGGTATATCTGATTAGCGCATATTTACACTCGATCACACCATAATATAGGTGACGACACCATAACAGTTCTATGTTGAAACCTGCGACTTTCAGTCAGTCATACGTTTTTGTGGTAGTAATCAGCCATAATGAATTCTGCGTTTCACTTATTCTAAATGAGAAAGTTTCTCCAACCAGCCTTGTTACTAAATGTATCTTCTGTTGCTTATGCACTGAACAAGTAATAAACTTAATGAAACTGGAATAAAGATTATTATTATTATTATTATCATAGAAATCTAGTAGCTGATTTTGAAATAAAATCATCAAACTATGGTACCCAACCAGGGAATAAAGTAAATGAGAATTCCGGATTTTTTACTTGTAAGCGTAACGCCATCGTATGAAATCACAAAATACTGTTCAATTCTATACGAGAAGTGTTTTATCCAAACGTTGTTTAGGTAGTCGACATTGCGAAAACTGGGGTAACTATACTCACGTCCAGTATGAATGACTGACATTAACCTTTGTAATCGTTGTTTTCCACTGTAATTCTGTACGTGTGAAAGGAATATCTTTAATTTTGCTATATTTATATTTTTTAATTCCAGACCCATGAGTTGACTTTAGAGCGAATTGCACATACCGTGCAGTTGAAGAAAACTCGCGAAGGACGAAAGCCTGATACAGCCAGTCTTCCTAACTCGGAAGGTTCACAGTTGCTCCCGTTGCCTGACCGTTCAGGTCAAGAAACTAACTTGAAATCTATCCGACCTACTCCGCCTAAAAGAAAACCACCCAATGATCCTGAGATGATGTCTGTTACTTCAAATACTACAGCACAACAGTCATTGGAGAAGAAAACACACTCAAGAACTCTGAGTAGCAGTAGTAGTAGTAGTAGTGCTTCCAGTAGCAGCAGTGATATGGACGCGGAGTCATCGGATAGTGATGATGATGATGATGACAGTGTTTCGGAGAGTGAGTCAAGTTCTACTCTGAGCAGTTTATCAAGTGAAAGAAAGAAATCAGCGAAAACTAAGCCACCCTCTTCAAATACAAAATCTGATACTAAAGCGGTGGTTAATCCGAATTTGTCAGCTCATCGTAAATTGATTGAGCACGATTTAAAGCTTAGTGACTCTGACTCTGACTGTTGCAGTGACTAGGAGATACTACAACCGCCGGGATTAGTTTCCTAATTGTTTTCGAATATAAATTATTAATAATCTTTACTATAAAAGTGATCAATGAAATAGTAAAATGTTACAGAAATTGATTATTTCTTCTGACAGATTTTGTGGTGCTAATTTATTTTAAAATAAATACTGTTGTTTATCGTGTACCACATTCGATTTTTTCGTTGAACACTTAACAATAATCATTAGTTCGTTGGAGAATTTAATCCACTAACTTTCTTTAGTGTTTATAATGTGTATTGTGGCGGTGTGTGTGTGTGAACCAAAATGGATAGTGGTGTTTATTAATTTGATAGTAGTACTGTAATGGGGATCTCAGGATAAATCTGCTTCACTGATGGTGGTTGCAAATATAATAGTATTTCGTATCCTCTTCGGTTTATTTTCTGTACTTTTTCATTCTGAAAAGTTCGACTTTAATAGTGGTATATATATATATATTCACAGGGCTTCAACAACACATCTCCATTTTCTCCTATTTTCCGCCATTCTCTTCAGCTGGGTCCACGATTGCCCATAATCTCACATCTCTTCCTCACACCATTTCCTCTGTATTACCCTAGGACGACCTACTCATCGCTTCCCATTTGGATTCGACTCGAGCAATCGCCTGGCGTGCGATGTCATTCGGCGGCCTCCTCCATATATGCCCGATCAATCCATCTCCATTGTCTCCTACATATTTGTTGAGTGATCGGCTTCTGGTTGGTTTGTTCCCAGCTAGACAGAGTTTCTTCTTGCTTATTCTTTCTGGCTAGCCATTTGATGTTCAGTTTGGAGCGAAGGCAGCTGTTGATGGAAGTCTGGAACAGACTGTTGGAATTCCTTTTCGTGACACGCAGGGCAAGTTTCCTTACCCGTATAGAAGCACTGACGGACTTCACATTAGTGTTGAAAATGCGGATCGTGTTCTTTATGCTGAGGCTGAGTGCAGAAGATTTCCAAACTGGTTTCAAGTTGATGAAGGCGTATCTTGCCTTTCGGATTCTGACTGTCTGGCTTTGACATCTTCATCCGTTTTACTGGCTGTGGTTGGAACTATGCTTCCTAGATAAGTGAAAGAGGTCACCTCTGTTAAATCTCTCCAGTTAACGGTGATTGGTGCTGGCTGCTGTTGTCGTTGCTGTTGATTGGTTATCTTCATCACCTCCGTCTTCTTTGTGTTCACCTGCAGTCCTGCTTTGCTGCTCACCCCACCTGCAATTCTTCGAATTTGTGTGGCATTTTACCTAAATAATCCATGCGCGAAATCTATATCTTCTAGAGTCTTCTTATCGGTGATACGGCGTATTCTCGTCTACTCTCTCCCACGCACAGTCTGACACTAAATCCAGTCCACCACAATTAAGAATAACATCGGTGATAAGAGGCAGGCAACCAGCTTGTCTTACTCCCGTATTCACTTCGAACGCCCCGCTGAGTTTTCCGTTGTGGATCACCTGAGACGCGCCACTGTCATATAGCCAGCTGTTGAATGAGGTTGATAAAGACTTGAGGTACGTCGTAGTGTTGAAGTAGTTTCCAAACCACCTCATGGTAAACACTGTCTGTCGAAGGCCTTTTCAAAGTCAATGAAGTTGAGGTGGAGTGAGGTTTGACTGCCATTCTATGCTTTGTTCTGTGATGACGATGCGTGGAGTTGCAGTTTGATCAGCACATGATTTGCCTTTCCTGAATCCAGACAGCTTGTTCCAGTGGGTGGCGGAGATCTGTATCCAATGTATCTTTTATATTCTCTCAAGGATAATGCAACCCAGTATTTTATTTGGCGTGGTCAAATGCATTATTCGATGCCAGTTCTTGCAGAGTGAGGCCTGAATCGCTCTTTCTTGGGGAGCTTGACAAGGTGGCCAGCCTTTCCTCCAATCGGTAGGTACCTTATCTTCTTCCCAAACCTTTTGCAATAACGGTGTGAGGACATCTGCGGCAGTCTCTGGGTTCGTTTTCATGGGTATAGAAATGTAATGACAAATAGAATTAAGGAAATTTCTACAACAAAATGAGGATCATTGAAATTTTGATGGCCAAGGTAAGGGCAGTGTCTGAACTAACTTCTTTTGGATGCCATAAATTAGGTTTCTTAATGTATATCCCAACATCCTCAGCAATATGTAGTAGACGAACTCTTAAGAAGGTTTTGTCCTTTACATAGCCACGTAGGATGATGTTCAGACATCCGACGAGAAACACGTTGAACTGTACGGCCTATTTTTTTGTCTTTTCTAATCAGTTATGAGTTGAAGCCTCACTCTAAGTATTTTAGATATGGGAAAGCGTTTGATACCATAAACTCTCAAATACTCGAAATACCTGGCCTTTGGATCAGTTATCTAAGCTTTCAACTTCCAACCACCACTGGGTCTTTGGTTTGAATCCAGTTCCACATGCCGAGCTTTGAGTAGCCAGGCAGTGTCATTCAACTCCATACATATCTACCTACATGTAAATGTAAGTGGTTATCGTCGAATTATGTTTCTACTTTCCTAACTCCTGGTCTGAAACAAACAAGTCGATTATACCTTTGAATGTATCAGGATATTAAGATAGCAAAGATTGGGGACCCGTCGAATTTGCAACTTCTTCATTAAATTTGTGTGAACGAGACTTGTTTAGTGATGAACTTTACTGTTTTCTCGTCAGGGCGATTGTGTCCATCTACTATTTCAGGACTGGTAAGATATCTGGCTATACAATAAAGTACGTACACGTCTACTGTGTAAGAGTCAACTCAGTCCTACAGTGCAACTATAAGACATGGATTTTGAAAGTAAGAGACTGAAAGGTGTTATGAATATTTGAGCATAGATGACTTCGCTAAGTTGTTTTCATCATTTGATAGAGTAATGTGCTAAGCAATGATGAGGTTAGGCGTAGTATGTTCGATGTGTGTGTGTGTGTGGAGGGAGTTGGGGTGGAGTGGAGGAGAGAGTATGCTAGTCGATGAGAGATTGTAAATTTTTGTGGATATCCGATTTGCATATTATGGAGACGTCCTCTTCTTCTATAAGGAATGTTAGCTAAACCACGACAAAGCTTGAGGTATATTAATGATGTTCATGTCAAAAACACCACCAATCCGTAACTGACTGACTGCTTTCAACGTAGAACTTTGCACAGATGTGCAGCAGTTCGACCTGCCACACTTCACGTAGCACACAAAGCAAGAGAAGAGAGTAAAAGTAGATTCAATACAGAGATGTGAGGTAAAAAAATAGTATAATGTAGGAACAATATGGTTTTATTGGATATTATAAATCACAAGGAGTGGATGTATCTGCGCCAGTCATTGAGAACGATTTTGAGGCATATCACCAATTGTCTCCAGCCTTCATTGGTTCTCACCATCCCGAGGACTCCAACCAGTCAGCCAGTCTACACCTCCCTACGTGACTGGCTGGCGTAAACTAACTGTTATGGATTCGATTGACTGATGAAGCTATTTTTTCGTTTGACCACCACTGGCTCTTTTTCAATCTGATCTTCTGTCAGCTAACACTGCCTGTTGAGGAGGGTGATGGCTAGGCATGTACGCGTAACACATGTCCTAACTATCTCAATCTGTGTAACTTCACAACCTCGTCGATTGATTTCGCCTGCTTACCTAGCACTCGACGCCTAACCTCAATATTGCTCACCTTGTTATACCAATCAACACGGGAGATAGTGTTGCTGCTATATTTTGACTGAATTAGAATACACGTATCTTCTAGTATTTCCTCGCGTTTATATTTGTGTCCTAACGTTGCGATTACTCGACATCCACAACGTAATTCAAAAGGCACTTGCGAAGGAATACGACAGTGTATTATTGCAGCAATCAAAATTCAAAAATCGAGCGAGCACAATAGTATCAATTGTTAACATGCAAGATTTAGAGTAATAAACAAATCGAAGTACAATTACACAATGAAAGTATACTGCAATGATGCGTAATAAAACGGGTCACTACAATAGCCCCTCCGTAGAATGCAGGTAAATGAAGTTTACCTGTATTCGGAATGATATTGTAAATTACAAGAACAAAAAAAAATATGAAAACCGAATTGAGGCCTTTAAGTTTTTGAGGTTTGATACTATAACTGTATATATGCAAAAATGTTAACAACTTCGAAACGAACCGAAATATTTAGAAAGTTGTGCAAAATGTAACAATAAAACCAGAAAAATTATTAGAATAATAATGGGGTTGTTATTGTAAAGAGTTACAGAATAGATTTATATCTTAACATACAGTTAATAGTACCGTAATAAGGTAGTATGGAAATGAATTAGAAATAAATTGTCTGTACAAATCTTTGTGGCCAATGTACTCGTCTGCCTGATCTTGTGATTCTTTCTGTTTTGTTAGACGGAATATCACCAGATTTTGAATCTTGAGATGATGTTGATTTGGGTAAACACTCAGTCACCTCTATTTCTATGAAAGCTGGTTTGACGCGATCGATGCTTACAATCTCGTGTTTTCCTCCGCGTTCGACAGTGATGATTTTGCTTGTTCTGCTTATTACTTTGAATGGTCCGTCATAAGGTGGTTGAAGTGGTTTCCTTACACCGTCGTGTCGTATGAAAACATGCGTGCAATTTTCTAGTTTTTCAGGCATGTATGCTTGGTTGAGCTGATGTCGCGGTGGGTGATATCTTAAAAGGCTCATATGTTGTCTCAGTTGTTGTACAAAAGTAGTTTCGTCAGCTGGAACTTCAGTGGCTGGGTTGAAATATTCTCCAGGTAGTCGTAAAGTAGTTCCATAAACTAATTCTGCTGGACAACATTTGATATCTTGTTTTATTGTCGAACGTATTCCAAGAAGTACAAGAGGTAATTTGTCGCTCCACTTACCATCGTCCTTCACTGCCATCAATGATGCTTTCAGTTGACGATGAAATCTGTCCACTAAGCCGTTTGAGCTGGGATGATATGCAGTAGTACGTATACGTTTGATTCTCAGTAGTTCTGTGAGTTGTTGGAATAAATGGCTTTCGAATTGGGCACCTCTGTCTGTAGTAATAATGGTGGGCACTCCGAAGTTGGAAATCCAATTTTGCATGATACTCTTTGCAACAGTTTCAGCAGAAATATCAGGTAAGGGACAAGCTACTGGCCATCTCGTAAATCTGTCAATACACGTTAAAATGTACGTAAAGCCATTAGATGGTGGTAACGGTCCAACGATGTCAATGTGTATGTGTTGGAACCTACCATCAGGTTCTGGAAACTGTCCATTAGGCGAAACTGTATGTCGCTGTACTTTTGACTTTTGGCAGGCTAAACATGATCTGGCCCACTGTTTAATCTCCCGATTCATATTCGGCCATACATATCGGTCACTTATCAGTTTAACTGTTGCTCGGATGCCAGGGTGAGAAATGCCATGTACTTTGGAAAAAACTGATCTTCGCATTTCTGGTGGGACAAAAGGGCGCGGTTTACCTTTGGAAACATCACACGTAATAATTAGGCCTTCATCAAGCATAACATCTTGCAAACGTAAGGAAGTACTCGTGCTATTTTTTATTCTTTTCAGATCCTCGTCCATAGTTTGCAGTCTAGCCATATTTTTAAGATCAAATTGGTCTTTTTCTAAGGTATTTATATGGATGCGGGATAACGCATCTGCTACCTCGTTTTTATGTCCTTTTATGAATCTAATATCTGAAGTGAACTGAGAAATGAACTCGAGGTGTCGGAGTTCTCTTGGCGAGTACTTGTCGTGCTTTGCATTCATGGCCTTGGTTAGTGGTTTGTGGTCTGTGTAGATGGTAAACGGTATTCCTTCTACCATATGACGAAAATGTTTAACAGCAAGATAGACTGCTAGTAATTCTCTACTGAATGCACTATATCTTGATTGAGTGGCGTCTAGACGTTTGGAGAAAAAGGAGAGAGGTTGCCATTTCCCAGCAGAAAATTGTTGAAGAACTGCACCGACGGCGACGTCTGATGCATCTGTCCTAATCGCTATAGGAGCGTTGACGTCAAGACGTACTAGTAAAGTTTCTGAGCTTAGAGTTTGTTTCAGCTTTTCAAATGCCTCGATTGCTGAAGTACTCATGTGCAGCGATTTTGCATGATCTTTTAGTAGATCTGTCAGAGGTTGGGCCAGCTGTGCACAGTGAGGAATGAAACGGCGATAAAAATTGACGAGACCAAGAAATCTGTGTAACTTTTTGAAGGAATCTGGAATCGGGTATTCTTTTATGACTTGCAGCTGTTCTGCTATTGGTCGAATGCCTTGATTGTCTACCTGATGTCCCAAAAATTTTATAGTTTTCTTACCGAATTCACATTTACTTGGTTTAATGACAATTCCATATTCGGCTAAACGTTTAAAGAGTGTTTCTAAGTGATGTTGGTGCTCCTCAGGGGATTTACTTGCAACCAGTATATCATCGATATAAGCGTAAGTGAATGGGAGGCCGTGCAATACCTGGTCAATGAATCTCTGAAATGTTTGAGCTGCGTTAGTCAAGCCAAATGGTAGGCGGACGAACTCGAATAAGCCAAAAGGAGTGGTCACCGCCGTTTTGGGGATGTCCTTGGGCTCGACCGGTATATGGTAGTATGCACGAACGAGGTCAATTTTGGAAAATATCTGAGGACCTGCCATGTTATGGAAAAAATCGTGGATGTGCGGAATTGGGTATCTATCTGCTATCGTCTGCTTATTTAAAGCTCGGTAATCTCCACATGGTCGTATCTCTGTTGAGTTTTTCTTTGGTGCCATGTGCAGTGGTGATGACCATGGGCTGTTTGACGGCCGTATTATTCCGAGATCCAATAATCTGTTGAACTCTGCTTTTGCTATTTGCATTTTAGCTGGATCTAAACGACGTGGTTTTGCTGAGACTGGTGGACCTTTAGTTACAATATGGTGTGTAACGTTGTGTTTGAGAGAGGCTGTGGAGTAATCGCTCTGTGTCAGTTCAGGAAATTTCTTTAGCAAAATATCGTACCTGGATAATTGATCTGTTGTGGCTACCATCAAGCGAATACTCTCGACATCTGTGGAGATGCCTGAAATCGATAGTTTACGACTGGTATCTATCAATCTATGGTGACTCGAGTCAACTAGCAATTCGTAGTGTTGAAGAAAATCTATTCCAATGATAGGAAAGGTTACGTCGGCGACTACGAACTCCCACTCAAATGGTGTACTGCATCCAAAATTAAGTTTTTGTCTCCGAGTTCCAAACGTTTTTATGGTAGAATTGTTCGCAGCCTTGAGAACTAATGCTGGGTTTGGTTGTAAGCGTTCGTTGGGTGTTGGGGGAACTACACTAATTTCTGCACCGGTATCTACCAGGAATTGTGCCCCCGTTGTTTTGTCTGTCACCCTGAATAGACGGCTGTGGGACGTGTGTTGGCCAGCGACCGCAGTCGTCACCGACCGCCGGCCTTTTCGTTTCCCAACGCCACCGTTTGTTGGAAAGCACAAGGTTGTGTGCACCGTTTTGCGTGTACCCCAAATTTGCGATGATACCAGCATATATTCTGTTGTAAGCTATATTTACGCCTATTGCGTGAGTGGCTACGCTGTCTTCTCTACGTTGTGGTAGGTTGTCTATTAACCCTCATTGCCATTAATTGCTCAGTGAGCACGTCGATTTTACGTTCTAAGGCTTCTATGCGTTCGTTTGACGTTTTGTCGACTCTGATGGCTTCTGCTTTATTTAGTGGGTCTATCGTGATAACTTTATCTGGTATTCTGCTAGTGGAAGCGACAGATTGAGGTGTTGACCTCTCGTACATGCGATCCGCGATTTCGGTGAGCCTTTCTATATGAATGTCGTCGTCTCCGAAAGCAAGAACCTGCTGGATGTTTTGAGGAAGTCGTCGCAGCCAGATTTGATAAAAGAGACATTTATCGATTTCTCTTCCTGCAACTAGGCTTTGCATATGCCTCATGAGTTGAGATGGGGTTTTATCACCTAACTCAACATTGCTTAACAGGCGATCGAGTGCTTGCCTATCTGAAAGCGAAGTGCATCGCAGTACCTCTTCCTTCAACTTGTCGTACGGCGCTTCTATGCTGGGATGAACGATGTATTGCCGTACCTGCTCGGCGACTTCGTCTGGTAGCACTGTACTCAAAATGCCAAATTTAGCTGTCTGTGACGTGAGCTTATTGCTAGCCAAATAATGTTCCAGTCGAGCAAACCAAAGATGAGGGTCTCTGGGCTTAAAAACTGGTACAGTAAGAGAAATAGTACTAACAGATCCCAGCTCTAAGTTATCAGAGGTATTGGAAGACATGTTACAATTCGTAAAAAAATGGTTTAAGAGTAACAAAATAGCAAAATTTGTGCACAATAGGAATATGGCAAAACAGAAAAATGCAATGCAGGTGCTTACCACAAATTACTGCAGGTTGTGCGATGAGCAAACACAAGAATGATTTCGGAATATCTAATAAATATATAGATCCACAAAGGTTAAAGTTTTATTAATCCAACAAGTGTAACAACGCGTCGAGGTCAAAAGTCGTCGTCGTCGGAGTCAGCAAGTTATCGTAGGGCTCACCAATTTGTTGCTGCTATATTTTGACTGAATTAGAATACACGTATCTTCTAGTATTTCCTCGCGTTTATATTTGTGTCCTAACGTTGCGATTACTCGACATCCACAACGTAATTCAAAAGGCACTTGCGAAGGAATACGACAGTGTATTATTGCAGCAATCAAAATTCAAAAATCGAGCGAGCACAATAGTATCAATTGTTAACATGCAAGATTTAGAGTAATAAACAAATCGAAGTACAATTACACAATGAAAGTATACTGCAATGATGAGTAATAAAACGGGTCACTACAATAGAACCAAACTTTGAGGTTATTGACTCCTGTTCTGTGCCACATCAAATGCTGTAGTCCCGTTGACTGTAGTTGACAATATACGAACAATCAGTGGTTAGAAAAATGCATCAACTCGAACTGAGGCATATGTGTACCTGACGTTGATTTATCCATCGATCAGTGGGTCGGTGGCACAGCGGTAAGGACTGTCGCCGGCCATGCATACGGGCCAGGATTCGATCCCCTACCGACGCACACCTGATATCAGTGGTTGCCCTGCAAAAGTTGCGTTACCTATATCACAAGCTAAAATATTTCAGAATTGTCCAAAAATTACAGTGTGGAATCACGCTAAAATTTAAAAAGAAATAATTTCAGTCTGATAAGAGATCTTAGTCACAGAAACAAAACTCTTTTCTTTCTAAAATTTTATCCACTGATGATAATGGCAGAATTCAGTCGACAAGTTGCCAGACTGATCAAATACATAAGAATAACTCGGTGTAAATGCCTTCTCACTCATCATCCTTCGTCTTTTCTATGACTTAGCAACACGTCGGTTAAGGTCAGTCGAATAAATATGTCTATATCACACTCTAGTTGACTCACGCATGATAATACAATGATTCGAACGTCAGGCACAGAAACGTCTCACAGTGTAGTAGTGTACATGTAGCTCAGTCATTCAAAATACATCAGGTTATGAATACACTAGACTTTTGAAACAGTTATTTGAATATTCCCATAGTAAAATTTAGAAAAACACGTTTAAGCGAACAATATTGTTTTCAATTAGATCTCATCAGGCTTAATTCTAATATACATAAGTTTACAAATACAAATTTAAATATAAACCAATCATGGTGTTTTGTCTTTAGGATAATTAAGATGGTGAATATAAATTGTGCAATTAGTCATAATAGTAGTAATGATAATAATAATACTCCATTTTGGATAAGATTTTATTTTGATAAATCACAGTGTTGTACAGTTATATTAACTGATGACGTTTGGAGCACAAACTATTGCTCATAATCATAATCAACTTACTCACACAAGGTTTTTCCTTCATTTATATACATGTGTGGAATCGATTAGATATTGGAATAAAATTCAATATGAGATAATGTACCTTCAGAAATAATAATATGAGTGCTATTGATCAATTACAATTAGATGGGAAATAAGACGAGTGTTTTTATAGTCATAACAAGTTACTTGTTAGAATGTTGTGATGTGTTTGAATTGAAATAGGTTTTTGAGATTATTTGTTATCCACTTCTGATTTGACTAGCGGTAATAATATCTTCCATATTTCTGGTATTTGCATAGATTCATTTCTGTTGCATGTGTTAGGTGAAGACTCGATGAACAGGGATTCAGTAATCAACCTGTTTTTCCACCTACATAGATTACTTTTAATAAATTTTAACCCTACACCACCCTACTGTGTGGTTGGTTGTTAATTCGCGAAGTGCAATAGCTGAGCTTTTTTCTAAATTACTCATCTTCTCGGTGTCAACCATTCTTACCTTAGCTAAATTCTTATGTTCTGATAATCTGACAACCCACGACCTACGAGTTTGACCTATGTAGTTGACCTTACCCACAGTCATTGCAGGGTATTTTGTAAATTATATTATTTTGTCTAATTGGGTCAACAGGGTCCTTTAACCTACAGAGCTTGCCCCTGAGTGAGCTTGTAGGTTTAAATGCTACCGTATTCCTGCTTTATTAAGAATCCTACGTAGGGTCTCAGATATCCCCTCCTTATATGGTATAACAGTGGATGACTTATATTCTCTCTTATTCATGTTTTCATTACTAGTTCCACAATTATTTTTATGTATATTAGAGCTAAGCCTGATGAGATCTAATTGAAAACAATATTGTTCCCCTTAACGTGTGCAGTTCTGCGGTTATTTGAGTCTGCTATGGAAAGAATTCATAGGGTGGTGAATGCATTGTACTGTGCTTGTGTGTCCATAAAAGCTTTAACTCTCTATCTCTCTCTCTCTCCCACTCACTCACTCACCCCGTCATCACCCGTTCATCTTAATACATCCTCAAACAACCGTGAGAATAATATTCTCAAGTGATTCTTTGAGACGGTGTTTGAAACAGTCTGGTCACCAGGATTAAGTCAATGAGGCCAAGATATCAAAGTAAATGAGAGGTTGGAAACTCAGGTCTATCACAATAATTAATCACGTCGGGTGGAGATAATGAACACTGTCACCTAAGCTCTACGTAATGCGTCTGTTCACATTGTCAAAACGATGAAGAAGAAGAAGAAGAAGCAGGAGGAGAAGTGAAATCACTAATTCTGTCCTGTAACTAGCACTATCTATCCTCACCACTCAAGCAAATAGTGTTATGTGCACTTTTTGGCTTCTTGTAGGTGTACAGGAAAACACATGTCACAGACTGCTAACATGCAGCTGCAGATCACTCACATCAATCATCATCGAACGGAGCATAGAATGACAGTCGAATCTACACCTCACCGTCGTCGAATATGAAAATGATGTCGACAGTGATGGCCACAAATCAAATTGAGAATTATTTCAACACAGTGGATTGCGGTACCTCGAAACTTCACCAACATCATTCAGCGGTTGGCTATATGACAATACCACTTGTAAAGTGATCCATAAGGGAAATTTCAGTGAGGCGTTCAAAGTGAATGCAGGTATAATACCAGCTGGCTGCCTGTCTATTATCATCGATGATATCACTAATTGTGATGGACTGCATAATTCATCACAATGTGTGTAGAGCGAAGACAGGAATGCGTCAGACAACCAACAAGAAGACTCTAGAAGATCTGGACTTCGTGGATGATGTATGTTTAATGTCACACAAACTCGAAGACTTGAAGGCGAAAACCAGCAAACTGCTTGGAGAGGCTAACAACAAAGACGAGACTTCAAGTGTACATGTAACGACAGAAGGCAAGGGTCAGGCAACAGATCATTTATTAAGGAAATCAACGCATATTTATATATTTTCATGTACATTACTATGGATATTTAAGCAAACAAACACAGTCTTCCGATTGGTTGTTTCTCAAGTAAAGTTAATCTTTCATCTATTTGTGACTGTTCCTTGAATGTCAAATCCTCTATATGTTAACTGCATCCGCCTACGCAAAGTCTGCTGTGGTCGGTTTTGAATCAATCTTTGTTCACATTTTCTCACGACAAATCTTGGGAACGTAAATATTGACGTAAATTACTGTCTACCAATTTGGCTAGTAGACAGCTCTCACCACATACATAGAGAAGACGGAGGTAAGATAGACATCGCACTGACGAATTGCAAAAACAGCCAGTAACAATCATTATCAACGGAAGAATTCTAGAGGTGGTCACTTGCTTCACTTATCTAACCACGAACAATCGTTTCATTTACAGGTGGAACGAATGAAGATATGAAAGCGAAGCAGAATCCGAATTGCACGACAGACCTTCATTACTCTGAAATGAGTCCGCGAATCTTCTACACTCGGTCAGCATGAAGAACAAAATTCATATCATAAGTAGCAATGTTACGTCAGTCAGAAGCTTGGTGCATCACCAGAAGCATTTCCAACAGCCTACAGCAGACTGTTATGAACAGCTGCCACTTTCACTAGCTCCATACTGAATATAAGATAACCATCTGGAAAGTATTGGCCAGAAGAAACTCTGGGAACGAGTCAACCAATAACCGGTCTTACAACAAATACGTGCAAGCAAGTGGAGATGGGATGGATGAACACTAACGAGACTGTTGAATGACATCGTGTGCAGTGCAGAGCATCGTTCGGGTGGATGCGTAATGGGAAACAACGAGTTGGATGTCGGAGACCGAGGAGGAGGTGTATAAAGCATGTAGTCAGTTGAAAATTCAACTGAAAAAGAGAAGACATTCAGCGAAGAGACTCTTTTCGGCGAATTCATTCACATAGCTGTACAATCGCATTTATATATAAATATTTGTGTGTGTGTTTGTGTGTACATGAGGTTTGTCAAGTTTAGATAATTGATTAGTTAATACAAGAATGATGTAGTATAGAGACAAAGTTAATCAGACAGCAACTAAAGTAAAATTGAGTTAGAAAGCTAGATGATGTAATATAATTGGCTAAAATGTTACAACTTAGGTCAGGATAGCAACAGAGGTAATTACAGGCAGAGATTAAGTAGAAGTGAAATTGAGTGAATAAGTTGGATGACGTAACATGAATGACTAGAAACTGAGCGTTGTTCAAGTCAGTAACAGTGGCAGTGAGGTGTAGAAATTGAATCGGGTGGGGGTAGAGAACAAGAAAGTTGAAAATGTAAAATGTTACAATTGAGAAGACAAAATAATACTAATGAAGAGACAGAAGAAAAGATTAGGTAGAATTTACATGTCGGCTAATAAGATAGATTACGTCCATTGCAAGTGTAGTGATTGAACGGACCTCTTCTGTATGCAGAGTTGAGGACTTAGCAAGTGAATCGCCATTGCTTCTGCAGTTTGAAGAAGTCTGATTCGTACACCTTTAGGGAGACTACTTCTTAGTCTGTAGACGACTTTGAAGTTTGTTTGCGGTGTAGCTTGGTGTCCGGATTCTATCAGATGTTCTAAGATGGAACTGCGGGGGCATCGATTTTCTCCTTTGTAAAACCATGTTGGTTAGTGCTCGGTGATACGTTTGGAAAGCGAGCGCTGGGTACGGCCGACATACCTGGCTCCACACGAGCAGGTGAATTGATAAATACACATTGATGAGGCCAGGGCTTTACGGACTCCCTAAGGTACACAAGAAGGGTATCCCTCTTCGACCGATCCTCGACATGACCAATTCACCCTATCACCGCACAGCTCAATGGTTAGCAGATCTACTTGAACCAATCAGAAAACAAGTTTCCTGCCACACAGTTCGAGATTCATTCGACTTTATCGACTCAATCGAAAATATCAACGTATCCAACAAGACAATGATTTCATCAGATGTCACATCACTATTCACAAACGTTCCACTGACAGAAACAATATGCTACATATGCGAACTTATTCACTCCAAAGGAATAAACATCGGTATACCCACCGAGCATCTTAAAGAACTCCTACTGAGGTGTACCCTGAATGTTCAATTCTCTTTCAACAACGAAATATATCGCCAAAAGGATGGTATAGCTATGGGCTCACCACTAGGCCCTTTGCTTGCAGATTTCTTCATGGCAAAACTCGAAAACACATGCCTGAAGAAAATGATCAATACCTTCGAAATCTATAAAAGATACGTCGACGACACCTTCATTATCGTCAACAACGAAGAAAATCTAGACGAAATCTTGAAGTCGTTTAACAACTGCCACCCTGCAATTCACTTCACGATGGAGAAAGTGTCTAACTCCACAATATCTTTTCTTGACGTCCAACTAACAAGAAGAGAACAGGATGGAACACTGAAAAGATCTATCCACAGAAAATCAACGTGGAACGGACAGCTTACTAACTTTCACAGTTGGGTACCACTATACACCAGACAAACTCTGATCCGTTCACTCAGCTACAGAGTTCGCAGAATGTGCACCCCGGACACCATAGAAGATGAACTGGACAACCTCAAGAGACTCCTCGTCGAGAATTGCTATCCAGAAAGATTTATTGCAAAATCTATGAATCCTAGACCAGAAAAGCCGCCCATACTTAGCGTCAAGAAAAAGCTACTCCACATGAACCTTCAATTCAATGGAGATTTATCTGCGGAAACACTAAAAAATCGACTGTCGCGCTCACTTAAGAAGACCTTCTTCGCAGCTGAACTACGACTAACCTTCTCCACAAAACCTATGATTCATGTGAACGTGAAGGATAAGCTACCGCTGCTGGCCTCATCAATGTGCATTTATCAATTCACCTGCTCGTGTGGAGCCAGGTATGTCGGCCGTACCCAGCGCTCGCTTTCCAAACGTATCACCGAGCACTAACCAACATGGTTTTACAAAGGAGAAAATCGATGCCCCCGCAGTTCCATCTTAGAACATCTGATAGAATCCGGACACCAAGCTACACCGCAAACAAACTTCAAAGTCGTCTACAGACTAAGAAGTAGTCTCCCTAAAGGTGTACGAATCAGACTTCTTCAAACTGCAGAAGCAATGGCGATTCACTTGCTAAGTCCTCAACTCTGCATACAGAAGAGGTCCGTTCAATCACTACACTTGCAATGGACGTAATCTATCTTATTAGCCGACATGTAAATTCTACCTAATCTTTTCTTCTGTCTCTTCATTAGTATTATTTTGTCTTCTCAATTGTAACATTTTACATTTTCAACTTTCTTGTTCTCTACCCCCACCCGATTCAATTTCTACACCTCACTGCCACTGTTACTGACTTGAACAACGCTCAGTTTCTAGTCATTCATGTTACGTCATCCAACTTATTCACTCAATTTCACTTCTACTTAATCTCTGCCTGTAATTACCTCTGTTGCTATCCTGACCTAAGTTGTAACATTTTAGCCAATTATATTACATCATCTAGCTTTCTAACTCAATTTTACTTTAGTTGCTGTCTGATTAACTTTGTCTCTATACTACATCATTCTTGTATTAACTAATCAATTATCTAAACTTGACAAACCTCATGTACACACAAACACACACACAAATATTTATATATAAATGCGATTGTACAGCTATGTGAATGAATTCGCCGAAAAGAGTCTCTTCGCTGAAAGTTCAACTGTAGATGACTGTAGGGAACACCAACAAATGAGATGTACTGTTGAAGCTCAATGTTCCACTCGGAAACTGAATAATTATGACATTAATAATAATAATAATAATAATAATAATAATCAAGAGTTTGTTTGTAATGATAAGATCTGGTTTTACTAGTTTGACCATGGATTTATATCAGTGAAAGAACCACTGAAAACCAGCCACAGGGAGTACTGGACAGCTGTTTGATCCTAGTTTCAGAATCATCGGCAGTGCTCACACACCACGGAGGGTTCGAACCCAGGACCTTCCGGTTACAAGGCAAGCTGGCTTGTATAACATTCAGCCACTGGGACCCGATTCAATGGCCAATGAATTGCCGATGATTCCTTAACTAGGACGAAACAGCTGTCCAGTGCTCCTTAATGGTTTTAAATGCTTCTCTAATTGTGATTTATCCGTGGTCAAACTCTTAAAAGTAATTATAATAGTAATGAGCAGTAGGTTCACTAAAATGACTGGATTGATTTCAAACATGGATGACCGGTTAGTTCATCAAGCATGAACTAATCAGTTGTGCTCCGGACAGTTCACATATTCCTGGTCACTCAAAATCCAGTCACATACTTCAACTGAGAACATTGCGAACAACTCACTGAATGAATGCCACCTATTACTAGTAAGTATTATTATGCATCTAGGTAGAATACGAGTGGTTTGAATGGATTCTATTTACCCTCTGCTAGTTGAGTAAATTCTATATGCATGAGTGAAACCACTGTCCGGTGTTTGAGTCACCTGAAACTCTCTCACAAGCACTAATATTCGATGTGACTGGTATCTCACCACTCCCATCCATCAGTGATATAAGTAGGATGTTTGAATTTGATTGTTTGTTTTAGCTAATGTCACTCATCGTTTTGAGCCGACCACACATTGTGCTATGAATACTTTCGGTGTAGCAGTGGAAATCAACGTGGATTTCACCACAACCACCATCACCCAACAGAGTGTATGACTCGTAGATGACTCATTGCCTTCTTCTTTCTTTGACTCTTTTCACCATTCACCAGACTATGAACGATGTCACTACGTTCTAATGTAAGCAGCAGTTAGTAATATTATGTATTATACTTGGTTTCAATGAAAAACTTGTTATGAACCGACAGCAGGGAGCACTGGACAGCTATTTCATCCTAGTTCACGACTCTCGGTCAGTGTGCAATCACGTCCTGAAAATCTTGACATACACGACCTACCGGTCACAAGGCCAAACTCTTCATCTATCACTGATTGGTTCGCCCTATGAATTCTAACTCTGGTTAATTCGTCGTATACAGCTCCCAACAAATAATTCCATTGAAGACCGTCCTAGCCAAACTGACTAGATGGAATTCAGGACATTCATAACTAATTGGTTCAATGCAGTGCTCAACGGCGAAGTGGAATAATTTAGAATCCGATGGCAGTTTTATTGAATTCCATCTCAATGGAGAACTGAAAACATCTCGATTTCGAAAGTTCGAGTGGTTGTTTTTATTTACTTCATATGTATACACCACCGTTTGTTGCTAAGTTATCGTCAACACCTATTCCGCTTTCATGCTACACTCCAAATATTCTGAAAATCAACTTTAATACTTCACGGTTTCACTTATTGCATTCATGATTTGCATTCGAAGTTGATGTTTGACCAAGTGACATCGATCAGAAGATCACTGAAAGCCTCGGGAACCCTGGGAACTTGTCTATTCCTAGTAAGGCGGTGGACCTACATTTACTACATTAAGAGAATCGAAAAGCATGTATGATAACATGGTCACCTAATAACCAGTCGGTTGTGGGTTCAATCTATCGTGAGCTGATTCTTACGTACTGCTGATGGGTGCCAAAAAGAAATCCAGATGCATTCCAGTCTCCTTGCTTTTTCGAGCAAATATCTTCCTGATGTACCTCGGTCAGGGTGAAGTCGTCTTCAACTCCGTGGTTTCTCCACAAAGTTATTTCTGACTAAATTGATGCTAACACCTCCCAGAAATGGCCAGTAGTGTTGTTGTCTGAAACATCCTGAAAGGACGCGAACTCATTTCATACAAGATTTCAATGCAACTGGAAAACGAATATTCTCACTGGATCGAAAGTTCCCAATCAGGGCAGCCACAGGACACTCAAAGAAACCACCTGTTTCATGTGCAAATACACGGATGACAGTCAACTCAGCACCAAGATACCAACCAACCTTACATCTCAAGCAATTGTTACTAACACCAAGATTCAGTGTTCAAAATCGAAGGTCATTTCAATAGTGACACGTACAGACAAGTGATGAAGTTGACATGGTTTCTACTAACAGCACGATTTCGACCGAATGCCTCATGCCTAGTTTCGACAACAGAACCTTAAAACCACCTGTAGACAGAATACTCCTATAGAGAAGGTATACCGACGACACCTTTAAAGCTTTTCATAGTGATTCTGATAGACATTTCCTATATAACAGGTATTCAATAGTTCTCATCCTTCAACTGAATCAAAGACTCCACTACTGCATGTAGAATTCACAAGCAGAGACGACAGGATTATAGAAACGTCATTCTACAGAATACATTCACAGAACAGCCAGACAACAAATTTTCACCCGCTCATCGTATCAGATGAGTGTGAAGCATCCACTGATTAAAAGAAGAGGTCTGAATTCTCAAAATGATCATGGTGGGATACGCGTAGCTGACAGGTCTTGCGGAGGACATCAAACGAAGACCACAATGAGGACAATGCAGTTGAGTGACAAAGAAACTACTATGCATGAGCCTAAATATAACGATGGACGTCACCTCCCATATCTTGAAGAGGAGAAGAATCCGAAGTTCACTAAAGAAGACTTTCACTACACCAACCATGAAAGTGATACCCTCTAACCAGCCACCCATTAATCACAAACAATCCGACAGTACATCTCCTGCATATGACCACTCCAATGTTCATTTCACCTACTTCTGTTGTGTTATCTTCCTAATTTATACCCTCAGTTGTAGGATTTTGCCAGTTCTACCGAATTTTTCGTTTATACTAGTCCGTATCATGATTACTGACATAATTTCGTTTCTCAATATATGACCCCGCCTCAATCATTTCACATATTCATCATTCAATAATGAGCTAGCTATTCATCATAGTTTGACTATCTCAAGTTTACCGGATTCTATTTTTTACTGCCACTCACCAAACACGTTCCACAAATTTCAAATGAATTCGCAGTCACCCTTGCGTCGGTGGCACAGTGCTAGGATGCTCGCTAACCACACAGGCGCTTCTGGGATCGATCCCCAGCCGCCGACAAACTCCATTACCTCGCTAAGGAAGCAATAAAATTGATAAAGAGGGAAGGCTGGGCATCAGTCTAGCAACCCAATCCCGTTAAAATAAATACCACTGCTACCGAAACTTCAATGCTTTAGCTTGAAGTCCTATTTCTCACCGGGAACGTAAAGGAATACAATTCAAAGAAAACAAACATTCTCTGAATCTATGATAGCGAACCACCATCATTATCACCTCGCATTTCACAATATTTTCAAATCAAATTCACCACAATACATTCGTCAAACAACTACTAATTATTTTGCCATTCTCAAACTAATCGGTAATTCTACGCGTAAATGAAACTGTCACATTACTGGGTATTATTATAACAGCAATAAATAGCTTACTTTGCGATTTGTTAAGGCCTAAAGATAATTCCGTCCATTTCATTCACTTCTAATCACCAGTATGGTCCACAATGTCTGATGTGAGGACAGGTACTCAACTGTGACATTGCATCCTCGTGATGCAATATCTCACAAGTTGGTAAAAGTTCGAATTCACAGACCATCGAATCCCCATCCAGAGTCTGGATGGTAACGTGTGAATTCGGTGTCCTGAGTCCTGTCATTAATGTAGTCACAGGTGCGTATTCCTAAAGAAACAATTGCCCACTACTCTACCATTTCCTGCAGTCCTCCAACAGACTTTTGTCCGAGATGTAGAAATCATCCTTTAATCCTGCTTAAGTCTACCAGTGGAATGTCACCTCCATCCGATGATCAACTTTAACTAGCAGCTAAACTCTAGTGAAACTTGAAAATTACTCTTTCGTGCATCAGATGCTCATCATACCTGTTTGTCATTCTTTATTTACGTAAGCGTTGCTCATGATACATATTTCACTTCACACGTATTTCCGTCCTCGTCTGATAGACAGTTGTTTCGTATCGATTGATTATCCACGAACCCTACAGTTCTGAGTCTCAAATACAGATAACGTTTGAATAGAATTCACCTATGTTTCAAGTGGGGGCCAAGCTCAGACAATGTGTCGTCAATATTACTAACTGCGAACATCAACAGACCCTGTAACATGTATACATCTTACGATATCTATACAGATTTCTTAAATTCATACTGCTCATCATCTGAGGACTCCACACTTCCGACTACTCGGATTGCACTCAATCTGTGTTGACATTTCAATTCAAGATTGAAATTCATACAAGGAGAATATTTTATCCAGAATGAACGATACACCCTCTGTAACTGTATCAGCTTAGCGTATTTAAATGTCAATCAAGATAATCACTCATCCTACTGTTCAAAAAATTTCTACTCAGCAACATCATAATCTAACTCTGAAACACAAATATCAGGCTATCCCTTGCATGAAATCAAAATATAAAATGCTTCATGCACCCACTTACCTAGTCTCCCATCCCAATATCATGCACTGATCCAACGAAAATGAAAAACAGACGACACAGAGTCTAGTGAACATTTATTCAAAGTGGTAAAATTGCAGTTTAACAATATTTTGAAAGTTAATTGCTACACGTTATAGTTCCAATCTCGAAGACCTACATCTGTAATTCAGTCCTAAAATAAAGACGAATCCACTGACGAATAGTGTCATCAACGTCATATTCCGACCAACATGATTCCAGCTCCTCATCATTAGGTGGAAATTCGTCATCAATTTTTAAATTACTTTTCAGAACATCCGGTAAATAATGTCCGCTTGGCATATATATCTCATCAAAAATCACCTTCAAAATATCTTCCCAATGACGACTGTAATCAAAGTAGTGCTTCTCACGTGTTTCTCCATTCATACACAATTGAGGATAAAGCAGCAGTTCGCTTCTCGGTTCAAAGATGCTAAGATAAGTGATGAGTCGACCAAACAACTTGCTCCCTGTGTCACTGATTGTTGTCCTCGGTGAACCAGTCAAATACTCACCATCTATATGATAATGAAATGGATCATCAACTATTTTCCAGTAAAGCTGTCGTAATTCAATCAGCTCAGAAAAATTATCAAAGTAGGGGATGCACACAGATCGAACCATTCTTCTGGCTATGGCGTGGGCGATTCGTGTGTGTGTGAAGCCAGCCGGGACATCATCGAAATACTTACTGATATCCATTTGATCAAGAGACTGCTTGTAACCGATCCTCTTCACGGGTCTAATTGGGTGCTTAAGTTGTCGGCCTTTCGTAGCCATACCGAAAACCACCAATTTCGATACCCAATGACCAGTGATCAGCATTGCCTTGGTCTTATCCGACTCATCTGTCAGACCATATTTCTCCATTACACCACTTCCAAGTACTGTCCACGCATAACTATCCTTCATGAACCCGCTCGGTGTGTAACGATTCTCCTCAAAGTAATTGACCACAGAGGCAATCATCACCGAGATACATGCATTCGCCATCTCAGCTCTCAACACACCTCTCATCTCGGAGCTACTCGCCACATTCTCCACCGTCCAACTACCATAATACCAATAACCATCACAACGATCATCTACAACTGTATCGGGTAGTGATATACTCTCATTCGTGGCATTTCCGTCTGTATCCTCTTGTGTTGATGAAGTAGTCAACTCTCCAAGAAGTCCATGGAGAATCACTGCACTCGCTGCATTGCTTAACCATACGCGTAATGGCTGTGATACACTCTCACCAACAGACTTGTACACATAAGCAGCCGCTGTGGCAGCACACCTTATCCATGATTTCTTAGCATGATTCGGATCCCCTGTATCACACTCAGGTATTAACTTCTTGTCAATCATTAACGCGAATTCATGATTAATGCCACGAGAAGGAAAATCTGACAGCATACAGTCCAAATCTCCATCAAGTCTCAAGTCATCTATCAAAGAACTGGCCAATTCTTCAGTCAACTTCTCCATTGAATTTGTTGGATTCACTTGACTGTTATAACTACAATCCAGTAATGTAGAACACTGCTATATAGATTTGTTTAATGTCAATAAGTTACTGTGTGATGAAGGCTAATATAAGCGCTAATTCTGATGCACCAGTCGACCAATCAGACGTCAGACCTTACCAGTCGCCTATGTCTAACAAACATCCTCTCATGTGATTCGTTGGCTGCATTTACCTTGTATGTGAAGTAGATCATTGGATGTTTTACACTTAGAAAGGAGTGTGAACTCAATTTGATTGGTAGGCCAATACAATGTTAGGTGACAAGGTGTGAGATTTCATTTCGAACAGGTCTAGTAATTTAATAATTGCTATGGTAACAGTAAGAATACAATATCCAGCTGAGAGAATATTTTGAACGAACTGGCAACTCTAAAGAATAGTTGCCCAAACCGAAACCACCTGGCGAACGGACGAATGACCTTGAGCAAGCAATCACGTGATCCTGTTGTTTCTGTAGTTAATTATGGTTTGGGCTGCTATTCTTTAGAGTTGCCCGAAATTCATATGAAGCCATAAGCAAGAGTAAACAATAGACACCGAAGTTAAATGACCTTGATTGGACCAATCAGCTGGCTCAGCATCACAAGTGGTTCCTAGTCATAATCCTCTTTGAAAATGTATCCTAGATTTGGATTTTGACTTCTCTGTGGGAAATGTGTTGATAGGGTGGAATAAACATGCATATGTGGAAGGATAATGATTCGACATTACGGAGTGCAGTACCTCAAATCTTTATCAACCTCATTCTACAGCTGTCTATATGAAAATGCCACGTTTCAAGTGATCCACAACATGAAACTCAACGAAGCTTTTGAAGTGAAGATAGAATGGATCAAGACAAGGCTACCTACTATCACAGATGACATTCTCAATTCTGGTGGACTGGGTTATGCAGATTACCGTGCGAGGGGAGTGAGAAGACAGGAATACGTTGGGTGAATAAGAGGACCGTAGAGGACCTGGATTTCACTTGTGGATGATGTATGTCTAATTTCACACAAACTCGAATATTTGAAGGCGAAAATCAACAATTTGGGAGAAGAAGCAGCAAATGAGGAATCAGGTGAACATGGAGAAGGTTGATATGATGAAGACACCCAGCGATCAAAAGCAACAGCCAGTACCAATCACTATCAACGGAAGAATTTTTCCAAAGACGTCACTTTCTTCGCTTATTTAACCAGGCACCATCGTCCCAAATGCAGACACATGGCACGGATGAGGATGTCTAAATCAAGATCCGAAAGGCAAGGCAGGTCTTCGTCACCCTGAAACAAGTTGGTTAGTTTGCTACACTCAAGGTAAGCGACAAGACTGGGATTTTCAGCAACAATATGAATTGAGTGGATTCTTCTATATGGGTCTGAAACGTGACTGACGCGTCAAGAAAAGCATTTCCAACCAGCTACTCTACAGACTTTTATGAACAGCTGCCACCTTCGCTAGCCCTATCCTGAAGATGATATGTCTAGCCAGAAAGAATATGAAACAGCGATCTCTGGGAGAGAACCGTTCAAGAACCTAATGCACAATGAATATATGGAAATAAATGGAGATGGATTGAACACACGCTGAGGAGACCGACAGATGACGTTGTGTACCAAGTAGGCCACCGAGTGGGAACAGTGTGAAAAACGATTATTTGGTTGTAGGTTTGAGTGTAACATGAAGGAGATCGTGTGGCGAGGAGGAGATGAGAGACTATGGACAATCGTGGAGTGAGCTGAAGTCGAGTGCAGAGAATGGAGTGAAATGGAGATATCTCGCTAAAGTGCAAAGGGAATACTAATAATATCATTGATATAAGAATAAAACTTGGGAACTGTGGTAGAGTGTAATTCCATTATGGGTAAATTTTACTTTGATAGAGTCTCACAGTGTTATACAGTAATATTTACTGATGACGTTTCGAGCACAATTTATTGCTCATAATCATATCAAGGTAATCACACGACTTCCTAAATTCATTTATATAGTTCCATTGTTTCTCACTTGACTTGATTGGTAGTATTATTTTTCATATTTCGGGTATGAGTGATGATTCATTCCTATTGCATGTGTTGGGTGTAGATTCGATGAACAAGGATTCAGTAATCAACCTCTCTCTCCACCTACCTAGATTACCTTTTTAGAATTTTAACCCTCTCTCACCCTATTCTGTCGTTGTGTGTCAATGCATTGAAGATTTTTCACAATGACTTTATGGTGTCTGACATATTATTTATTAGGTTAAAAAGTTCATTCAACAAACTACGTCCAATTATGACGAAGCTATCATGCACGTATGTTGACCAAATTTTCGGAGGACAAGGGCATCTCATAATTGCATTTGTTTCTAATGAGTGTATGAATAATTGAATTAATCCACCAAAACATCAAGTTTTCCAAAGAGGTTGAATCTGATGAGGATGATTTCGCGTTCCTGGACTGTTTAGTACAAAGAAAACCAGATGATTAATTAAAAATGAACATTTTCAGAAAGCCGACTAATTTGGACATATACCTAAACTACTATTCAATGCATCACTTTACCACCAAAGTAACTGTGGCCAAGAATCTGATCAACAGAGCCAAACGTCTAGTAACTGAGGAGGAAGAGACGAGCAAGTAACTAAAATTGGTTCAAACCACTCTTGAATCAAATAATTATCCTAAAGCCTTCATGAAAAGATATTTAAAATGTGAAGATAATGATAGATCGAAACCTGTTGATAAGAATTGGGTTGGTACAGCGGCGGTTCCTTACCTCAGAGAAACACCCGATGAGATAAAGGAAATCCTTAACGACCATAACATAAGAGTGTATTTTCGTGCAACTAACACCTTACGCTCATTACTGGTGAAGGTTAAGGATAAAATAGAACAAGAAAATCAGCAGAATTGTGTATACCAGATCAATTGTGGGGATTGTAACGCCGTATATGTAGGAGAAACTTCCAGACAGGCAAATATAAGAGTAAAAGAGCATAAACAATTTCTAAAGGTGGTTCCAAAGACATCTGCAGACTTGAAGAAGCTAGAGAACAACTCAGCGATGGCACTGCATTAATAATAATAATAATAATAATAATCACTTTATTCCACAACAATAACAATTTACAGCATGGAATTTTCAGCGTTTCATTTTACATATTGCATTGGTTTAGCTCTTTATAATTATATAAATACATAAAATTTTAAAAATATTGATAGTTAATAGGAAAAATAAAAAACCCCAACAAAATACACCATTTCTAGGTCATAGTGAATAATAAATAAATAATATAACAAATCACACATGCAATAATAGGGATCATTACATTCGATAGAAACGGGACACAAAATCGACTTTGATAAGACTAAGGTTCTCCAGAAAGGTTTTGGTTCCTATAAAAAATAATTGTGAAATTAGTCATAATAGTAGTAATGATAATAATAGCAATAGTAATAATAAAAATGGTCTCATCAATAATAAGGATGAAAAAGTGAGGCAATCTGTGATAACACGAATAATGAAAAACAGCATGATTAAACAAACAACTCTTCAGGTGGAAGTAGTCGATAAAGGCTAGTAAAAACAAATGAACCAAATAGGAGTATTATCATCAACCACGTATGAGTCCATGAAACCGACGGGTACTAATACTCGACGTCTTTACGGTCTACCAAAAGGGCACAAACCGGGTCTTCCTCTTCGCCCTGTTTTAGATATGTATAACTCTCCATTTCACGGAACAGCGAAGTGGTTAGTGAAGATTTTGGGTCCTTTGCACAGAGAAATCGTGCAACATAGAATTAGTGATGTCTTTGACTTTATTTCTAAAATATCTGAGACTAATGTGAGGTATAAACGCATGTTATCCATGGATGTATCATCACTATTCACTAATGTACCGCTTATGGAAACAGTAGACTATATTTGTCAAGAAATCGCCGAAAGTCAATTAGACTTAGGAATCCCCTTGTGTAGCCTCAAAGAATTACTTCTTAAATGCACAATGAATGTTCACTTCGTCTTCAATAATTCATACTATCGATAAGTAGATGGAATAGCTATGGGTTCACCATTAGGCCCAATGTTAGCTGACTTCTTTCTCGCAAAACTTGAAAACGGGAAATTGAAGGACATCATCAAGCAGTTTGATATGTATTACCGATATGTCGATGATACATTTATCTTAGCTGATGGGAATGTTAATATAGACGAATTGTTGCTGAAATTCAACAACATCCACCCTTCGCTTACCTTTACTTGGGAAGAGAAGCAGGAGAATAAACTACATTTCCTGGATGTCTTGCTAAGTAGGAGAGAAGATGGGTCACTTGGGAGAAGCATGCATAGAAAAAGCACTTTCACAGGGCAATACACACACTTCCTTAGTTACGTGCCCATTAAATATAAAAGGAATGTTGTAAAATGTCTTGCGAGCAGAGCAAGAAAGATATGTACGGATGACCTCTTACAAAAGGAATTTGAATATATTCACGATTCCTTGATGGAGATGGGCTATCCCAGTAGTTTCATAAAGAAACATATGAAAACATCGGAGAAAAAACCGGAGACTCTGACTGCACGTAAGAAGCCTCTATTTATTAAGTTACAATTTAATGGTGACTTATCAAGTGAGATTCTATTCCAAAGACTTTCAAGGAGTATACGAAGGACATTTTATGCAGCACACCTATGTTTGTCATTCTCTAGCCGACGAATGATTGGGACGCAAACGAAGGATAAGCTTGATAGTTTTGCCACATCTATGTGCATTTATCAATTCAACTGCACCTGCGGTGACAGTTATATTGGGCGTACTACTAGGCAGCTTAGCCAACGTGTCAGGGAACATCTCCCATCGTGGTTTGGCAAAGGACAGACAAAAACAATCCGTAGCTCAATTTTGTCACACTTAATTGATAGTGGTCATGTAATCGAGAAAACGAGAGCCTTCAAAGTGATTCATCGTATCCCACCGAATCTTTCCAATAGACTTCGTATTCGTCTACTACACACAGCTGAGGCGAAAGGCATTCGAACTATTAAACCTAAACTATGTATTCAAAAAAAGTTCGTACAGCCATTATCCTTCGCTTGGCCTATGAAGACATAAGCAACTAATGACTTCTACACCACCCTTTGTTTATATTTTCAACCCCTTTCTTATCATCCCTTAATCTTATCTTCATTATAAACGTGTTTCATTTCCTTCCCTTACTTAATCGGTTCATTTGTTTTTACTAGCCTTTATCGACTACTTCCACCTGAAGAGTTGTTTGTTTAATCATGCTGTTTTTCATTATTCGTGTTATCACAGATTGCCTCACTTTTTCATCCTTATTATTGATAAGACCATTTTTATTATTACTATTGCTATTATTATCATTACTACTATTATGACTAATTTCACAATTTATATTCACCATCTTATTACCCTATAGATAAAACACCATGATTGGTTTATATTTGAATTTTTATTTGTAAACTTGTATATATTAGAGTTAAGCCTGATGAGATCTAATTGAAAGCACAATATTGTTCGCTTAAATGTGTTGTTCTAAATTTTACTGTGGGAATATTTAATACATATAAAGAAAGACTGACTGCAGAAGCCCTACATATATGGGTGAATCCCAACAGTATGAACAGACCTGAGGGTGTGATGTTACCTGATGCATGGCAAATCCTGACTAATAAATAAATTGGATATGATTTCAACAACTAGTCACACTTCATCAAATTCCCGATGGTCTACGTCTTCTTATGGAGAGAATATCAAATTTATGAAATTATATTATATTTGTAAAAATCTCAATTATTTTGTAACTATCCGGTCAAATCTTGATCACAGCTCATATGAGAATAACAAATGTTTTATGACTGTTCACCCACACACACATACACACACACACACCATTGTATACTGGAAATACACATATATATTTTAACAAAAGTAGACTAATTTTGAAAGTCTGAGGTCAAATTTTGATCACAGTTCATATAGAAAATTTTTGTTTTGTTTTGTTTACTATACCTATTGATAGCTGTTTCTTGATTCACATGACAGGACAAACAATTTAAAACAAGAGATGTACTTTTATATATAAACATACTATTTTATTTATTTATTTATTTATTATACATGTTGATGACTGTGCATGACTCATGACTGGACAAAGTTTAAAAAACAAGAGTAGTTCCTTTTGTATATAAACCTCTGTTACGTTAATTTCGATTAATTTCCCTGAAGAAGTTCGGACCAGATTGCCAAACGAAACGTTGGAATTAATCATTTCAATTTCGCTGAGATTTTACAAATATAATTTTACAAATGTATACTTCCCACTCAGCACTCAATTATTTTGAAACCATCCGGTCAAATTTTGATCACAGTTCATACAACTTTGTTTTGTAGGTCAAGGGGTGTGATCGGCTCTGCGGATTTAACGTGACGACGTCGTAATTGGTCTTTACGTCTCATCCAAGTTCCATGATCTACTGTAACCACAAAGAAAACACTTCCAAGTTGACCTTTTATTTGACCTTCTGCTCATTTTTTTCTTCCTGCTCGATAGTCTCGAGCGTCTACCCCACCATGGTTAATGACTCCTTAGTGTTAGATTGAGAAACCCTCAGACACTTCATTTGTGTGCTGTTGTCGACTGAGCTGAACATATCAGAATCCCAAAATACATTGCATGATATTTCACTAAAAGCTTTTCATTTCATTAACTGCATGAGATGTGCTAGGCGCCACTCAATGCAAGAGAATAGTCGGTACAGTGTTCAGTGAGACATCGACTCAAAATTTCCTTTCCATAAATGCAATCCCTGAGAATTTTCAGTTACTCATTGAATTATTAAGAAAAACCGATAGTCACTGGGTAGAAATAAGAGGGGCTCAGAGATTACAAACATCATCATGACTAGGAATTGATGTGAAACTAGAATTGTTGTCCACATTAGTTTATTGCATAATCACAATGCAGGGGAACTTCTCCTCTGTATTTCTAAATGCGTTAAAATTATTAAACACTCGACAGAACTAAGATCGCCGACTTATTTGAAATGCAGTGAATCAGGAAAGCAAAGGCATATTGACGGAAGGGGATTAAACACAAAGCATAAGCAGTAGACAGCGCGTTTGACGTTTGCAATAATATGAGGAAATATTAACGACTTCTCAACGTCTTCACCACTTCCTCATTGCTGTGGTACTGGCAGCACTGTCGATGATTGACAAAAGATGAGCGAAGTTCAATCCAAATGTATGTCATTTTGGTCTATGCAAGTAGAAATTGTCAGTTGCATTATTTCACTCACTGCAACAACCTGGACAGAAATATTTGTAACATTGTAGAGCTCGGAAGGAACAAACTCCGGGATATTTGACACACCTGCTACAAATATCCTCTTCTTCATACGGATCTATTCAGATGATTTCAATGAATTCTGAAGTATGCATTTTGACAGAGTTAGCTTTGACAGTCCTCATGCAACTTTGATTACTGGTGGAAATCACTCTCGTAGAATCTGAGAGAAATACAGAAAACGATTATTTCACATCCACCTGTGATCGTCATATGATTTACGTTTTCCAAAGCGTACAGAAGAGAACTGATTGTATTACAGAGAAAAGACACTTCCACTTATGTTCACTGCTGCTCTCGAAAGTGTATTCATGTCACTGGAACTACTCATTTGCAGAAATTTCATGTAAATCCTTGAGAATTATAATATGTGTCGAGTGGTCTCCTGCATCAGTAGTTAAATATTTAGTCAGAGAATTGGATAGGAGTTTTTATTTGCAGGATTGTGACTGAAACTCTGTCTGAAGCTTAATGATGATAATTGGTTGTTCAGGTGAAGCTTGACAAAATTTGTTTAGGACCCAGCGGAAATCGTTTCAGTTTCGGCCGTATCTTCACACTATCATGCTTCATGGTGTGCTCACTTGATATTTACACTTATTCTTATCACCACATATCCTCTCTGTGTCATCGCATTTTGACGACACAGGTAGCATACAATTGGTCATGAGTTGTTGAGTCAATGAAGGTATATCATGTCAACACAGTGAGTAATTTGTTCACTTTGTTAGTCATGTTGATCGAGGTCAATTAATGGCATAGTAATATTCTACTGCACAAACACACTAATCAATTATTCGCACATATGTGTATCTGAGGCTGTGGAAATAGAATTTTCAAATGAATCGTCTGTGAATTTGACGATGGCTGCACCAGCTGTCAATACACGGATTGAAAAATATGTACTGGGGTAGGAGCTGAATTTCAGTGTAGAACATCACTAATAACCGAGAATGCAGGGAAATTCAGAACGAGGTACTGATTGCCAATCATAATCATATCAGGGTACTCACACGACTTTCTAATTTCATGCATACACATGAGTGAACTATTGATTAGATATGTGAATGAATAAATACAAAGTCAATACAAAGTCCAATAGACATTTGTGAAACAGAATAGAAGATAAAGTGCCTTCAGAAATAAGATTAGTATTATGAACAAACAGTAATGCCATGTGAAATAAGACGTGTATTGTTAGTCAGTAAGATGGGGAATATGATGTCTTGTCAGTAAAGTAAAGTAAGTAACTTGTCAGAGTGTTATAATATGAATTGAAATATCATTTTAACATTGCTAATTATCCTCTGATTTGATTGGTAATAATGTCTTCCACACATCTGGTATTTGTGTTGAGTCACTTCTATTGCATGTGTTGGGTGGTGAAGGCTAAACGACCCTGTAGATTGACCTAATTAGACAGAACAGTATAATTTACAAAATACCTTGCAGTGACTGTGAGTTAAGTCAACTACATAGGTGGAACTAGTAGATCAGAAGTAGTCAGATTATCAGGACATAAGCATTTAGTGGCTAAGGTAAGAATGACTGACTCCACGAAGATAAGTAATTAAGAAGAAAACTCACCAATCGCACTGCATGCATTAATACTGAATCACACAATCAGGTTGAACAGAGTGAAAATTCTAAAAGTAATCTAGGTAGGAGCAAAGATCGCTTAGTGAATCCTTGTTCATCGAGTCGACAACCAACACATGCAAATTCAGCGACTCAACATAAATACCAGAAATATAAGTATAAAACTTGGGCACTGTGGTAGAGTATAACTCCATAATGGTTAAGATTTTATTTTGATAAATCACACAGTGTTGTACAGTTATATTAACTGATGACGTTTCGAGCACAAACTATTGCTCATAATCATATCAAGTTACTCACACAACTTCTTTCCTTCATTTATATACATGTGTGGAATCGACTAGATATTGGAATAAAATTCAATATGAGATAATGTACATTCAGAAATAATAGTACGAGTGTTATTAATCCATAACAATTAGATGGGCAATACGACGAGTGTTTTTATAGTCATAATAAGTTGATTGTTAGAATGTTTTGATGTGTTTGAATTGAAATAGAATTTTAAGATTATTTATCATCCTCTTCTGATTTGACCGGCGGTAATAATATCTTCCATATTTCTGGTATTTGCATTGAGTCACTTCTGTTGCATGTGTTGGGTGTAGACTCGATGAATAAGGATTCCGTAATCAACCTCTCTTTCCACCTACCTATATTACTTTTTAGAATTTTAACCCTATCCCACCCTATTGTGTGGTTGTTTGTTAATGCGTGAAGTGCAATAGCTGAGCTTTTTTCTAAATTACTTATCTTTTCAGGGTCAATCAGTTTTCCCTTAGCTAAATTCTTATGTTCTGATACTCTGACTATCCCTGATCTACTAGTTTGACCTATGTAGTTGACTTCACAGTCATTGCAGGGTATTTTGTAAATTATATTATTTTGTTTAATTGGGTCCAACGGGTCCTTCAACCTACAAAGTTTGTCTCTGAGTGAGTTTGTGGGTTTGAATGCCACCCTAATTCCTGCTTTATTGAGAATCCTACGTAGGGCCTCAGATGTCCCTTCCTTATATGGTATAACAGTAGAAGATTTATATTCTCTCTTATTTATGTTATTACTACTAGTTACACAATTATTTTTATTTTGTTTTTGGCCTTTACTGATCTTCTTAATGAATTTTATAGGATAGTTATTTAACACCAACGCTTCTTCTATCTGTTTTATTTCGTCATTCAGGTCCTTTTTTGTGCTACTTAGTGCTATGGCTCGGTTTGTCAGACACTTCATTAAGCCTGCCTTAACTGTTAACGGATGAGACGAATTAAAGTCTAAATATCTATTGGAATGCGTTGGTTTTCTATAAACACTAGTGTGTAGTTTGCCTTCTTCTATTCGTTTTATCTTACAATCTAACATGGTTAATTCTCCTTGTTCATTTTCTGATTCAAATGTGAATTTTATTCCTTCTACTTGTGAGTTTATATGTGTCAAGAAGCGAGAGATATGTTCTGTTTTTAACACTGTGAATGTGTCATCTACATATCTCCACCATATTTTTGGCGTAGGATTAAATGTATTAAGAGCACTATTCTCCCAGCTGTCCATAAAAATGTCTGCTACAATAGGGGATATTGGTGATCCCATTGCTACACCTTCTGTTTGTCTATATATTTTGCCTTGGAACTTGAAGATAGTAGATGTGAGGCATAACTGGATCCCTAAAATAATTTCTTCAATGGGCAGCTTTGTCCTATGACTAAGTTCGGAATCAGAAGTTAGTTCTCTTTTAACCGCTTCTAAGGCCATATTGACTGGTATATTAGTGTAAAGACTAGTTATATCAAAACTGACCATTGTTTCGTCATTCGAATATCACTTAGTTTACTTTTCATCTCATATGAATTAGTTAATCTAGAGTTTGAATTATTTCTGATAGGGCATAGTATTAAAGCTAAGTGTTTTGATAATTCATAAGTTGGGGTATTTCTAAAATGTTATACGAGCCAGCTTGCCTTGTAAGCGGAAGGTGCTGGGTTCGAGCCCTCCGTGGTGTGTGAGCACTGCCGATGATTCTGAAACTAGGATGAAACAGCTGTCCAGTACTCCCTGTGGCTGGTTTTCAGTGGTTCTTTGACTGATATGAATCCATGGTCAAACTCGTAAAACCAGATCTTATCATAACAAACAAACTCTTGATTATTATTATAATTATTTTTAATAATGTCATAATTATTCAGTTTCCGAGTGGAACATTGAGCTTCAACAGCACATGTCAGTTTTGTGGTGTTCCCTACAGTCGTCTACAGTTGACTTTTCAACTGACTACATGCTTTATACACCTCCTCCTCGGTCTCCGACATCCAACTCATTGTTTCCCATTACGCATCCACCCGAACGATGCTCTGCACTGCACACGATGTCATTCAACGGTCTCCTTAGCCTTCATCCATCCTATCTCCACTTGCTTGCACGTATTTGTTGTGAGATCGGTTATTGGTCGACTCGTTCCCAGAGTTTCTTCTGGCCAATACTTGCCAGATGGTTATCTTATATTCAGTATGGAGCTAGTGAAAGTGGCAGCTGTTCATAACAGTCTGCTGTAGGCTGTTGGAAATGCTTCTGGTGATGCACCAAGCTTCTGACTGACGTAACATTGCTACTTATGATATGAATTTTGTTCTTCATGCTGACCGAGTGCAGAAGATTCGCGGACTAATTTCAGAGTAATGAAGGTCTGTCGTGCAATTCGGATTCTGCTTCGCTTTCATATCTTCATTCGTTCCACCTGTAAATGAAACGATTGTTCGTGGTTAGATAAGTGAAGCAAGTGACCACCTCTAGAATTCTTCCGTTGATAATGATTGTTGCTGGCTGTTTTTGCAATTCGTCAGTGCGATGTCTATCTTACCTCCATCTTCTCTATGTACACTTGAAGTCTCGTCTTTGTTGTTAGCCTCTCCAAGCAGTTTGCTGGTTTTCGCCTTCAAGTCTTCGAGTTTGTGTGACATTAAACATACATCATCCACGAAGTCCAGATCTTCTAGAGTCTTCTTGTTGGTTGTCTGACGCATTCCTGTCTTCGCTCTACACACATTGTGATGAATTATGCAGTCCATCACAATTAGTGATATCATCGATGATAATAGACAGGCAGCCAGCTGGTATTATTCCTGCATTCACTTTGAACGCCTCACTGAAATTTCCCTTATGGATCACTTTACAAGTGGTATTGCCATATAGCCAACCGCTGAATGATGTTGGTGAAGTTTCGAGGTACCGCAATCCATTGTGTTGAAATAATTCTCAATTTGATTTGTGGCCATCACTGTCGAAATCATTTTCATTTTCGATGAAGGTGAGGTGGAGGGAGGTTCGACTGTCATTCTATGCTCCGTCCGATGATGATTGATGTGAGTGATCTGCAGCTGCATGTTAGCAGTCTGTGACATGTGTTTTCCTGTACACCTACAAGAAGCCCAAAAGTGCACATAACACTATTTGATCAAGTGGCAAGGAGAGATAGTGCTAGTTACAGGACAGAATTAGTGATTTCACTTCTCCTCCTGCTTCTTCTTCTTCTTCATCATCGTTTTGTCAATGTGGACGGACGCATTACGTAGAGCTTAGGTGACAGTGTTCATTATTTCTACTCGACGTGATTAATTACTTTGATAGACCTGAGTTTCCAACCTCTCATTTATTTCGATATCTTGGCCTCATTCACTTAATCCTGGTGACCAGACTGCTTCAAACACCGTCTCAACGAATCACTTGAGAATATTATTCTCACGGTTGTTTGAGGATGTATTAAGATGAACGGTTGATGACGGGGTGAGTGAGTGAGTGAGAGAGAGAGAGAGGGAGAGAGAGTTAAAGCATTTATGGACACACAAGCATAGTACAATGCATTCACCACGCTATGAATTCTCTAAATAGCAGACTCAAATAACTGTCTCAAAAGTCTAGTGTATTCATAACCTGATGTATTTTGAGTGACTGAGCTACATGTACACTACTACACTGTGAAACGTTTCTATGCCTGACATTCGAAATATTGCTTTATTATGATTGAGTAAACTAGACTGTCGACTAGACATATTCATTCGACTGACTTTAAACGAGGTGTTGCTAAGTCATAGAAAAGACGAAGGATGAATAGTGAGAAGGCATTTACACCGAGTTATTCTTATGCATTCGATGAGCCCAGCAACTTGCAGAGTGAATTCAGCCAATACTTTCAGTGGAGAAGCTTTTAAAAGAATAGACTTTTGTTTCTGTGATATGGATATCTTATGAGACTAAAATTATTTTTTTTAATTATAGGTTGAGTTATTGCATTCTACTAACCACTTATTGTTCGTTTATCGGCAACTAATGCGATAGGGACTACAGAATTTGATGTGGCTGAGAACAGGAGTCAATAACCTTAAAGTTTGGTTCTATCTCCCGTGTTAATTGGTATAACAAGGTGAGCAATATTGAGGTTAGGCGTCGAGTGCTAGGTAAGCAGGCGAAATCAATCGACGAGGTTGTGAAGTTACACAGATTGAGATAGTTAGGACATGTGTTACGCGTGCATGCCTAGCCATCACCCTCCTCAACAGGCAGTGTTAGCTGACAGAAGATCAGATTGAAAAAGAGCCAGTGGTGGTCAAACGAAAAAATAGCTTCATCAGTCAATCGAATCCATAACAGTTAGTTTACGCCAGCCAGTCACGTAGGGAGGTGGAGACTGACTGACTGGTTGGAGTCCTCGGGATGGTGAGAACCAATGAAGGCTGGAGACAATTGGTGATATGGATCAAAATCGTTCTCAATGACTGGCGCAGATACATCCACTCCTTGTGATTTATAATATCCAATAAAACTATATTGTTATTCTGTACTACTATTCTTTTCGCCTCATATCTCTGTTTTGAATCTACTTTTACTCTCTTCTCTTGCTTTGTGTGCTACGTGAAGTGTGTCAGGTCGAACTGCTGCACATCTGTGCAAAGTTCTACGTTGAAAGCAGTCAGCCAGTTACGGATTGGTGGTGTTTTTGACGTGAACATCATTAATATACCTCAAGATTTGTCGTGGTTTCGCTAACATTCCTTATAGAGGAAAAGGTCTCGGGTTCGATCCTCGATGGTGGTTGCATACTGCTGAAGAGTCTCAAACCAGGACGAAACAGCTCTCCCCTACTCCCAGCTCGTTTTCCAGTGGTTCTCTAACTGATGTCAGCTCATGATAAAGTTCTCCATCGAAACAGGCAAAATCCCTGCAAATCCAATACTTGAAAATAAGACGTTTCGTCAGGAAAATAAAATAAATAACTTGTCAGTGTTATAATATGAATTGAAATAAAATTTCAGCTTCATGTTTATCCTCTCATTTGATCGGTAATAATGTCTTTCATTTCTCTGGTATTTGTGTTGATATACATCTGTTGCATGTGTTGGGTGTAGACTCGATGTACAAGGCAGGATTCAGTAATCAATCTATCTCGCGCTCCGACTACCTAGATTACTTTTAGAATTTTCACTCTGTTCAACCTGATTGTGTGATTCAGTATTAATGCATGCAGTGCGATTGGTGAGTTTTCTTCTTAATTACTTATCTTCGTGGAGTCAGTCATTCTTACCTTAGCCACTAAATGTTTATATCCTCATAGTCTGACTACTCCTGATCTACTAGTTCCACCTATGTAGTTGACTTAACTCACAGTCACTGCAAGGTATTTTGTAAATTATACTGTTCTGTCTAATTAGGTCAATCTACAGGGTCGTTTAGCCTTCATCACCCAACACATGCAATAGAAGTGACTCAACACAAATACCAGATGTGTGGAGGGCATTATTACCAATCAAATCAGAGGATAATTAGCAATGTTAAAATGATATTTCAATTCATGTTATAACACTCTGACAAGTTACTTACTTTACTTTACTGACAAGACATCATATTCCCCATCTTACTGACTAACAATACACGTCTTATTTCACATGGCATTACTGTTTGTTCATAATACTAATCTTATTTCTGAAGGCACTTTATCTTCTATTCTGTTTCACAAATGTCTATTGGACTTTGTATTGACTTTGTATTTATTCATTCACATATCTAATCAATAGTTCACTCATGTGTATGCATGAAATTAGAAAGTCGTGTGAGTACCCTGATATGATTATGATTGGCAATCAGTACCTCATTCTGAATTTCCCTGCATTCTCGGTTATTAGTGATGTTCTACACTGAAATTCAGCTCCTACCCCAGTACATATTTTTCAATCCGTGTATTGACAGCTGGTGCAGCCATCGTCAAATTCACAGACGATTCATTTGAAAATTCTATTTCCACAGCCTCAGATACACATATGTGCGAATAACTGATTAGTGTGTTTGTGCAGTAGAACAATACTATGCCATTAATTGACCTCGATCAACATGACTAACAAAGTGAACAAATTACTCACTGTGTTGACATGATATACCTTCATTGACTCAACAACTCATGACCAATTGTATGCTACCTGTGTCGTCAAAATGCGATGACACAGAGAGGATATATGGTGATAATGGTGATTCAATGGCCCATGAATTGCCGATGATTCCTTAACTAGGACGAAACAGCTGTCCAGTGCTCCTTAATGGTTTTAAATGCTTCTCTAATTGTGATTTATCCGTGGTCAAACTCTTAAAAGCAATTATAATAGTAATGAGCAGTAGGTTCACTAAAATGACTGGATTGATTTCAAACATGGATGACCGGTTAGTTCATCAAGCATGAACTAATCAGTTGTGCTCCGGACAGTTCACATATTCCTGGTCACTCAAAATCCAGTCACATACTTCAACTGAGAACATTGCGAACAACTCATTGAATGAATGCCACCTATTACTAGTAAGTATTATTATGCATCTAGGTAGAATACGAGTGGTTTGAATTGATTCTATTTACCCTCTGCTAGTTGAGTAAATTCTGTATGCATGAGTGAAACCACTGTCCGGTGTTTGAGTCACCTGAAACTCTCTCACAAGCACTAATATTCGATGTGACTGGTATCTCACCACTCCCATCCATCAGTGATATAGGTAGGATGTTTGAATTTGATTGTTTGTTTTAGCTAATGTCACTCATCGTTTTGAGCCGACCACACATTGTGCTATGAATACTTTCGGTGTAGCAGTGGAAATCAACGTGGATTTCACCACAACCACCATCACCCAACAGAGTGTATGACTCGTAGATGACTCATTGCCTTCTTCTTTCTTTGACTCTTTTCACCATTCACCAGACTATGAACGATGTCACTACGTTCTAATGTAAGCAGCAGTTAGTAATATTATGTATTATACTTGGTTTCAATGAAAAATTTGTTATGAACCGACAGCAGGGAGCACTGGACAGCTATTTCATCCTAGTTCACAACTCATGGTCAGTGTGCAATCACGTCCCGAAAATCTTGAAATACATGACCTACCGGTCACAAATCCAAACTCTTCATCTATCACTGATTGGTTTGCCCTATGAATTCTAACTCTGGTTAATTCGTCGTATACAGCTCCCAACAAATAATTCCATTGAAGACCGTCCTAGCCAAACTGACTAGATGGAATTCAGGACATTCATAACTAATTGGTTCAATGCAGTGCTCAACGGCGAAGTGGAATAATTTAGAATCCGACGGCAGTTATATTGAATTCCATCTCAATGGAGAACTGAAAACATCTCGATTTCGAACGTTAGGGTGGGTGTTTTTACTTACTTCATATGTATACACCACCGTTTGTTGTTAAGTTATCGTCAACACCTATTCCGCTTTCATGCTACACTCCAAATATGCTGAAAATCAAATTTAATACTTCACGGATTCACTTATTCCATTGATGACAGCATTCAAGGTTGATTTTTGACCAACTGACATCGATCAGGTGATCACTGAAAGCCTTGGAAACCCTGGGAACTTGTCTATTCCTAGTAAGGCGGTGAACCTACATGTACTATATTAAGAGAATCGAAAAGCATGTATGATAACATGGTCACCTAATAACCAGTCGGTTGTGGGTTCAATCTATCGTGAGCTGATTCTTACGTACTGCTGATGGGTGTCAAAAAGAAATCCAGATGCATTCCAGTCGCCTTGCTTTTTCGAACAACTATCTTCCTGATGTACCACGGTCAGGGTGAAGTCGTCTTCAACTCCGTGGTTTCTCCACAAAGTTATTTCTGACTAAATTGATGCTAACACCTCCCAGAAATGGCCAGTAGTGTTGTTGTCTGAAACATCCTGAAAGGACGCGAACTCATTTCATACAAGATTTCAATGCAACTGGAAAACGAATATTCTCACTGGATCAAGAGTTCCCAATCAGGACAGCCACAGGACACTCAAAGAAACCACCTGTTTCATGTGCAAATACACGGATGACAGTCAACTCAGCACCAAGATACCAACCAACCTTACATCTCAAGCAATTGTTACTAACACCAAGATTCAGTGTTAAAAATCGAAGGTCATTTCAATAGTGACACGTACAGACAAGTGATGAAGTTGACATGGTCTCTACTAACAGCACGATTTCGACCGAATGCCTCATGCCTAGTTTCGACAACAGAACCTTAAAACCATCTGGAGACAGAATACTCCTATAGAGAAGGTATACCGACGACACCTTTAAAGCTTTTCATAGTGATTCTGATAGACATTTCCTATATAACAGGTATTCAATAGTTCTCATCCTTCAACTGAATCAAAGACTCCACTACTGCATGTAGAATTCACAAGCAGAGACGACAGGATTATAGAAACGTCATTCTACAGAATACATTCACGGAACAGCCAGACAACAAATTTTCACCCGCTCATCGTATCAGATGAGTGTGAAGCATCCACTGATTAAAAGAAGAGGTCTGAATTCTCAAAATGATCATGGTGGGATACGCGTAGCTGACAGGTCTTGCGGAGGACATCAAACGAAGACCACAATGAGGACAATGCAGTTGAGTGACAAAGAAAATACCATGCATGAGCCTAAATGTAACGATGGACGTCACCTCCCATATCTTGAAGAGGAGAAGAATCCGAAGTTCACTAAAGAAGACTTTCACTACACCAACCATGAAAGTGATACCCTCTAACCAGCCACCCATTAATCACAAACAATCCGACGGAACATCTCCTGCATATGACCACTCCAATGTTCATTTCACCTACTTCTGTTGTGTTATCTTCCTAATTTATACCCTCAGTTGTAGGATTTTGCCAGTTCTACCGAATTATCCGTTTATACTAGTCCGTTTCATGATTACTGACATAATTTCTTTTCTCAATGTATGACCCCACCTCAATCATTTCACATATTCACCATTTAATAATGAGCTAGCTATTCACCACAGTCCGACTATCTCAAGTTTACCGGATTCTATTTTCTACTGCCACTCAACAAACACGTTCCACAACCTTCAACTGACTTCGCAGTTCGCCTTGCGTTGGTGGCACGGCGCTAGAATGCACGCTAACCACAGTAGTGGTTCTGGGATCGATCCCCAACCGCCGACACTCCATTATCTCGCTAAGCAAACAATAAGTGCGGTAAAGAGAGAAGGCTGGGCATGAGGCTAGCAACCCTATCCCGTGAAAATAAATGCCACTGCTACCGAAGCTTCAAAGCTCTAGCTCGAACTCACCCTATGTTCCACTGAGAACGTAAAGGAATACAGTTTAAAGAAAACAAACATTCTCTGAATCTATGATAGCGAACCACCATCATTATCACCTCGCATTTCACAATATTTTCAAATCAAATTCACCACAATACATTCGACAAACAACTACTAATTATTTTGCCATCATCAAACTAATCGGTAATTCTACGCGTAAATGAAACCGTCACATTACTGGGTATTATTATAACAGGAATAAATAGCTTACTTTGCGATTTTTCAAGTCCTACAGATAATTCCGTCCATTTCATTGACTTCTAATCACCAGTATGGTCCACAATGTCCAATGTGAGGACAGGTACTCAACTGTGACATTGCATCCTCGTGATGCAATATCTCACAAGCTGGAAGAAGTTCGAATTCACAGGCTATCGAATCCCCATCCAGCGTCTGGATGGTAACGTGTCCGCCTTGTGAATTCAGTTTCCTGAGTCCTGTCATTAATGTAGTCACAGGTGCGTATTCCTAAAGAAACAATTGCCCACTACTCTACCATTTCCTGCAGTCCTCCAACAGGCTTTTGTCCGAGATGTAGAAATCATCCTTTAATCCTGCTTAAGTCTACCAGTGGAATGTCACCTCCATCCGATGATCAACTTTAACTAGCAGCTAAACTCTAGTGAAACTTGAAAATTACTCTTTCGTGCATCAGATGCTCATCATACCTGTTTGTCATTCTTTATTTACGCAAACGTGTGCGTCGGTGGCACAGTGGTTAGGACTCTCGCCGACCATGCACATGGTCCGGGGTTCGATCCCCTACTGGCGCACACCCGATATCTATCGTCGGCCTGAATTTGGGCTACCGATATCCATGCTGAAAATTCCATACTTGTACTGAAAATACGGTGTGGAATCAAGATGTAAATAAAAAATTTAAAAAAATGATATATATTTCACTTCACACATGTTTCCGTCGTCGTCTGATAGACAGTCGTTTCGTATCGATTGATTATCCACGGACCCTACAATTATCAGTCTCAAATACAGATAACGTTTGAATAGAATTCACCTATGTTTCAAGTGAGGGCTAAGCTCAGACACTGTGTCGTCGATATTATTAACTGTGAACATCAACATCTATAACATGGACAAATCTCAATGCATAGTTTGAAAGTTATTCGACGAATTCCACTCCACACCAATGTTCACAACATACTTTAGACATTCTTCTGTTCCACAGAGAACTACTTCAACTCACCATCAAATATTCTTCACCTGGACTCTGTTGTTCACTGTCACCAGGAATATAACATTCACGCATACTCCTTAACAGCCCCTACACTTATCCGAGAAATGAGAAACAATGCACAGTTCAACCGACATCTCCCCACAATATTAGGGGAGATAAAAACAACAACAACAACAATAATAATAATAATGTTAGCGCACTACTATGCTCGGTGCAACTGTCACAGAACACCAGACAGTCAAGTCCCCCTCTCGTGAACGAAATACTGAGATGGCAGGGGAAAGAAAGACTTTTGAATGCCATCAGAATCTTCGACATCAGCCTAATGAATAAAATTTGAATTCTCAGAGACAGTATGACTAAAAGACAATATTCTGTGGTGCCGCAAAATATTTTGTTCATTGTTATAGCGTTTCAAATGAACACAAACACTATCGACATCACCAATACTCTCCAAACATCTGATGACATATACAGGGCTTTTCCAAATTCATATTGCTAATCATTTGAGGATATGGCGTTTCCAAGTGGTCAAACTGCTTTCAATCTGTGTTGACATTTCAATTCAAGATTGAAATTCATACAAGGAGAATATTTTCTCCACAATGAACAATATACACTCTGTAAGTATATCAGCCTAATGTATTCAAATGTCAATCAACACAATCACTCATCCCAATGTTCAAATCATTTCCACTCACAAACATCATAAGCTAACTCTGAAACACAAATATCAGGCTTTCTCGATCATGAAGTTAGAACACAAAATGCATCATAAACTCACTCACCCAGTCTTCCATACAATTCCCAAACACTAATCCAACGACAATGAAAAGACAAACTTGACAGAATCAAGTGGATATTCATTCGAAATATTAAAACTGTAGTTTGACAGAATTTTAAAACATTCATTCTACATGTTGAGATTAAAACGCGATAAATTATCTCTCATTTTGAGGAGAAACTTTTGCGAATCAACTCCCGCGTTTCACCATAAACGTCATACTGACGCCAACAACCTTCCAGCATGACAAGTTTCAGTGAAAATTTGTCTGAACCACTGCATTTCTTATTCAACGAATCTAGTACAGAAAGTTCAGTTGGCATGGAAATCGCATCCAAAATCACCAACAAAATATTCTCCCATCGATCACTGTAATCCAAGTACTGCTTCTCACGTGTTTCTCCATTCATACACAATTGAGGATAAAGCAGTAGTTCGCTTCTCGATTCAAAGATGCTAAGATAGGTGATCAGTCGAAAAAACAACTTGCTCCCTGCGTCGCTGATTGTTGTCCTCGGTGAACCAGTCAAATACTCACCATCTATATGATAATGAAATGGATCATCAACTATTTTCCAGTAAAGCTGTCGTAATTCAATCAGCTCAGAAAAATTATCAAAGTAGGGGATGCACACAGATCTGACCATTCTTCTGGCTATGGCGTGGGCGATTCGTGTGTGTGTGAAGCCAGCCGGGACATCATCGAAATACTTACTGGTATCCATTTGATCAAGAGACTGCTTGTAACCGATCCTCTTCACAGGTCGAATTGGGTGCTTAAATTGTCGGCCTTTCCTAGCCATACCGAAAACCACCAATTTTGATACCCAATGACCAGTGATCAGCATTGCCTTGGTCTTATCCGACTCATCTGTCAGACCATATTTCTCCATTACACCACTTCCAAGTACTCTCCACGCATAACTGTCCTTCCTGAACCCGCTCGGTGTGTAACGATTCTCCTCAAAGTAATTGACCACAGAGGCAATCATCACCGAGATACATGCATTCGCCATCTCAGCTCTCAACACACCTCTCATCTCGGAGCTACTCGCCACATTCTCCACCGTCCAACTACCATAATACCAATAACCATCACAACGATCATCTACAACTGTATCGGGTAGTGATATATTCTCTCTTTTTGCATTTCTTTTCGTATCTGCTTGTGCTGATGAAGCAGTCAGCTCTCCAAGAAGTCCATGGAGAATCACTGCACTCGCTGCATTGCTTAACCATACGCGTAATGGCTGTGATACACTCTCACCAACAGACTTGTACACATAAGCAGCCGCTGTGGCAGCACACCTTATCCATGATTTCTTAGCATGATTCGGATCCCCTGCATCGCACTCAGGTATTAACTTCTTGTCAATCATTAACACGAATTCACGACTAATGCCACGAGAAGGAAACTCTGACAGCATACAGTCCAAATCTTCATCATGTCTCAAGTCATCTATCAAAGAACTGGCCAATTCTTCAGTCAACTTCTCCATTGAATTTGTTGGATTCACTTGACTGTTATCACTACAATCCAGTAATGTAGAACACTGCTATGTAGATTTGTTTAATGTCAATAAGTTACTGTGTGATGAAGGCTTATATAAGCGCTAATTCTGATGCACCAGTCGACCAATCAGACGTCAGACCTTACCAGTCACCTATGTCTAACAAACATCCTGTCATGTGATTCGTTGGCTGCATTTACCTTGTATGTGAAGTAGATCATTGGATGTGTAAACTCAATTAGATTGGTAGGCCAATACAATGTTAGGTGACAAGGTGTGAGATTTGATTTTGAACAGGTGTAGGGGACTGTGTAGCGAGCGCAATAACAAAAAGTATGCGAATAAGACTCCAAGTCAATGAGATGATAGTGTAACAATATATTATCAAAAATGCAGTAATGAGTTATATCAATTAAAAGGTTACTTGGATATGCTGTTAAAGTCGACTGCTAGAAATTATTAATATAATCCACAGAAGCGATCACTGTTAGAATCATGTCTACTGGTAGAAGCTGTGTGCCGGATAAGGATAATAGGTTCCTGCAATAAATCCAAAGTATACAACATGGTATGAGTGCAGCAAGTAGACAGTAATGACCAGTGAGAAGGCGAAGCTACCAAGAGTACACTGTATTTCGGATAGTACTAGGAAGTTATTTGTATTTAAACATGAATCGTTTTAAACAAAAGTCATGTACAATGTCTCTAATTTCAACATCTAAACAAAAAGTGTACAATCATATTGGTACGTACTCCACATAGGTCTAATAATTTAATAATTCCTATGGTAACATTAAGAAGACAATATCCAGCTAAGAGACTATTTTCGACGAAATTAATATCAAGCTATACAATCGTATATACATACATATATGGTTTATTTGAAGAATTTATATTCCATGAGGAATTTCGTATTTCGGAAAGTGACAAACAGAAACAGTCAGGTGATGTAGTCTAAATAAGTTGGGCGTCAGTCCCCTTAAAGTTGCGTAGTTCATGGTAAATGCTGACAGAATCCCCTCTGTTGTCCTCACCATAAATGTAAACATGATGTGTCCTTAGTAGTTGACAATAACACTTCGATTCTACTCCTGTTCTCTCTGCTCTGTAATTCCTTCAGTCTTCACTGCTAAACGAGAATTAGCAGAATTTTAATAATTCAAGTTGAGTTTAATATCTAGTAAATAATTAGATATCAAAATGTTGAGAATTTCGGAAACTATTTAGCATACTCATTAGCCGGGTAATATAAATAATCTTTGTAAGTAATTTAGACTTGAGAATTGTTTCTTCTTGTTGCAAATATTTACAAATGTATGAGAAAATGCAATTATCTGAGTATCTAGCCTCTTCGGTCACAATGTATTCTCACCCCTGAATTAGAGTAACTGAAAGCTAACGACAATAATAATAATAATAATAATAATATAATAATAATAACAAGTAGACACAGTAAGCAATGACTTCAACTCATCTGACTTCCTGTAGTCGTTTTCATTAACCTGTGTTAATTATAGAGTCAGTAGAAAACCAAAGTGCATTGAACAAGTGTTTTATCTCAGTATGGGTGTTTTCGGCGGTACGCACTCAAGACGGTATTAAGAATCGAATTCAGGATCTATTATTAAAATTTAAGCATCTTTAATGAACTGTAATTCCATTCATCTTACTTTACAAATCGATATTATTTAAAAGAACACCAATATTGCTATTGACTACTATTCTAGAATATTCTATGTATATAAACATGCATATATAATTGTAGAGCCAGAAGAGGAAATTATCGAAAAGGATGTTCTCTGCTCAATTATTTTGTGATCTATCGTTTTGTTATACAACCACAGCTTACCTTTGATTACTATTCTACGTCCTCATATTCCTAATTTTATTCTGATCCAATTTTCCAGATATCATGCTGTTGTCCACGCAAAGCAAAATATTCCGTCTGGTCAACCTAGAGAGACTTAAAAATGAACTGGATGCAGAATTTCGTCCCACGGAACAAGCTGGATTCAGGAAAGGCAAGTCATGTGCGTATCAGATTGCTACTGTAGACATTATCATCGAACAGAGCATAGGATGATAGACGAATCTCCGCCTGAACATCATCGACTTCGAAGAGGCCTTCGACAGTGTTAATCGTGAAGTAATTTGGAAAATAATTAGACATTATGGACAGCAGTATCTCAAATCTTTACTCGCCTCGATCTACAGCTGTCTATATGACAATGCCACATTTCAAGTGATCCACAACAGAAAACTCAGCGAAGCCTTTGAAGTGAAGATAGAATGGAGCAAGACAAGGCTACCTACTATCACAGATGACATTCTCAATTCTGGTGGACTGGGTTATGCAGATTACCGTGCGAGGGGAGTGAGAAGACAGGAATACGTTGGGTGAATAAGAGGACCGTAGAGGACCTGGATTTCACTTGTGGATGATGTATGTCTAATTTCACACAAACTCGAATATTTGAAGGCGAAAATCAACAATTTGGGAGAAGAAGCAGCAAATGAGGAATCAGGTGAACATGGAGAAGGTTGATATGATGAAGACATCCAGCGATCATAAGCAACAGCCAGCACCAATCACTATCAACGGAAGAATTTCCCAAAGACGTCACTTTCTTCGCTTATTTAACCAGGCACCATCGTCCCAAATGCAGACACATGGCACGGATGAGGATGTCTAAATCAAGATCCGAAAGGCAAGGCAGGTCTTCGTCACCCTGAAACAAGTTGGTTAATTTGCTACACTCAAGGTAAGCGACAAGACTGGGATTTTCAGCAACAACATGAAGTGAGTAAATTCTTCTATATGGGTCTGAAACGTGACTGACGCGTCACGAAAGGCATTTCCAACAAGCTACTCTGCAGACGATTATCAACAGATGCCACCTTCGCTGGCTCTTTACTGAAGATGATATGTCCAGCCACAAAGAATTAGCAACAAAGTACTTTGGGGAAGAACCATTCAAGAAATGGAGATGGATTGAACACACGCTGAGGAGACCGACAGATGACGTTGTGCGCCAAGCAATCCGTCGAGTGGGACCAGAGTGAAAAACGATTATTTGGTTGTAGGTTTGAGTGTAACATGGAGGAGATCATGTGGCAAGGGGAAGATGAGAGACTGTGGTCAATCGTGGAGTGAGCTGGAGTCGAGTGCAGAGAATGGAGTGAAACGAAGAAGTTTTTCTGAAGTGCTATGCTTCACGTGGAACCCAAGGGAATACTAATAATAACATAGATTAATTATAATTATCTGAATGAAATTATTAGAAATCGGTGGTGAAAATCGACAATTATTTTTCTTCGCGGTAGATACTTCTCGTTAATTATTCGTGGTATTTTTATGGATGCCCCTTCTTTACCTACTGAGCTACCTCAATTCATATTCAGTAAGAATGCATCTACTTTTCATTTGTCTCTTGTTGTTTTATTATTTTAATTATATCGATTTATTGCAACATGAACTCACATAACTCAGCTTTAGTTGGCTTCCAGCCTGCAGAAATGTGACGAAGGCAAATAGTCGTAGACAAGTGAGTCTTCTTTCAGAGTAGAATGACTTTGCCTCATACAATATTCTGAGGTTGAATATTTCACTTGAAGATTCTATACGGAGAGTAAAGAATTTCCGAGAGATTATGTTGAGAATTCTATGTTGTGTTTGAAGGTGTTTCCTATGGCGACTATTAATCGTGTAAAACAAGATTTACCCTTAGTTGTCCAGTACGGAAATACGGTATATTTAGATATACTGTAACAGGAGAAGACAAAACATGGAAGCCAAGGTAAATTTTCAAGTTATCAGACAAGTTTTATATTTTTTCACCAGTAACTGAGCTTGTGATTTCGGTTTACATTAAACGACATGAAATAGAATGTTCAAATAACAATATAGTATTCTGTTGCTAATTCAGTATTGAACCGTGGGAATAGTATTCAGACGTTTACACCAACAAATAAAATGATTCTTACTGTGATTTCGTATTAATTTGTATATTAGATATATCACAAACTGAGTGAAACAGTATTGCTATCCACTGGATGACAAAGTTTCGAACAAAATTTATTGCTGATCATAGTCATATGAATTATAATCACACAACACCGAAACTTGACTTTCATAGTTTTCTTTGTTCTCTCCTATTTGTCGTCGTAGGGATAGTAGAATTTCGTAGCTATCATGATGGACAGGAGTTGAATCATTCCTACAGCAAGTATTTTCAGTTGATTCGATAAACAAAGCTTCTGCTGTCATCAATCTCTCCCTCCACACTGCAGTTATATTGGATTTAACGACTGTCATGTTATCCCACCATCCAGTTGTATGGTTGTGTGTAATTGCAGTTATTGATTGATATAGCTGAACTATTCTCCAGATTCCCCATCTTACTCGAGTTAATGGATCTAGATTTTGCTAAATTCTCATTCTCTGCTTGTCTGAATGACTGCGTCTATTCTACTACTTCGACGTATGTAAATGACCTTACAATCATTCAAGCAGAGTATTAGATAAACTAAATTGTTTTGTTTAAAGGGCTCCACAGGATCCTTCAACCAACAAAGCTTGGTTGTAGGTGAGTTTGTTGGTTTGAATTCCAGGCTCTCTTATTCCTGCCTTGTTCAGAATTCCGCGTAAGTTTTCCGAGGTTCTCTCCTTATCTGGAATTCATGGCGGAAGCTTCGTTTATCGAATCAACTGCAAACACGTATTATAGGAATGATTCAACACCTGTCCATCAGGACAGCTGGGAAATTCTACTATCCCTACAACGACAAATAGGAGAGAACAAAGAAAACTATGAAAGTCAAGTTTCGGTGTTGTGTGATTATAATTCATATGACTATGATCAGCAATAAATTTTGTTCGAAACTTTGTCATCCAGTGGATAGCAATACTGTTTCACTCAGTTTGTGATATATCTAATTAACAAACTTATATGGAACAGCTTACTACCACAGTGCCAAAGTTTTACTCATATTTTAATTCTTACTGTGAGAATAATATTCCCTTGGAAGCCATTGTCTGTATCACACATACCACCACAGTATTCCCAACTGTCTTTTGATTTTAAAAATAATTAGATAGAATAATTATTCTCAGCAGATTACACTTCAGGCTCTACAGATATGAATTCATTAAAATAGGGGGAATACAATGAATGACTAGTCTAAACTAGTTTACATCAAAATTATGTTTGAACTGAAACCGTTAGTACTACAAGCGTATAGTGATGAAATCGAATGGCTGCGAACTTAAGAGGTGAAAAAGCAGCCGGTACTGATTGGCTGTGTTGGCGTGTATTTGTTTGCCTTCAGAACGCTAATCGGTGGATGAATGGAATAATTGACAATTCTATTAATGAAGTGAAAAGTTATACTCGTACTCAGTGGAACAATGTTGTCATTTTCACAGTAATATTAAAAAAAACGCTTAGGGACATTTTCTGTTGCAAATTAGTATGTTTATTAGATATATCACACAGTGAAACAGTATTATTTACTGCATGACGTTTCGAACATCCAGTAAATAATAATGTTTCACACTGTGTGTGATATATCTAATAAACAAACTAATATGGAATTACTTACTACCACAGTGCCCAAGTTTTACACATATATTTTCTGTTGCATTCTAATATTTCAATGTGGACATGTTGTGGACTGCACAGCAGCTATTACCACTGATATCATGGAATTTAGTTTCATCATAGATGTACTATTGATCTTAAAACCCTTGGTGACTTCAGTGACTAGGTGATCTACTTGTTACCAGTTTATAGCCTTGTTTACTTAGAATATGCTGTTGGTATATTACTCCTATGTGAAGACGCTGTTAACATGCAGAGTCTTCTGAACACCTTCTAATGCGATTCGCTCCTTTCAAATGTAAGATGGTGTTCCAGGACAACACTGCATCAAATCCTAGTTCAAAGACTGTGAGAGAAGTGGTAGAGTGTGTTGACTACTTCATCCAACAGAATGATTGCTGAAAAAATCTCAGCATGGATACTGGAGTCTTCTGTGATATTTGATAACTTAGACGTGATATCCGGCTGGCTATCAAATAAGGGACGTGTGTACTGTTCATCAGTTCGCTCCGTCCTCCCTCACCACTGTGAGACATGGCCGCTGAAAGTGGAAGACATGAAGAGGCCAGTTAGCTGCCTTCGAGCACAGATGTCTACATTCCATCTCTTGTGTAAGGAGGATGGTAATATTGAGGTTAGGCTTTGAATGTTAGGTAAGAAAGGAAAGTCGATCAATGAGATTGTGAATGTGAATTGATTGAGATGGTTAGGACATTTGTTACTCATCACTAGCCGTCGCCTTTCTCGACAATGAGCAATGCTAGCTGCCTGACATACAATCAGCTAGGTAAAGAGCTAGTGGTGGTCAAACCCCAAGATATGATCAGTCCATTTCATATACGGTGTTAGGCATTTTGTGATCATCTACGAAGTACCAATTTTGACAAATTTTTTCCTTATTTTTATCAGTATAACAAATATAACCATTAACGTACTGTTTAACTTGAAATATTCTGCTGTGGAATACAGTATTTCTTAGTTTAATTGTAAATCTGATACCTCTGTTAATTAATAAAGATGAACTCATCGCATTAGACTAGACAGATTGATCAACTCAAATTACTACTTCAGTTGAATACAATTTGATCAGAAAATATCACACAAGTAACAAGCTCTCGGAGAATTTGAAGTATTACATTTAGAAATGGCAGAAATATCTTACAGATGTATGGGATCATCGATGATTCACGCTAGTAATGTGACAATAACCTGACTGATGTCAACAAGTAGTAATCACTATCAGGGAAAGGAATCTACAGGAACTTATCTACCTCACCTACTTCACTACTACTGAGCAGCATCAGGCATATTACAGGTGACACGAAGGAGGTTGTCCGGGCCATTACGTATCGGGAAAGCCAGAGATTACTCCAGAAATATTATGGTGATCCACAGGCGCACTTGGCACATGACATGGGATGACATCCACCTTTCCAATGCTAGTGTCAGTGCTTCTGCATTGTTCAGAGATTTGATGTTCGTATCAGTAAAAGTAGTGAGATTCGCTTAGATCAACTGGAGGTCAGCGTGTAAAAGTAACAGGTCCAGCCAGTCACGATTCCTACTCTGACCTCTTATCGAACCTATAAATTCATAAATTCTGTGTGTTACTTTACTTAATTTGCCTGACATTCAACCAGTTTAGTGTTATGTGTGATGCATTTTCTCTCTCTCTCTCTCTCTGTCTCTATCTCAATCCGCCTCCGTCTCTCTTACTGATGCTGCTCTTGAAGTGTAATCAGTCGACCCGAACCGATTGACTCAATGTAATTTAAAACAGCAATAATGGTGTTGAAAAGAATATTTTTGTGAATGATTACTGTCATATAAGTGACTAACTTGACGAAGGAATTCCTGAAATTAGTAATATTTACTCATTAGTCAATCTTATAAATATTTAAAGCGAACCGTCAATGAATCAAAAGCATTTGCAACAGACTACAGACTTACATCAACTCCTGATTTCACTCGATAATGGTGAATAAATCGCAGTCTGGAAAGGATAAATAACGAGAACCTCTAGCAATGAGTGAACCAGTCAGGAAGCTGTTAACCAACAAATATGCAAAAGAAAATGTAGATTGATTAGACACACACACACACTGAAGGAATCATTCAGTGATCTCACACACCACACTGTCGAATAGAACCCAAATGAGTAGTCATCAATTGGACGTTGATCCAAGAGTAACATGAAGATATGAAGATGATATGATGATGAAATGAAAATTTGTGGAATGTTGTGTAGTCTGTTGAAAATGACTATGGATCACAAAGTACAACTGGGGTATGTGTTGTCAAGACCAACTGTAAAAACATAAACCATGAAATTTCCTAAGAGAATTCTGTGTAGTTCCGACTTCTTTTTATTCAGTCTTAAGGTGCATGACATTCTTGTGTTTACTGTCACTTGTCAAAAGTCGCCAACATTTGAGATTACAAACAATCAAAATAATTTTCTGCAGTAGACTTAACTGGAACCTTCAATCGAAATGTTCACTGGTGAAGACGGAATTTTCATAAGATCGTGTTTATTCAGGTTTAGTGTCACTTGATGATAAAGAACATCTAGTACCAATATTGAAGTAACACTAACACATAGAATGAAGAAAAAATAGAAGATGAAAAGTATTCACTGAAGAATGCTTGGTGTGTGAACTCGATGTCATTCAGTGTGATGAAGAAAAGTTTTCATATCAAAAGTTTCTTGAAGTGACACTGTCTGATCAAGATTCTTAAATTTAGAAACAGATGGTGGTGAATGATATTTTGGTATATGGACTTTAAGCATCGCTCGGAAGTTTTGAAGGGAACAGTACATGAATAAGAATATCTACTTTGTAAATCGTCTAAGTGTTAAGAGTGATTAGTGTTGATCTATATAATATTCAGAATTCGCCAACAATTTGCAATGTGCACAGTTCAAGCGGTGAAATGTTTCCTTGCAACAGTTTCCTTTGAGAATCAAATTATTCAGGTAACGAGATGTGATCTGCTTGATGCGATGATTGAGAATTCACCTTGATCAAATAACCTGATCTGTCAAATATTACTGTCACATTTCCTTTGTCTGACTAGGTGATTACCATGTGCTTGTTTTTCTTAAGGTGTTTACGGCTTCCATATCTGGTTTCTTCAGGTCAAGCTTTCCTCGTTTTTACTTCCCCGGCCACTGTTTTCTCATCACTGAGTGTTATTTTACTTTAGAGATGACACCATCAGGTCTCAGCTTGTCTACCGCTACATTGAATTTTAGTCCCTTTTCTAATACACTTATTCCTGTGGGCTTAACACATGTCTTGAGAGATTGATAACCCACTTTGTTTTATCGATCGCTGTTGACTTTAGATCGCTGATCTCATCGATCTCAGATGGGGATTTTTCCTCCAATTATTTAGTGAATATTTTTCATTGGAGTATTCCTTGACTTTTTGGAAGTTGCTCATTTGGCGTTGCTAGAGGACTGTATTATAAGATGTTAATCCTCGTTGGTAATTATTCCCATTATTTTCTCCTTCAACTGCTCGACTGCACCTCTGATATGGCGCAACGATTTTACAATTCTGTGGATCTCTCGTTTCAGGCATAGTCTTTAAAGACTTTCCATTCTGCTTCTTATTTTCTCTGTAGGGACTGGAGCACGTAGACGATCACTCCAGCAAAGTTTTAGATCAAAGAAATTGTTTTGTTGACCAGGCTACACAGGATCCTTTAACCGACAAAGCTTGCTTCTAAGTGAGTTTGAATTTCCGCCATTATTATTCCTGTCTTGTTAAGAATTCTGCGTAAGGTTTCGTAGGTTGATTCTTTGTATGGAAGTTCTTTTTATGGTTTATATTCGCTATTGTTGGTGTTGTCATCACTCTGTGTATATCTGTCATACATCTCATGTTTCTGACTGCCTCTATAGCCATATTTATCGGTATACGTGTATATAAACTGACAATGTCAAAACTAACCATTTTTTCTTCAGTATCTAATTTTAAATTATCTAATCTATGTTTTAGTTCATAAGAATTTGTTAGTCTAAATTTCGAGTGGCTCATAAGGGGATATTTAGATAATTCATAAGTAGGGGAATTTCTAGAATCAACTATAGATCTGTCTTATAGGGTATCCTGACTTATGAACTTTAACGACACCATATATCCTACTGGGGTTATTAGTTTTGGGCACTGAATTAAACCTCTTAGACTCACCTAGAAACGGCTTCATTCGGCGTATCAGGTCCACTGTGGATTTATTAACCTTAGTCATAACTGTATCTATTGACTTATTAATTTCCTCATATGTTCGTGTTTGTATGTGAGTGTCCACCTTCTCCAAATAGTCTGATTTGTCTAATATTACTGTCGCATTTCCTTCAGTGATTACTATGTCCTTGTTATTCCACGATATCCGGATATTTCGTGGATAACGCTAAGCCTTCGCTAAACGCCTTTTCTTTTATATGCATGTCTAGTACAACTTGTGAATCTGTGTGACTAAATTGATATGATTTTGAGCAGTGTATGATGCTGGATGACTGAGTGATATTCAGAATCACCTGAGGGAATATTTAATTAATTTCTACGACAATGCTGAAATCCTACACTAACATCTATTTTTATACTCAGTAAAGTTATTTTGTATTGAGGAGGGGAGGGGTTGAAGATTTTTCACAATTACTTTTCTATAGTACCACGATGGATGGATGTGCACTTATAGAAATATATATATATATCCGTTAGAAGAGACAGGACAAACCGTGGCTCACTACGGACACTTGGAGGCTAATAGAAGAGAGAAGGATGGTGAAACAAAAGAATTAGAAAGGGTGTAAAGAGTAGGAACTAAGCGAATAAAGGGTTTCTCAACCCTCTCATGTGAGGAGAGGTTAAGTCGACTGGGTTTATTTCCGCTGTCATACAGACAACTTAGGGGTGACCTAATACTAGCATACCGTATCCTAAGAAATGATTTTGGAGCAAATTTATCTAATTTATTTCTTCCTTCTAGCACCAACCAATTGCGAGGACATCACCTCAAGGTTCTAAAACCACGGTCGAATCGTCTGCGTTTGGAGATCCGTTTTTCGCATCGAATTGTGAACCATTGGAACTCCCTACTGGAACACGTCGTATCAGCACCATCCGTTGATTCATTCAACGCGGGATTGGACATCCTGTGTGTAACAAATCAAAGGGTTAACACAGGCATATAGCCTACTATCCTAAATAAATTGTAAAATGTAAACTATATACATATATATATATATTGGTGACTGTACAGCTAAGTGAATGAATTCGCCAAAAAGAGACTCTTCGCTGAACTAATTCGTTCTTATTTCAAAAAGAAATACGTTTAGACTGAACATTGCGCATCATTTGTCAATCATCGACAGTGCTGCCAGTACCACAGCAATGAGGAAGTGGTGAAGACGTTGAGAAGTCGTTAATATTTCCTCATATTATTGCAAACGTCAAACGCGCTGTCTACTGCTTATGCTTTGTGTTTAATCCCCTTCCGTCAATATGCCTTTGCTTCCCTGATTCACTGCATTTCAAATAAGTCGGCGATCTTAGTTCTGTCGAGTGTTTAATAATTTTAACGCATTTAGAAATACAGAGGAGAAGTTCCCCTGCATTGTGATTATGCAATAAACTAATGTGGACAACAATTCTAGTTTCACATCAATTCCTAGTCATGATGATGTTTGTAATCTCTGAGCCCCTCTTATTTCTACCCAGTCACTATCGGTATTTCTTAATAATTCAATCAGTAACTGAAAATTCTCAGGGACTGCATTTATGGAAAGGAAATTTTGAGTCGATGTCTCACTGAACACTGTACCGACTATTCTCTTGCATTGAGTGGCGCCTAGCACATCTCATGCAGTTAATGAAATGAAAAGCTTTTAGTGAAATATCATGCAATGTATTTTGGGATTCTGATATGTTCAGCTCAGTCGACAACAGCACACAAATGAAGTGTCTGAGGGTTTCTCAATCTAACACTAAGGAGTCATTAACCATGGTGGGGTAGATGCTCGAGACTATCGAGCAGGAAGAAAAAAGTGAGCAGAAGGTCAAATAAAAGGTCAACTTGGAAGTGTTTTCTTTGTGGTTACAGTAGATCATGGAACTTGGATGAGACGTAAAGACCAATTACGACGTCGTCACGTTAAATCCGCAGAGCCGATCACACCCCTTGACCTACAAAACGTGAATGATTTGGCGTTCCTGGACTGTTTAGTACAAAGAAAACCAGATGATTAATTAAAAATGAACATTTTCAGAAAGCCAACTAATTTGGACATATACCTAAACAATTATTCAATGCATCACTTTACCACCAAAGTAACTGTGGCCAAGAATCTGATCAACAGAGCCAAACGTCTAGTAACTGAGGAGGAAGAGACGAGCAAGTAACTAAAATTGGTTCAAACCACTCTTGAATCAAATAATTATCCTAAAGCCTTCATGAAAAGATATTTAAAATGTGAAGATAATGATAGATCGAAACCTGTTGATAAGAATTGGGTTGGTACAGCGGCGGTTCCTTACCTCAGAGAAACACCCGATGAGATAAAGGAAATCCTTAACGACCATAACATAAGAGTGTATTTTCGTGCAACTAACACCTTACGCTCATTACTGGTGAAGGTTAAGGATAAAATAGAACAAGAAAATCAGCAGAATTGTGTATACCAGATCAATTGTGGGGATTGTAACGCCGTATATGTAGGAGAAACTTCCAGACAGGCAAATATAAGAGTAAAAGAGCATAAACAATTTCTAAAGGTGGTTCCAAAGACATCTGCAGACTTGAAGAAGCTAGAGAACAACTCAGCGATGGCACTGCATTAATAATAATAATAATAATAATCACTTTATTCCACAACAATAACAATTTACAGCATGGAATTTTCAGCGTTTCATTTTACATATTGCATTGGTTTAGCTCTTTATAATTATATAAATACATAAAATTTTAAAAATATTGATAGTTAATAGGAAAAATAAAAAACCCCAACAAAATACACCATTTCTAGGTCATAGTGAATAATAAATAAATAATATAACAAATCACACATGCAATAATAGGGATCATTACATTCGATAGAAACGGGACACAAAATCGACTTTGATAAGACTAAGGTTCTCCAGAAAGGTTTTGGTTCCTATAAAAAATAATTGTGAAATTAGTCATAATAGTAGTAATGATAATAATAGCAATAGTAATAATAAAAATGGTCTCATCAATAATAAGGATGAAAAAGTGAGGCAATCTGTGATAACACGAATAATGAAAAACAGCATGATTAAACAAACAACTCTTCAGGTGGAAGTAGTCGATAAAGGCTAGTAAAAACAAATGAACCAAATAGGAGTATTATCATCAACCACGTATGAGTCCATGAAACCGACGGGTACTAATACTCGACGTCTTTACGGTCTACCAAAAGGGCACAAACCGGGTCTTCCTCTTCGCCCTGTTTTAGATATGTATAACTCTCCATTTCACGGAACAGCGAAGTGGTTAGTGAAGATTTTGGGTCCTTTGCACAGAGAAATCGTGCAACATAGAATTAGTGATGTCTTTGACTTTATTTCTAAAATATCTGAGACTAAAGTGAGGTATAAACGCATGTTATCCATGGATGTATCATCACTATTCACTAATGTACCGCTTATGGAAACAGTAGACTATATTTGTCAAGAAATCGCCGAAAGTCAATTAGACTTAGGAATCCCCTTGTGTAGCCTCAAAGAATTAATTCTTAAATGCACAATGAATGTTCACTTCGTCTTCAATAATTCATACTATCGATAAGTAGATGGAATAGCTATGGGTTCACCATTAGGCCTAATGTTAGCTGACTTCTTTCTCGCAAAACTTGAAAACGGGAAATTGAAGGACATCATCAAGCAGTTTGATATGTATTACCGATATGTCGATGATACATTTATCTTAGCTGATGGGAATGTTAATATAGACGAATTGTTGCTGAAATTCAACAACATCCACCCTTCGCTTACCTTTACTTGGGAAGAGAAGCAGGAGAATAAACTACATTTCCTGGATGTCTTGCTAAGTAGGAGAGAAGATGGGTCACTTGGGAGAAGCATGCATAGAAAAAGCACTTTCACAGGGCAATACACACACTTCCTTAGTTACGTGCCCATTAAATATAAAAGGAATGTTGTAAAATGTCTTGCGAGCAGAGCAAGAAAGATATGTACGGATGACCTCTTACAAAAGGAATTTGAATATATTCACGATTCCTTGATGGAGATGGGCTATCCCAGTAGTTTCATAAAGAAACATATGAAAACATCGGAGAAAAAACCGGAGACTCTGACTGCACGTAACAAGCCTCTATTTATTAAGTTACAATTTAATGGTGACTTATCAAGTGAGATTCTATTCCAAAGACTTTCAAGGAGTATACGAAGGACATTTTATGCAGCACACCTATGTTTGTCATTCTCTAGCCGATGAATGATTGGGACGCAAACGAAGGATAAGCTTGATAGTTTTGCCACATCTATGTGCATTTATCAATTCAACTGCACCTGCGGTGACAGTTATATTGGGCGTACTACTAGGCAGCTTAGCCAACGTGTCAGGGAACATCTCCCATCGTGGTTTGGCAAAGGACAGACAAAAACAATCCGTAGCTCAATTTTGTCACACTTAATTGATAGTGGTCATGTAATCGAGAAAACGAGAGCCTTCAAAGTGATTCATCGTATCCCACCGAATCTTTCCAATAGACTTCGTATTCGTCTACTACACACAGCTGAGGCGAAAGGCATTCGAACTATTAAACCTAAACTATGTATTCAAAAAAAGTTCGTACAGCCATTATCCTTCGCTTGGCCTATGAAGACATAAGCAACTAATGACTTCTACACCACCCTTTGTTTATATTTTCAACCCCTTTCTTATCATCCCTTAATCTTATCTTCATTATAAACGTGTTTCATTTCCTTCCCTTACTTAATCGGTTCATTTGTTTTTACTAGCCTTTATCGACTACTTCCACCTGAAGAGTTGTTTGTTTAATCATGCTGTTTTTCATTATTCGTGTTATCACAGATTGCCTCACTTTTTCATCCTTATTATTGATGAGACCATTTTTATTATTACTATTGCTATTATTATCATTATTACTATTATGACTAATTTCACAATTTATATTCACCATCTTATTACCCTATAGATAAAACACCATGATTGATTTATATTTGAATTTTTATTTGTAAACTTGTATATATTAGAGTTAAGCCTGATGAGATCTAATTGAAAGCACAATATTGTTCGCTTAAATGTGTTGTTCTAAATTTTACTGTGGGAATATTTAATACATATAAAGAAAGACTGACTGCAGAAGCCCTACATATATGGGTGAATCCCAACAGTATGAACAGACCTGAGGGTGTGATGTTACCTGATGCATGGCAAATCCTGACTAATAAATAAATTGGATATGATTTCAACAACTAGTCACACTTCATCAAATTCCCGATGGTCTACGTCTTCTTATGGAGAGAATATCAAATTTATGAAATTATATTATATTTGTAAAAATCTCAATTATTTTGTAACTATCCGGTCAAATCTTGATCACAGCTCATATGAGAATAACAAATGGTTTATGACTGTTCATCCACACACACATACACACACACACACCATTGTATACTGGAAATACACATATATATTTTAACAAAAGTAGACTAATTTTGAAAGTCTGAGGTCAAACTTTGATCACAGTTCATATAAAAAATTTTTGTTTTGTTTTGTTTACTATACCTATTGATAGCTGTTTCTTGATTCACATGACAGGACAAACAATTTAAAACAAGAGATGTACTTTTATATATAAACATACTATTTTATTTATTTATTTATTTATTATACATGTTGATGACTGTGCATGACTCATGACTGGACAAAGTTTAAAAAACAAGAGTAGTTCCTTTTGTATATAAACCTCTGTTACGTTAATTTCGATTAATTTCCCTGAAGAAGTTCGGACCAGATTGCCAAACGAAACGTTGGAATTAATCATTTCAATTTCGCTGAGATTTTACAAATATAATTTTACAAATGTATACTTCCCACTCAGCACTCAATTATTTTGAAACCATCCGGTCAAATTTTGATCACAGTTCATACAACTTTGTTTTGTAGGTCAAGGGGTGTGATCGGCTCTGCGGATTTAACGTGACGACGTCGTAATTGGTCTTTACGTCTCATCCAAGTTCCATGATCTACTGTAACCACAAAGAAAACACTTCCAAGTTGACCTTTTATTTGACCTTCTGCTCACTTTTTTCTTCCTACTCGATAGTCTCGAGCGTCTACCCCACCATGGTTAATGACTCCTTAGTGTTAGATTGAGAAACCCTCAGACACTTCATTTGTGTGCTGTTGTCGACTGAGCTGAACATATCAGAATCCCAAAATACATTGCATGATATTTCACTAAAAGCTTTTCATTTCATTAACTGCATGAGATGTGCTAGGCGCCACTCAATGCAAGAGAATAGTCGGTACAGTGTTCAGTGAGACATCGACTCAAAATTTCCTTTCCATAAATGCAGTCCCTGAGAATTTTCAGTAACTGATTGAATTATTAAGAAATACCGATAGTGACTGGGTAGAAATAAGAGGGGCTCAGAGATTACAAACATCATCATGACTAGGAATTGATGTGAAACTAGAATTGTTGTCCACATTAGTTTATTGCATAATCACAATGCAGGGGAACTTCTCCTCTGTATTTCTAAATGCGTTAAAATTATTAAACACTCGACAGAACTAAGATCGCCGACTTATTTGAAATGCAGTGAATCAGGGAAGCAAAGGCATATTGACGGAAGGGGATTAAACACAAAGCATAGGCAGTAGACAGCGCGTTTGACGTTTGCAATAATATGAGGAAATATTAACGACTTCTCAACGTCTTCACCACTTCCTCATTGCTGTGGTACTGGCAGCATTGGCGAAGATTAACAAAAGATGAGCGAAGTTCAATCCAAATGTATGTCATTTTGGTCTATGCAAGTAGAAATTGTCAGTTGCATTATTTCACTCACTGCAACAACCTGGACAGAAATATTTGTAACATTGTAGAGCTCGGAAGGAACAAACTCCGGGATATTTGACACACCTGCTACAAATATCCTCTTCTTCATACGGATCTATTCAGATGATTTCAATGAATTCTGAAGTATGCATTTTGACAGAGTTAGCTTTGACAGTCCTCATGCAACTTTGATTACTGGTGGAAATCACTCTCGTTGAACTTGAAACACTGAGAAATACAGAAAACGATTATTTCACATCCACCTGTGATCGTCATATGATTTACGTTTTCCAAAGCGTACAGAAGAGAACTGATTGTATTACAGAGAAAAGACACTTCCACTTATGTTCACTGCTGCTCTCGAAAGTGTATTCATGTCACTGGAACTACTCATTTGCAGAAATTTCATGTAAATCCTTGAGAATTATAATATGTGTCGAGTGGTCTCCTGCATCAGTAGTTAAATATATAGTCGGATAATTGAATAGGAGTTTTTATTTGCAGGATTGTGACTGAAACTCTGTCTGAAGCTTAATGATGATAATTGGTTGTTCAGGTGAGGCTTGACAGAAATTAGTTAGAACTGAGGGAATGTCGCTTCAGTTAAGGCCGTAATTTGAAACTATCATGCTTCATGGTGTGCTCGCTTGATATTTACACTTATTCTTATCACCATATATCCTCTCTGTATTATCGCATTTTGACGACACAGGTAGCATACAATTGGTCATGAGTTGTTGAGTCAATGAAGGTATATCATGTCAACACAGTGAGTAATTTGTTCACTTTGTTAGTCATGTTGATCGAGGTCAATTAATGGCATAGTAATATTCTACTGCACAAACACACTAATCAGTTATTCGCACATATGTGTATCTGAGGCTGTGGAAATAGAATTTTCAAATGAATCGTCTGTGAATTTGACGATGGCTGCAGCAGCTGTCAATGCACAGATTGAAAAATATGTACTGGGGTAGGAACTGAATTTCAGTGTAGAACATCACTAATAACCGAGAATGCAGGGAAATTCAGAACGAGGTACTGATTGCCAATCATAATCATATCAGGGTACTCACACGACTTTCTAATTTCATGCATACACATGAGTGAGCTATTGATTAGATATGTGAATGAATAAATACAAAGTCAATACAAAGTCCAATAGACATTTGTGAAACAGAATAGAAGATAAAGTGCCTTCAGAAATAAGATTAGTATTATGAACAAACAGTAATGCCATGTGAAATAAGACGTGTATTGTTAGTCAGTAAGATGGGGAATATGATGTCTTGTCAGTAAAGTAAAGTAAGTAACTTGTCAGAGTGTTATAATATGAATTGAAATATCATTTTAACATTGCTAATTATCCTCTGATTTGATTGGTAATAATGTCTTCCACACATCTGGTATTTGTGTTGAGTCACTTCTATTGCATGTGTTGGGTGGTGAAGGCTAAACGACCCTGTAGATTGACCTAATTAGACAGAACAGTATAATTTACAAAATACCTTGCAGTGACTGTGAGTTAAGTCAACTACATAGGTGGAACTAGTAGATCAGGAGTAGTCAGACTATGAGGATATAAACATTTAGTGGCTAAGGTAAGAATGACTGACTCCACGAAGATAAGTAATTAAGAAGAAAACTCACCAATCGCACTGCATGCATTAATACTGAATCACACAATCAGGTTGAACAGAGTGAAAATTCTAAAAGTAATCTAGGTAGTCGGAGCGCGAGATAGATTGATTACTGAATCCTGCCTTGTACATCGAGTCTACACCCAACACATGCAACAGAAGTAAATCAACACAAATACCAGAGAAATGAAAGACATTATTACCGATCAAATGAGAGGATAAACATGAAGCTGAAATTTTATTTCAATTCATATTATAACACTGACAAGTTATTTATTTTATTTTCCTGACGAAACGTCTTATTTTCAAGTATTGGTTTTGTAGGCATTTCGCTTGATTCGATTGAGAATTTCACGATGAGCTGACATCAGTTAGAGAACCACTGGAAAACGAGCTGGGAGTAGGGGAGAGCTGTTTCGTCCTGGTTTGAGACTCTTCAGCAGTATGCAACCACCATCGAGGATCGAACCCGAGACCTTTTCCTCTATAAGGAATGTTAGCGAAACCACGACAAATCTTGAGGTATATTAATGATGTTCATGTCAAAAACACCACCAATCCGTAACTGGCTGACTGCTTTCAACGTAGAACTTTGCACAGATGTGCAGCAGTTCGACCTGACACACTTCACGTAGCACACAAAGCAAGAGCAGAGAGTAAAAGTAGATTCAATACAGACATGTGAGGCAAAAAATAGTATAATGAAAGAACAATATGGTTTTATTGGATATTATAAATCACAAGGAGTGGATGTATCTGCGCCAGTCATTGAGAACGATTTTGAGCCATTTCACAAATTGTCTCCAGCCTTCATTGGTTCTCACCATCCCGAGGACTCCAACCAGTCAGTCAGTCTCCACCTCCCTACGTGACTGGCTGGCGTAAACTAACTGTTATGGATTCGATTGACTGATGAAGCTATTTTTTCGTTTGACCACCACTGGCTCTTTTTCAATCTGATCTTCTGTCAGCTAACACTGCCTGTTGAGGAGGGCCATGGCTAGGCATGCACGCGTAACACATGTCCTAACTATCTCAATCTGTGTAACTTCACAACCTCGTCGATTGATTTCGCCTGCTTACCTAGCACTCGACGCCTAACCTCAATATTGCTCACCTTGTTATACCAATTAACACGGGAGATAGAACCAAACTTTGAGGTTATTGACTCCTGTTCTCAGCCACATCAAATTCTGTAGTCCCTATCGCATTAGTTGCCGATAAACGAACAATAAGTGGTTAGTAGAATGCAATAACTCAACCAATAATTAAAAAAAATAATTTTAGTCTCATAAGATATCCATATCACAGAAACAAAAGTCTATTCTTTTAAAAGCTTCTCCACTGAAAGTATTGGCTGAATTCACTCTGCAAGTTGCTGGGCTCATCGAATGCATAAGAATAACTCGGTGTAAATGCCTTCTCACTATTCATCCTTCGTCTTTTCTATGACTCAGCAACACCTCGTTTAAAGTCAGTCGAATGAATATGTCTAGTCGACAGTCTAGTTTACTCAATCATAATAAAGCAATATTTCGAATGTCAGGCATAGAAACGTTTCACAGTGTAGTAGTGTACATGTAGCTCAGTCACTCAAAATACATCAGGTTATGAATACACTAGACTTTTGAAACAGTTATTTGAATCTGCTATTTAGAGAATTCATAGCGTGGTGAATGCATTGTACTATGCTTGTGTGTCCATAAATGCTTTAACCCTCTCTCTCTCTCTCTCCCACTCACTCACTCACTCACCCCGTCATCACCCGTTCATCTTAATACATCCTCAAACAACCGTGAGAATAATATTCTCAAGTGATTCGTTGAGACGGTGTTTGAAGCAGTCTGGTCACCAGGATTAAGTGAATGAGGCCAAGATATCGAAATAAATGAGAGGTTGGAAACTCAGGTCTATCAAAGTAATTAATCACGTCGAGTAGAAATAATGAACACTGTCACCTAAGCTCTACGTAATGCGTCCGTCCACATTGACAAAACGATGATGAAGAAGAAGAAGAAGCAGGAGGAGAAGTGAAATCACTAATTCTGTCCTGTAACTAGCACTATCTCTCCTTGCCACTTGATCAAATAGTGTTATGTGCACTTTTTGGCTTCTTGTAGGTGTACAGGAAAACACATGTCACAGACTGCTAACATGCAGCTGCAGATCACTCACATCAATCATCATCGAACGGAGCATAGAATGACAGTCGAACCTCCCTCCACCTCACCTTCATCGACTGTGAAAACGATGTCTACAGTGTCAACCACAAAGTAATTTGGAAACCACTTCAACACTATGGAGTGCAGTGCCCCAAATATTTATCACTGCACGTGTCAATCCGAGAAATGTAAAGGAATTCCGACAGGCATGACACTGACACGGGGAAGTGAACAACGGGCATTTGGAACCGAATAATGTCTACACATATATCAGGAACAAGTTAACCAAGAAATCTTTCAAAGGTAACAATCCGTCAAACAGCATACAACAGACCAAACACAGTTGAAAACGGTTAACGTTAGTTGCAATTTATCTAAAATTTCACTCAAACTTATCTACTGACAAACTCTATTTAATACTGACTTGTGTTATATAGAAGCTTTAGTTAATCCTTATCAATTCACCTGAATGTGTAAAACAACTGAGTGCTAGGGTATTTGTCAGAGAGCTGCGTTGAAATTGCAGAATATGTTCTTAAAAGTAAAAAACTTGAAAATACAACTAACACATCAGAAGAACAGGCTTCACTTCGACTAGTAATGTCAAGCAATAGGATTAATCTATAAACATCAGAATAGCTGTGCAAAGTTTTGCAGAAACTATTCCCCTAACTCCAGATATTCTACGCGAAATCATCAACACTTTATACAGACTAATAAGTGTACCGTGTAATCTTTAGGATTACCTTCTAAGTGCTTGAAAATAGAAATGAATACTTCGACATGGAGTAAATCTTATTTCCATATTTCGCCAATCAAATCTCAGGTTACACATGTTTTCTCTGACAAAGGTGACATTTGTCACAGTGTAATCAAATACCACGAATGTTTCACAAACATCCGAATGGAATCCGCTGCTTGTGAGGACATTTACATGCATTGTAGCTTGAAACCAACTTGTATTACCTAACAGATTAATCGGGAATGAATAGCAGGTGATGCACTGAATATTTCACAATATGTAACTTCCTAGTATGTAGTCTCCAGACACGCAACTTTCTCTCCTTTACGTGCTGTTTATAGGTTAATCTTGGTCATATATGACCAACTTTCGAGGCGCTGATATATATATATATATATATATATATATATATATATATATATATATATATATATATATATAAGTGCACATCCATTCATCGTGGTACTACAGAAAAGTCATTGTGAAAAATCTTCAATGCATTGACACACAACGACAGAATAGGGTGAGAGAGGGTTAAAATTCTAAAAAGGTAATCTAGGTAGGTGGAGAGAGAGGTTGATTACTGAATCTTTGTTCATCGAATCTACACCCAACACATGCAATAGGAATGAATCATCACTCATACCCGAAATATGGAAAATAATACTACCAATGAAATCAAGTGATAAACAATGGAACTATATAAATGAATTTAGGAAGTCATGTTATTAGCTTGATATGATTTTGAGCAATAAATTGTGCTCGAAACTTGGTCATCAGTAAATATTACTGTATAACACTGTGAGACTCTATCAAAATAAAATTTACCCATAATGGAATTACACTCTACCACAGTTCCCAAGTTTTATTCTTATATCAATGATATTATTAGTATTCCTTTTGCTTCCAAGTGGAGCATAGCACTTTAGCGAGACATCTCCATTTCACTCCATTCTCCGCACTCGACTTCAGCTCACTCCACGATTGTCCATAGTCTCTCATCTCCTCCTCGCCACACGATCTCCTTCATGTTACACTCAAACCTACAACCAAATAATCGTTTTTCACACTGTTCCCACTCGGTGGCCTACTTGGTACACAACGTCATCTGTCGGTCTCCTCAGCGTGTGTTCAATCCATCTCCATTTATTTCCACATATTCATTGTGCATTAGGTTCTTGAACGGTTCTTTCCCAGAGATCGCTGTTTCATATTCTTTCTGGCTAGACATATCATCTTCAGGATAGGGCTAGCGAAGGTGGCAGCTGTTCATAAAAGTCTGTAGAGTAGCTGGTTGGAAATGCTTTTCTTGACGCGTCAGTCACGTTTCAGACCCATATAGAAGAATCCACTCACTTCATATTGTTGCTGAAAATCCCAGTCTTGTCGCTTACCTTGAGTGTAGCAAATTAACCAACTTGTTTCAGGGTGACGAAGACCTGCCTTGCCTTTCGGATCTTGATTTAGACATTCTCATCCGTGCCATGTGTCTGCATTTGGGACGATGGTGCCTGGTTAGATAAGCGAAGAAAGTGACGTCTTTGGGAAAATTCTTCCGTTGATAGTGATTGGTACTGGCTGTTGCTTTTGATCGCTGGGTGTCTTCATCATATCAACCTTCTCCATGTTCACCTGATTCCTCATTTGCTGCTTCTTCTTCCAAATTGTTGATTTTCGCCTTCAAATATTCGAGTTTGTGTGAAATTAGACATACAGCATCCACAAGTGAAATCCAGGTCCTCTACGGTCCTCTTATTCACCCAACATATTCCTGTCTTCTCACTCCCCTCGCACGGTGTTCTGCATAACCCAGTCCAGCAGAATTGAGAATGTCATCTGTGATAGTAGGTGGCGTTGACTTGCTCCATTCTATCTTCACTTCAAAGGCTTCGCTGAGTTTCCTGTTGTGGATCACTTGAAATGTGGCATTGTCATATAGACAGCTGTAGATCGAGGCGAGTAAAGATTTGAGATACTGCTGTCCATAATGTCTAATTATTTTCCAAATTACTTCACGATTAACACTGTCGAAGGCCTCTTCGAAGTCGATGATGTTCAGGCGGAGATTCGTCTATCATCCTATGCTCTGTTCGATGATAATGTCTACAGTAGCAATCTGATACGCACATGACTTGCCTTTCCTGAATCCAGCTTGTTCCGTGGGACGAAATTCTGCATCCAGTTCATTTTTAAGTCTCTCTAGGTTGACCAGACGGATATTTTGCTTTGCGTGGACAACAGCATGATATCTGGAAAATTGGATCAGAATAAAATTAAGAATATGAGGACGTAGAATAGTAATCAAAGGTAAGCTGTGGTTGTATAACAAAACGATAGATCACAAAATAATTGAGCAGAGAACATCCTTTTCGATAATTTCCTCTTCTGGCTCTACAATTATATATGCATGTTTATATACATAGAATATTCTAGAATAGTAGTCAATAGCAATATTGGTGTTCTTTTAAATAATATCGATTTGTAAAGTAAGATGAATGGAATTACAGTTCATTAAAGATGCTTAAATTTTAATAATAGATCCTGAATTCGATTCTTAATACCGTCTTGAGTGCGTACCGCCGAAAACACCCATACTGAGATAAAACACTTGTTCAATGCACTTTGGTTTTCTACTGACTCTATAATTAACACAGGTTAATGAAAACGACTACAGGAAGTCAGATGAGTTGAAGTCATTGCTTACTGTGTCTACTTGTTATTATTATTATTATTATTATTGTCGTTAGCTTTCAGTTACTCTAATTCAGGGGTGAGAATACATTGTGACCGAAGAGGCTAGATACTCAGATAATTGCATTTTCTCATACATTTGTAAATATTTGCAACAAGAAGAAACAATTCTCAAGTCTAAATTACTTACAAAGATTATTTATATTACCCGGCTAATGAGTATGCTAAATAGTTTCCGAAATTCTCAACATTTTGATATCTAATTATTTACTAGATATTAAACTCAACTTGAGATATTAAAATTCTGCTAATTCTCGTTTAGCAGTGAAGACTGAAGGAATTACAGAGCAGAGAGAACAGGAGTAGAATCGAAGTGTTATTGTCAACTATTAAGGAAACATCATGTTTACATTTATGGTAAGGACAACAGAGGGCATTCTGTCAGCATTTACCATGAACTACGCAACTTTAAGGGGACTGACGCCCAACTTATTTAGACTACATCACCTGACTGTTTCTGTTTGTCACTTTCCGAAATACGAAATTCCTCATGGAATATAAATTCTTCAAATAAACCATATATGTATGTATATACGATTGTATAGCTTGATATTAATTTTGTCGAAAATAGTCTCTTAGCTGGATATTGTCTTCTTAATGTTACCATAGGAATTATTAAATTATTAGACTTGTGTGGAGTACGTACCGATATGATTGTACACTTTTTGCTTAGATGTTGAAATTAGAGACATTGTACATGACTTTTGTTTAAAACGATTCATGTTTAAATACAAATAACTTCCTAGTACTATCCGAAATACAGTGTACTCTTGGTAGCTTCGCCTTCTCACTGGTCATTACTGTCTACTTGCTGTCTTCATACCATGTTGTATACTTTGGATTTATTGCAGGAACCTATTATCCTTATCCGAAGACAACTCTACAACCGGCACACAGCTTCTACCAGTAGACATGATTCTAACAATGATCGCTTCTGTGGATTATATTAATAATTTCTAGCAGTCGACTTTAACAGCATATCCAAGTAACCTTTTAATTGATATAACTCATTACTGCATTTTTGATAATATATTGTTACACTATCATCTCATTGACTTGGAGTCTTATTCGCATACGTTTTGTTATTGCGCTCGCTACACAGTCCCCTACACCTGTTCAAAATCAAATCTCACACCTTGTCACCTAACATTGTATTGGCCTACCAATCTAATTGAGTTTACACATCCAATGATCTACTTCACATACAAGGTAAATGCAGCCAACGAATCACATGAGAGGATGTTTGTTAGACATAGGTGACTGGTAAGGTCTGACGTCTGATTGGTCGACTGGTGCATCAGAATTAGCGCTTATATTAGCCTTCATCACACAGTAACTTATTGACATTAACCAAATATATTTGATCATTTCCTACATTACTGGATTGTAGTGATAACAGTCAAGTGAATCCAACAAATTCAATGGAGAAGTTGACTGAAGAATTGGCCAGTTCTTTGATAGATGACTTGAGACATGATGAAGATTTGGACTGTATGCTGTCAGATTTTCCTTCTCGTGGCATTAATCATGAATTCGTGTTAATGATTGACAAGAAGTTTATACCTGAGTGTGATGCAGGGGATCCGAATCATGCTAAGAAATCATGGATAAGGTGTGCTGCCACAGCGGCTGCTTATGTGTACAAGTCTGTTGGTGAGAGTGTATCACAGCCATTACGCGTATGGTTAAGCAATGCAGCGAGTGCAGTGATTCTCCATGGACTTCTTGGAGAGCTGACTACTTCATCAACACAAGCAGATACGAAAAGAAATGCAAAAAGAGAGAATATATCACTACCCGATACAGTTGTAGATGATCGTTGTGATGGTTATTGGTATTATGGTAGTTGGACGGTGGAGAATGTGGCGAGTAGCTCCGAGATGAGAGGTGTGTTGAGAGCTGAGATGGCGAGTGCATGTATCTCGGTGATGATTGCCTCTGTGGTCAATTACTTTGAGGAGAATCGCTACACACCGAGCGGGTTCAGGAAGGACAGTTATGCGTGGAGAGTACTTGGAAGTGGTGTAATGGAGAAATATGGTCTGACAGATGAGTCGGATAAGACCAAGGCAATGCTGATCACTGGTCATTGGGTATCAAAATTGGTGGTTTTCGGTATGGCTACGAAAGGCCGACAATTTAAGCACCCAATTCGACCTGTGAAGAGGATCGGCTACAAGCAGTCACTTGATAAAATGGATATCAATAAGTATTTCGATGATATCCCGGCTGGCTTCACACACACACGAATCGCCCACGCCATAGCCAGAAGAATGGTTCGATCTGTGTGCATCCCCTACTTTGATAATTTTTCTGAGCTGATTCAATTACGACAGCTTTACTGGAAAATAGTTGATGATCCATTTCATTATCATATAGATGGTGAGTATTTGACTGGTTCACCGAGGACAACAATCAGTGACACAGGGAGCAAGTTGTTTGGTCGACTGATCACTTATCTTAGCATCTTTGAATCGAGAAGCGAACTACTGCTTTATCCTCAATTGCGTATGAATGGAGAAACACGTGAGAAGCAGTACTTGGATTACAGTGATCGATGGGAGAATATTTTGTTGGTGATTTTGGATGCGATTTCCATGCCAACTGAACTTTCTGTACTAGATGCGTTGATTAAGAGATGCAGTGGTTCAGACAAATTTTCACTGAAACTTGTCATGCTGGAAGGTTGTTGGCATCAGTATGACGTTAATGGTCAAACGCAGGAATTGATTCGGAAAAGTTTCTCCTCAAAATGAGAGATTATTAGTCACGTTTTAATCTCAACATGTAGAATGAATGTTTTAAAATTCTGTCAAACTACAGTTTTAATATTTCGAATGAATATCCACTTGATTCTGTCTAGTCTGTCTTTTCATTGTCGTTGGATTAGTGTTTGGGAATTGTATGGAAGACTGGGTGAGTGAGTTTATGATGCATTTTGTGTTCTAACTTCATGATCGAGAAAGCCTGATATTTGTGTTTCAGAGTTAGCTTATGATGTTTGTGAGTGGAAATGATTTGAATAGTAGGATGAGTGATTGTGTTGATTGACATTTGAATACATTAGGCTGATATACTTACAGAGTGTATATTGTTCATTGTGGAGAAAATATTCTCCTTGTATGAATTTCAATCTTGAATTGAAATGTCAACACAGATTGAAAGCAGTTTGACCACTTGGAAACGCCATATCCTCAAATGATTAGCAATATAAATTTGGAAAAGCCCTGTATATGTCATCAGATGTTTGGAGAGCACTGGTGATGTCGATAGTGTTTGTGTTCATTGGAAACGCTATAACAATGAACAAAATATTTTGCGGCACCATAGAATATTGTCTTTTAGTCATGCTGTCTCTGAGAATTCAAATTTTATTCATTAGGCTGATGTCGAAGATTCTGATGGCACTCAAACGTCTTTCTTTTCCCCTGCCATCTCAGTATTTCGTTCACGAGAGGGGGACTCGACTGTCTAGTGTTCTGTGACAGTTGCACCGAGCATAGTAGTGCGCTAACATTGTTGTTGTTGTTGTTTTTATCTCCCCTAATATTGTGGGGAGATGTCGGTTGAACTGTGCATTGTTTCTCATTTCTCGGATAAGTGTAGGGGCTGTTAAGGAGTATGCGTGAATGTTATATTCCTGGTGACAGTGAACAACAGAGTCCAGGTGAAGAATATTCGATGGTGAGTTGAAGTAATTCTCTGTTGGAGAGAAGAATGTCTAAAGCTTGTTGTGAAAATTGGTGTGGAGTGGAATTCGTCGAATAACTTTCAAACTATGCATTGAGATTTGTCCATGTTATAGATGTTGATGTTCACAGTTAATAATATCGACGACACAATGTCTGAGCTTAGCCCTCACTTGAAACATAGGTGAATTTTATTCAAACGTTGTCCGTATTTGAGACTCAGAATTGCAGGGTTCGTGGAAAATCAATCGATACGAAACAACTGTCTATCAGACGACGACGGAAACACCTGTGAAACATGTGTGAAGTGAAATATATATCATGAGCAACGCTTACGTAAATAAAGAATGACAAACAGGTACGATGAGCATCTGATGCACGAAAGAGTAATTTTCAAGTGTCACAAGAGTTAAGCTGTTAGTCATAGTTGATCATCGGGTGGAGGTGACATTCGATTGGTGGACTTACGCAGGATTAAAGGATGATTTCTACATCTCAGACAAAAGTCAGCTAGATGACTGTAGGAAATAGTAGAGTGGTGGACAATTGTTTCTTTAGGAATACGCAGCTGTGACTACATTGATGATAGGACCCAGGACACTGAATTCATACGTTACCATCCAGAATCTGGGTGGGGATTCGATGGTCTGTGAATTCGAACTTCTTCCAGTTTGTGAGATATTGCATCACGAGGATGCAATGTCACAGTTGAGTACCTGTCCTCACATTGGACATTGTGGACCATACTGGTGATTAGAAGTCAATGAAATGGACGGAATTATCTTTAGGACCTGACAAATCGCAGAGTAAGCTATTTATTCCTGTTATAATAATACCCAGTAATGTGACAGTTTCATTTACGCGTAGAATTACCGATTAGTTTGATGATGGCAAAATAATTAGTAGTTGTTTGTCGAATGTATTGTGGTGAATTTGATTTGAAAATATTGTGAAATGCGAGGTGATAATGATGGTGGTTCGCTATCATAGATTCAGAGAATGTTTGTTTTCTTTAAACTGTATTACCCTACGTTCTCAGTGGAACATAGGGTGAGTTCAAGCTAGAGTTTTGAAGTTTCGGTAGCAGTGGTATTTATTTTAACGGGATTGGGTTGCTAGACTGATGCCCAGCCTTCCGTCTTTATCAATTTTATTGCTTCCTTAGCGAGGTAATGGAGTTTGTCGGCGGCTGGGGATCGATCCCAGAACCACTACTGTGGTTAGCGTGCATTCTAGCGCCGTGCCACCAACGCAAGGCGAACTGCGAAGTCAGTTGAAGGTTGTGGAACGTGTTTGTTGAGTGGCAGTAGAAAATAGAATCCGGTAAACTTGAGATAGTCAAACTGTGGTGAATAGCTAGCTCATTATTGAATGATGGATATGTGAAATGATTGAGGCGGCGTCATATATTGAGAAAAGAAATTATGTCAGTGATCATGAAACGGACTAGTATAAACGGAAAATTCGGTAGAACTGGCAAAATCCTACAACTGAGGGTATAAACAAGGAAGATAACACAACAGAAGTAGGTGAAATGAACATTGGAGTGGTCATATGCAGGAGATGTACCGTCGGATTGTTTGTGATTAATGGGTGGCTGGTTAGAGGGTATCACTTTCATGGTTGGTGTAGTGAAAGTCTTCTTTAGTGAACTTCGGATTCTTCTCCTCTTCAAGATATGGGAGGTGACTTCCATCGTTACATTTAGGCTCATGCATAGTAGTTTCTTTGTCACTCAACTGCATTGTCCTCATTGTGGTCTTCGTTTGATGTCCTCCGCAAGACCTGTCAACTACGCGTATCCCACCATGATCATTTTGAGAATTCAGACCTCTTCTTTTAATCAGTGGATGCTTCACACTCATCTGATACGATGAGCGGGTGAAAATTTGTTGTCTGGCTGTTCCGTGAATGTATTCTGTAGAATGACGTTTCTATAATCCTGTCGTCTCTGCTTGTGAATTCTACATGCAGTAGTGGAGTCTTTGATTCAGTTGAAGGATGAGAACTATTGAATACCTGTTATATAGGAAATGTCTACCAGAATCACTATGAAAAGCTTTAAAGGTGTCGTCGGTATACCTTCTCTATAGGAGTATTCTGTCTCCAGATGGTTTTAAGGTTCTGTTGTCGAAACTAGGCATGAGGCATTCGGTCGAAATCGTGCTGTTAGTAGAGACCATGTCAACTTCATCACTTGTCTGTACGTGTCACTATTGAAATGACCTTCGATTTTGAACACTGAATCTTGGTGTTAGTAACAATTGCTTGAGATGTAAGGTTGGTTGATATCTTGGTGCTGAGTTGACTGTCATCCGTGTATTTGCACATGAAACAGGTGGTTTCTTTGAGTGTCCTGTGGCTGCCCTGATTGGGAACTTTCGATCCAGTGAGAATATTCGTTTTCCAGTTGAATTGAAATCTTGTATGAGATGAGTTCGCGTCCTTTCAGGATGTGTTAGAGAACAATGCTACTGGCCATTTCTGGAAGGTGTTAGCATCGATTTAGTCAGAAACAACTTCGTGGAGAAACCACGGAGTTGAAGACGACTTCACCCTGACCATGGTACATCAGGAAGATAGTTGTTCGAAAAAGCAAGGCGACTGGAATGCATCTGGATTTCTTTTCGGCACCCATCAGCAGCACGTAAGAATCAGCTCACGATAGATTGAACCCACAACCGACTGGTTATTAGGTGACCATGTTATCATGCATGATTATCGACTCTCTTAATGTAGTAAATGTAGGTCTACCGCTTTACTGGCTGCAGTCAAGTTCCCAGGGTTTCCAAGGCTTTCAGTGATCACCTGATCGATGTCAGTTGGTCAAAAATCAACCTTGAATGCTGTCATCAATGGAATAAGTGAATCCGTGAAGTATTAAATTTGATTTTCAGAAGATTTGGAGTGTAGCATGAAAGCGGAATAGGTGTTGACGATAACTTAGCAACAAACGGTGGTGTATACATATGAAGTAAGTAAAAACACCCACCCTAACGTTCGAAATCGAGATGGTAAATAAAATCCATTCAAACCACTCGTATTCTACCTAGATGCATAATAATACTTACTAGTAATAGGTGGCATTCATTCAGTGAGTTGTTCGCAATGTTCTCAGTTGAAGTATGTGACTAGATTTTGATTTTCAGAGCACAACGGATTAGTTCATGTTTGATGAACTAAGCGGTCATCCATGTTTGTCTGTAGTAATAATGGTGGGCACTCCGAAGTTGGAAATCCAATTTTGCATGATGCTCTTTGCAACAGTTTCAGCAGAAATATCAGGTAAGGGACAAGCTACTGGCCATCTCGGAAATCTGTCAATACACGTTAAAATGTACGTGAAGCCATAGATGGTGGTAACGGTCCAACGATGTCAATGTGTATGTGTTGGAACCTACCATCAGGTTCTGGAAACTGTCCATTAGGCGGAACTGTATGTCGTTGTACTTTCAGGTGAATTGATAAGGATTAACTAAAGCTTCTATATAACACAAGTCAGTATTAAATAGAGTTTGTCAGTAGATAAGTTTGAGTGAAATTTTAGATAAATTGCAACTAACGTTAACCGTTTTCAACTGTGTTTGGTCTGTTGTATGCTGTTTGACGGATTGTTACCTTTGAAAGATTTCTTGGTTAACTTGTTCCTGATATAAGTGTAGACATTATTCGGTTCCAAATGCCCGTTGTTCACTTCCCCGTGTCAGTGTCATGCCTGTCGGAATTCCTTTACATTTCTCGGATTGACACGTGCAATGATAAATATTTGAGGCACTGCACTCCATAGTGTTGAAGTGGTTTCCAAATTACTTTGTGGTTGACACTGTAGACATCGTTTTCACAGTCGATGAAGGTGAGGTGGAGGGAGGTTCGACTGTCATTCTATGCTCCGTTCGATGATGATTGATGTGAGTGATCTGCAGCTGCATGTTAGCAGTCTGTGACATGTGTTTTCCTGTACACCTACAAGAAGCCCAAAAGTGCACATAACACTATTTGATCAAGTGGCAAGGAGAGATAGTGCTAGTTACAGGACAGAATTAGTGATTTCACTTCTCCTCCTGCTTCTTCTTCTTCTTCATCATCGTTTTGTCAATGTGGACGGACGCATTACGTAGAGCTTAGGTGACAGTGTTCATTATTTCTACTCGACGTGATTAATTACTTTGATAGACCTGAGTTTCCAACCTCTCATTTATTTCGATATCTTGGCCTCATTCACTTAATCCTGGTGACCAGACTGCTTCAAACACCGTCTCAACGAATCACTTGAGAATATTATTCTCACGGTTGTTTGAGGATGTATTAAGATGAACGGGTGATGACGGGGTGAGTGAGTGAGTGAGTGGGAGAGAGAGAGAGAGGGTTAAAGCATTTATGGACACACAAGCATAGTACAATGCATTCACCACGCTATGAATTCTCTAAATAGCAGATTCAAATAACTGTTTCAAAAGTCTAGTGTATTCATAACCTGATGTATTTTGAGTGACTGAGCTACATGTACACTACTACACTGTGAAACGTTTCTATGCCTGACATTCGAAATATTGCTTTATTATGATTGAGTAAACTAGACTGTCGACTAGACATATTCATTCGACTGACTTTAAACGAGGTGTTGCTAAGTCATAGAAAAGACGAAGGATGAATAGTGAGAAGGCATTTACACCGAGTTATTCTTATGCATTCGATGAGCCCAGCAACTTGCACAGTGAATTCAGCCAATAACATCAGTCGATAAATAATACTAAGTAAAAGAATGCTGTGCGTTCAATGAAATGCAGGAGACGTATTATTCGCTTGTTTACATACCACTATCACAAGATGTTGGATTCCGCTCAATTCCACTTGAATAAGCCAAGCACACCAAAGATATTAGGGCCCAATTAATGTACTTGACTTTGCTTTATTCTCAGTTATCAAATTAAACGACATGTTGTTGACGTCTCACGGTTAAAATAAACACTTATCTAGGGCTTTAAAATACACCAGAGTAATTGGGTTCCAATGCAATGCCTGTTCACTCATCATCCTTCGTCTTTTCTATGACTTAGCAACACGTCGTTTAAAGTCAGTCGAATAAATATGTCTACATCACACTCTAGTTGACTCACGCATGATAATACAATGTTTCGAACGTCAGGCATAGAAACGTCTCACAGTGTAGTAGTGTACATGTAGCTCAATCATTCAAAATACATCAGAATATGAATACAATAGACTTTTGAGAGAGTTATTTATTCTAGTGTATTTCTACGACTTAGATGCATGCACCTTTGAATGAAGTGTACCACAGAGTGCAGTACCAATCTGAAATTCGGAATGTTATTCTCACATGTTCCCACAGTTCAATGTGGCAGTAACAACAGTATACGATATATCTATTTGAACATTGTATCTGCTGTTATAGTCGAAAGGTTATTCTCACAGTTCAATACTGCATACAATATATCTATTTGAACATTCTATTTGATGATAGAGTTGGAATGTTATTCCCACACTTCACTACTACATTGACAACAAAATACTATGTATATTTGACAAATCTTGTCAGTAGTGCAGACCTCAACATATCTTATCTCCTTTGGCAATGTGTGTGTGGGTTGATTGATCTCTTATTTCAACTTTTAATCAGTTGTCGAGTCGTTTGGACATCAATCTCAGCATTAATATCAACAATAATGTAAATAATAATAATAATAATATGAAGAACAAGAACACTTTATGTAGTAGATATGAGAGATTGTACACAAGGTGAACAAAAAAGGCAGTAGTGTAGTTCATTCATTCAATGAACACTGACTCTTTACGAAAAGAGAGCTAGTGAAATCTAGTTCTTTTTATGTATAAATACCTAACAATTTACATCTATCTTCTTATGTTGTTGTACATCGAAATGGTGGAAACAGGCGTGTCTTGGTGGGAATTAATATAATATAAAATTGAATCTGTAGGAAAGACGTTTAAAATCACTTATATGTTCAACAGTCATGATTGAGATGTGTTGAAACAAGATGAATAGAAAAAACAGCATTGGATGAGTGAGGTTATACGACACAGATAGGAATAGAGGTGGAGTGAGTGGACTAGATCAACTACAGACAAATTCTTAGCACACACACTCATAAAAATGCAAAAATGGCCACAAGTACAATGTGAAGACAAGTATAAATTATCAAGTGTTTGTTTGTAGAGTTTTGATTTGTTTCAGGAATTCATCATAAGCTGAAATCAGTTAGAGAATCATTGGAAAACCTGAGATTACTGGACAGCTGTTTTGTCCATTGTATAGGGTCCTAGTTGCTTAATGGTCTGCGAGCTCACCTTGTAACCAGAATGCCAGCTTAATTCCAGCCTAAGTGAGAATCCAACGGAAGACCTCTGACGTTCCTTCTGTGTACAGCAGTACTACAGAGGCTTTGAATTCCACATTAATTTTATCATTTTTATTACGAATCCTATTTTTCTTATGGTTCTTCATATATTTCTGAATAAATTCTAGTGGATAGTAAGTAAGTTATTCACTATCAATATTTGTCTTATTTGTTTGATTTCGCTATTTAAATCCTCTCGCTTAGTGTTTAGGCTCCTGGCCGAATAAGATAGACAGTTGACTAAACCTGTCTCCCTTTACTGATTCTGAATTGAATGAATTAAAGTCTAAGTATTTATGAGAGTGTGTCCCTTTCCTTCTACATGCAAGTATCTAACTCACCATCTTGTTTTTGTTGTATTTTACAGTCAGTCTTGCATGGCCAACTCAACCTGTTCCCTATCTAACTCAAAAGTGAATTGGATTGCGTCTACTATTGAGTATTTACGCGTGAACAATTCCGGGATATGTTCAGATTTCAACACTGTAGTGAATGTGTCATCCACACATCTCCATCATAACTTAGGAGTAGGATTAAACACGTCAGTATTCAAAATAAACATATTTAATATGGAGTATACAAATAGGTGTGTAAATGTCTCAATTTTTGTTTCAATTTTTATTTGTTCTTTTTAATAAGATGGTCATTCCTGTAGACGTACATAAAATGTTTTGGATGGAGGATTTCACCATGAGCTGACATGAGTTAGAGAACCAGCGACTGGCCTTATTCAGGCAATAACCTGGGGTTCCAGTGGGAAGCCGTGACCAGTAGGGTACAGTAGGTTGAAGATGAGGTATTGCAAACTGGTTGCGCTATGTCGTAAATTAGCAGAAGTTAGAATTCATGGGCTAGCCATTGGATCGGATCTCAGTGGCTCAATGGTCTACGAGCTTGCTGGCCTTGTAACCAGAAACTCCTAGGTTTCAACCCCGATGGTGGTTGCCTGCTGATGAAGAGTCTCAGACTGGGACAAACCAACTGTCAAGTACTCCCTGCTGGCTTTCCAGTGGTTCTCTAACTGATGTCAGCTCATCGTGAAATTCTCCATCGAATCAAGCAAAATGCCTACAAAACCAATACTTGAAAATAAGACGTTTCGTCAAGAAAATAAAATAAATAACTTGTCAGTGTTATAATATGAACTGAAATAAAATTTCAGCTTCATGTTTATCCTCTGATTTGATCGGTAATAATGTCTTTCATTTCTCTGGTATTTGTGTTGATATACATCTGTTGCATGTGTTGGGTGTAGACTCGATGTACAAGGCAGGATTCAGTAATCAATCTATCTCGCGCTCCGACTACCTAGATTACTTTTAGAATTTTCACTCTGTTCAACCTGATTGTGTGATTCAGTATTAATGCATGCAGTGCGATTGGTGAGTTTTCTTCTTAATTACTTATCTTCGTGGAGTCAGTCATTCTTACCTTAGCCACTAAATGCTTATGTCCTGATAATCTGACTACTTCTGATCTACTAGTTCCACCTATGTAGTTGACTTAACTCACAGTCACTGCAAGGTATTTTGTAAATTATACTGTTCTGTCTAATTAGGTCAATCTACAGGGTCGTTTAGCCTTCACCACCCAACACATGCAATAGAAGTGACTCAACACAAATACCAGATGTGTGGAAGACATTATTACCAATCAAATCAGAGGATAATTAGCAATGTTAAAATGATATTTCAATTCATATTATAACACTCTGACAAGTTACTTACTTTACTTTACTGACAAGACATCATATTCCCCATCTTACTGACTAACAATACACGTCTTATTTCACATGGCATTACTGTTTGTTCATAATACTAATCTTATTTCTGAAGGCACTTTATCTTCTATTCTGTTTCACAAATGTCTATTGGACTTTGTATTGACTTTGTATTTATTCATTCACATATCTAATCAATAGTTCACTCATGTGTATGCATGAAATTAGAAAGTCGTGTGAGTACCCTGATATGATTATGATTGGCAATCAGTACCTCGTTCTGAATTTCCCTGCATTCTCGGTTATTAGTGATGTTCTACACTGAAATTCAGTTCCTACCCCAGTACATATTTTTCAATCTGTGCATTGACAGCTGGTGCAGCCATCGTCAAATTCACAGACGATTCATTTGAAAATTCTATTTCCACAGCCTCAGATACACATATGTGCGAATAATTGATTAGTGTGTTTGTGCAGTAGAATATTACTATGCCATTAATTGACCTCGATCAACATGACTAACAAAGTGAACAAATTACTCACTGTGTTGACATGATATACCTTCATTGACTCAACAACTCATGACCAATTGTATGCTACCTGTGTCGTCAAAATGCGATAATACAGAGAGGATATGTGGTGATAAGAATAAGTGTAAATATCAAGTGAGCACACCATGAAGCATGATAGTGTGAAGATACGGCCGAAACTGAAACGATTTCCGCTGGGTCCTAAACAAATTTTGTCAAGCTTCACCTGAACAACCAATTATCATCATTAAGCTTCAGACAGAGTTTCAGTCACAATCCTGCAAATAAAAACTCCTATCCAATTCTCTGACTAAATATTTAACTACTGATGCAGGAGACCACTCGACACATATTATAATTCTCAAGGATTTACATGAAATTTCTGCAAATGAGTAGTTCCAGTGACATGAATACACTTTCGAGAGCAGCAGTGAACATAAGTGGAAGTGTCTTTTCTCTGTAATACAATCAGTTCTCTTCTGTACGCTTTGGAAAACGTAAATCATATGACGATCACAGGTGGATGTGAAATAATCGTTTTCTGTATTTCTCTCAGATTCTACGAGAGTGATTTCCACCAGTAATCAAAGTTGCATGAGGACTGTCAAAGCTAACTCTGTCAAAATGCATACTTCAGAATTCATTGAAATCATCTGAATAGATCCGTATGAAGAAGAGGATATTTGTAGCAGGTGTGTCAAATATCCCGGAGTTTGTTCCTTCCGAGCTCTACAATGTTACAAATATTTCTGTCCAGGTTGTTGCAGTGAGTGAAATAATGCAACTGACAATTTCTACTTGCATAGACCAAAATGACATACATTTGGATTGAACATTGCGCATCATTTGTCAATCATCGACAGTGCTGCCAGTACCACAGCAATGAGGAAGTGGTGAAGACGTTGAGAAGTCGTTAATATTTCCTCATATTATTGCAAACGTCAAACGCGCTGTCTACTGCTTATGCTTTGTGTTTAATCCCCTTCCGTCAATATGCCTTTGCTTTCCTGATTCACTGCATTTCAAATAAGTCGGCGATCTTAGTTCTGTCGAGTGTTTAATAATTTTAACGCATTTAGAAATACAGAGGAGAAGTTCCCCTGCATTGTGATTATGCAATAAACTAATGTGGACAACAATTCTAGTTTCACATCAATTCCTAGTCATGATGATGTTTGTAATCTCTGAGCCCCTCTTATTTCTACCCAGTGACTATCGGTTTTTCTTAATAATTCAATGAGTAACTGAAAATTCTCAGGGATTGCATTTATGGAAAGGAAATTTTGAGTCGATGTCTCACTGAACACTGTACCGACTATTCTCTTGCATTGAGTGGCGCCTAGCACATCTCATGCAGTTAATGAAATGAAAAGCTTTTAGTGAAATATCATGCAATGTATTTTGGGATTCTGATATGTTCAGCTCAGTCGACAACAGCACACAAATGAAGTGTCTGAGGGTTTCTCAATCTAACACTAAGGAGTCATTAACCATGGTGGGGTAGACGCTCGAGACTATCGAGTAGGAAGAAAAAAGTGAGCAGAAGGTCAAATAAAAGGTCAACTTGGAAGTGTTTTCTTTGTGGTTACAGTAGATCATGGAACTTGGATGAGACGTAAAGACCAATTACGACGTCGTCACGTTAAATCCGCAGAGCCGATCACACCCCTTGACCTACAAAACAAAGTTGTATGAACTGTGATCAAAATTTGACCGGATGGTTTCAAAATAATTGAGTGCTGAGTGGGAAGTATACATTTGTAAAATTATATTTGTAAAATCTCAGCGAAATTGAAATGATTAATTCCAACGTTTCGTTTGGCAATCTGGTCCGAACTTCTTCAGGGAAATTAATCGAAATTAACGTAACAGAGGTTTATATACAAAAGGAACTACTCTTGTTTTTTAAACTTTGTCCAGTCATGAGTCATGCAACAGTCATCAACATGTATAATAAATAAATAAATAAAATAGTATGTTTATATATAAAAGTACATCTCTTGTTTTAAATTGTTTGTCCTGTCATGTGAATCAAGAAACAGCTATCAATAGGTATAGTAAACAAAACAAAACAAAAATTTTCTATATGAACTGTGATCAAAATTTGACCTCAGACTTTCAAAATTAGTCTACTTTTGTTAAAATATATATGTGTATTTCCAGTATACAATGGTGTGTGTGTGTGTATGTGTGTGTGGATGAACAGTCATAAAACATTTGTTATTCTCATATGAGCTGTGATCAAGATTTGACCGGATAGTTACAAAATAATTGAGATTTTTTACAAATATAATATAATTTCATAAATTTGATATTCTCTCCATAAGAAGACGTAGACCATCATTCGTCGGCTAGAGAATGACAAACATAGGTGTGCTGCATAAAATGTCCTTCGTATACTCCTTGAAAGTCTTTGGAATAGAATCTCACTTGATAAGTCACCATTAAATTGTAACTTAATAAATAGAGGCTTGTTACGTGCAGTCAGAGTCTCCGGTTTTTTCTCCGATGTTTTCATATGTTTCTTTATGAAACTACTGGGATAGCCCATCTCCATCAAGGAATCGTGAATATATTCAAATTCCTTTTGTAAGAGGTCATCCGTACATATCTTTCTTGCTCTGCTCGCAAGACATTTTACAACATTCCTTTTATATTTAATGGGCACGTAACTAAGGAAGTGTGTGTATTGCCCTGTGAAAGTGCTTTTTCTATGCATGCTTCTCCCAAGTGACCCATCTTCTCTCCTACTTAGCAAGACATCCAGGAAATGTAGTTTATTCTCCTGCTTCTCTTCCCAAGTAAAGGTAAGCGAAGGGTGGATGTTGTTGAATTTCAGCAACAATTCGTCTATATTAACATTCCCATCAGCTAAGATAAATGTATCATCGACATATCGGTAATACATATCAAACTGCTTGATGATGTCCTTCAATTTCCCGTTTTCAAGTTTTGCGAGAAAGAAGTCAGCTAACATTAGGCCTAATGGTGAACCCATAGCTATTCCATCTACTTATCGATAGTATGAATTATTGAAGACGAAGTGAACATTCATTGTGCATTTAAGAATTAATTCTTTGAGGCTACACAAGGGGATTCCTAAGTCTAATTGACTTTCGGCGATTTCTTGACAAATATAGTCTACTGTTTCCATAAGCGGTACATTAGTGAATAGTGATGATACATCCATGGATAACATGCGTTTATACCTCACATTAGTCTCAGATATTTTAGAAATAAAGTCAAAGACATCACTAATTCTATGTTGCACGATTTCTCTGTGCAAAGGACCCAAAATCTTCACTAACCACTTCGCTGTTCCGTGAAATGGAGAGTTATACATATCTAAAACAGGGCGAAGAGGAAGACCCGGTTTGTGCCCTTTTGGTAGACCGTAAAGACGTCGAGTATTAGTACCCGTCGGTTTCATGGACTCATACGTGGTTGATGATAATACTCCTATTTGGTTCATTTGTTTTTACTAGCCTTTATCGACTACTTCCACCTGAAGAGTTGTTTGTTTAATCATGCTGTTTTTCATTATTCGTGTTATCACAGATTGCCTCACTTTTTCATCCTTATTATTGATGAGACCATTTTTATTATTACTATTGCTATTATTATCATTACTACTATTATGACTAATTTCACAATTATTTTTTATAGGAACCAAAACCTTTCTGGAGAACCTTAGTCTTATCAAAGTCGATTTTGTGTCCCGTTTCTATCGAATGCAGTGCCATCGCTGAGTTGTTCTCTAGCTTCTTCAAGTCTGCAGATGTCTTTGGAACCACCTTTAGAAATTGTTTATGCTCTTTTACTCTTATATTCGCCTGTCTGGAAGTTTCTCCTACATATACGGCGTTACAATCCCCACAATTGATCTGGTATACACAATTCTGCTGGTTTTCTTGTTCTATTTTATCCTTAACCTTCACCAGTAATGAGCGTAAGGTGTTAGTTGCACGAAAATACACTCTTATGTTATGGTCGTTAAGGATTTCCTTTATCTCATCGGGTGTTTCTCTGAGGTAAGGAACCGCCGCTGTACCAACCCAATTCTTATCAACAGGTTTCGATCTATCATTATCTTCACATTTTAAATATCTTTTCATGAAGGCTTTAGGATAATTATTTGATTCAAGAGTGGTTTGAACCAATTTTAGTTACTTGCTCGTCTCTTCCTCCTCAATTACTAGACGTTTGGCTCTGTTGATCAGATTCTTGGCCACAGTTACTTTGGTGGTAAAGTGATGCATTGAATAATTGTTTAGGTATATGTCCAAATTAGTTGGCTTTCTGAAAATGTTCATTTTTAATTAATCATCTGGTTTTCTTTGTACTAAACAGTCCAGGAACGCCAAATCATCCTCATCAGATTCAACCTCTTTGGAAAACTTGATCTTTTGGTGGATTAATTCAATTATTCATACACACATTAGAAACAAATGCGATTATGAGATGCCCTTGTCCTCCGAAAATTTGGTCAACATACGTGCATGATAGCTTCGTCACAATTGGACGTAGTTTGTTGAATGAACTTTTCCACCTAATAAATAGTATGTCAGAAACCATCAAGTTTTCCAAAGAGGTTGAATCTGATGAGGATGATTTGGCGTTCCTGGACTGTTTAGTACAAAGAAAACCAGATGATTAATTAAAAATGAACATTTTCAGAAAGCCAACTAATTTGGACATATACCTAAACAATTATTCAATGCATCACTTTACCACCAAAGTAACTGTGGCCAAGAATCTGATCAACAGAGCCAAACGTCTAGTAATTGAGGAGGAAGAGACGAGCAAGTAACTAAAATTGGTTCAAACCACTCTTGAATCAAATAATTATCCTAAAGCCTTCATGAAAAGATATTTAAAATGTGAAGATAATGATAGATCGAAACCTGTTGATAAGAATTGGGTTGATATAGCGGCGGTTCCTTACCTCAGAGAAACACCCGATGAGATAAAGGAAATCCTTAACGACCATAACATAAGAGTGTATTTTCGTGCAACTAACACCTTACGCTCATTACTGGTGAAGGTTAAGGATAAAATAGAACAAGAAAATCAGCAGAATTGTGTATACCAGATCAATTGTGGGGATTGTAACGCCGTATATGTAGGAGAAACTTCCAGACAGGCGAATATAAGAGTAAAAGAGCATAAACAATTTCTAAAGGTGGTTCCAAAGACATCTGCAGACTTGAAGAAGCTAGAGAACAACTCAGCGATGGCACTGCATTCGATAGAAACGGGACACAAAATCGACTTTGATAAGACTAAGGTTCTCCAGAAAGGTTTTGGTTCCTATAAAAAATAATTGTGAAATTAGTCATAATAGTAGTAATGATAATAATAGCAATAGTAATAATAAAAATGGTCTCATCAATAATAAGGATGAAAAAGTGAGGCAATCTGTGATAACACGAATAATGAAAAACAGCATGATTAAACAAACAACTCTTCAGGTGGAAGTAGTCGATAAAGGCTAGTAAAAACAAATGAACCAAATAGGAGTATTATCATCAACCACGTATGAGTCCATGAAACCGACGGGTACTAATACTCGACGTCTTTACGGTCTACCAAAAGGGCACAAACCGGGTCTTCCTCTTCGCCCTGTTTTAGATATGTATAACTCTCCATTTCACGGAACAGCGAAGTGGTTAGTGAAGATTTTGGGTCCTTTGCACAGAGAAATCGTGCAACATAGAATTAGTGATGTCTTTGACTTTATTTCTAAAATATCTGAGACTAATGTGAGGTATAAACGCATGTTATCCATGGATGTATCATCACTATTCACTAATGTACCGCTTATGGAAACAGTAGACTATATTTGTCAAGAAATCGCCGAAAGTCAATTAGACTTAGGAATCCCCTTGTGTAGCCTCAAAGAATTAATTCTTAAATGCACAATGAATGTTCACTTCGTCTTCAATAATTCATACTATCGATAAGTAGATGGAATAGCTATGGGTTCACCATTAGGCCTAATGTTAGCTGACTTCTTTCTCGCAAAACTTGAAAACGGGAAATTGAAGGACATCATCAAGCAGTTTGATATGTATTACCGATATGTCGATGATACATTTATCTTAGCTGATGGGAATGTTAATATAGACGAATTGTTGCTGAAATTCAACAACATCCACCCTTCGCTTACCTTTACTTGGGAAGAGAAGCAGGAGAATAAACTACATTTCCTGGATGTCTTGCTAAGTAGGAGAGAAGATGGGTCACTTGGGAGAAGCATGCATAGAAAAAGCACTTTCACAGGGCAATACACACACTTCCTTAGTTACGTGCCCATTAAATATAAAAGGAATGTTGTAAAATGTCTTGCGAGCAGAGCAAGAAAGATATGTACGGATGACCTCTTACAAAAGGAATTTGAATATATTCACGATTCCTTGATGGAGATGGGCTATCCCAGTAGTTTCATAAAGAAACATATGAAAACATCGGAGAAAAAACCGGAGACTCTGACTGCACGTAACAAGCCTCTATTTATTAAGTTACAATTTAATGGTGACTTACCAAGTGAGATTCTATTCCAAAGACTTTCAAGGAGTATACGAAGGACATTTTATGCAGCACACCTATGTTTGTCATTCTCTAGCCGACGAATGATGGTCTACGTCTTCTTATGGAGAGAATATCAAATTTATGAAATTATATTATATATGTAAAAAATCTCAATTATTTTGTAACTATCCGGTCAAATCTTGATCACAGCTCATATGAGAATAACAAATGTTTTATGACTGTTCATCCACACACACATACACACACACACACCATTGTATACTGGAAATACACATATATATTTTAACAAAAGTGACTTGCTACAGGTTGGAGCTTCCTGCAGTTCTAGTGAGAAGTCGTGACCAGTGAGGTCCAATTAGAAGTCACGTGCGGATGGATTTCCACCAACGACAATAGTTGGGGTCGCGCTAAAATCACGAATTGGTAGAAGTTAGAATTCATGAGCCATTGAATCGGGTCCCAGTGGCTGAATGGTATACGAGCTTGCCTTGTAACCGGAAGGTCCTGGGTTCGAATCCCAGTGGGTGCGTACTGTCGATGATTCCCAAACTAGGATGAAACAGCAGCTGTCCAGTACTCCCTGGTTTTCAATGGTTCTCTAACTGATATCAGTCCGTGATCAACTCGTAAAAGTAGACTAATTTTGAAAGTCTGAGGTCAAATTTTGATCACAGTTCATATAGAAAATTTTTGTTTTGTTTTGTTTACTATACCTATTGATAGCTGTTTCTTGATTCACATGACAGGACAAACAATTTAAAACAAGAGATGTACTTTTATATATAAACATACTATTTTATTTATTTATTTATTATACATGTTGATGACTGTTGCATGACTCATGACTGGACAAAGTTTAAAAAACAAGAGTAGTTCCTTTTGTATATAAACCTCTGTTATGTTAATTTCGATTAATTTCCCTGAAGAAGTTCGGACCAGATTGCCAAACGAAACGTTGGAATTAATCATTTCAATTTCGCTGAGATTTTACAAATATAATTTTACAAATGTATACTTCCTACTCAGCACTCAATTATTTTGAAACCATCCGGTCAAATTTTGATCACAGTTCATACAACTTTGTTTTGTAGGTCAAGGGGTGTGATCGGCTCTGCGGATTTAACGTGACGACGTCGTAATTGGTCTTTACGTCTCATCCAAGTTCCATGATCTACTGTAACCACAAAGAAAACACTTCCAAGTTGACCTTTTATTTGACCTTCTGCTCACTTTTTTCTTCCTGCTCGATAGTCTCGAGCGTCTACCCCACCATGGTTAATGACTCCTTAGTGTTAGATTGAGAAACCCTCAGACACTTCATTTGTGTGCTGTTGTCGACTGAGCTGAACATATCAGAATCCCAAAATACATTGCATGATATTTCACTAAAAGCTTCTCATTTCATTAACTGCATGAGATGTCCTAGGCACCACTCAATGTAAGAGAATAGTCGGTACAGTGTGCAGTGAGACATCGACTCAAAATTTCCTTTCCATAAATGCAATCCCTGAGAATTTTCAGTTACTCATTGAATTATTAAGAAATACCGATAGTGACTGGGTAGAAATAAGGGGGGCTCAGAGATTACAAACATCATCATGACTAGGAATTAATGTGAAACTAGAATTGTTGTCAACATTAGTTTATTGCATAATCACAGTGTAGGGGAACTTCTCCTCTGTATTTCTAAATGCGTTAAAATTATTAAACACTCGACAGAACTAAGATCGCCGACTTATTTGAAATGCAGTGAATCAGGAAAGCAAAGGCATATTGACGGAAGGGGATTAAACACACAGCATAAGCAGTAGACAGCGCGTTTGACGTTTGCAATAATATGAGGAAATATTAACGACTTCTCAGCGTATTCACCACTTCCTCATTGCTGTTGTGCTGGCAGCATTGGCGAAGATTGACAAAAGATTAGCGAAGTTCAATCCAAACGTATGTCATTTTGGTCTATGCAATTAGAAATTGTCAGTTGAATTATTCTACACACTGAAAAAACGTGGACAGAAATATTTGCAAAATTGTACAGCTCGGAAGAAATAAACTCCGGGATATTTGACACACCTGCTACAAATATCCTCTTCTTGATACGGATCTATTCAGATGATTTCAATGAATTCCGAAGTATGAATGTTGACAGAGTTAGCTTTGACAGTCTTTGTGGAACTTTGACTACTCGTGCTAGTCACTCTCGTTGAACCTGAAACACTGTGAAATACAGAAAACGATTATTTGACATCCACCTCTGATTTTCACATGATTTACGTTTTTCACAGCGTACGGAAGAGAACTGATTTTATTACAGAGTAAAGACACTTCCACTTATGTTCACTGCTGCTCTCGAAAGTGTATTCATGTCATTGGATCTACTTATTTGCAGAAAATTCATGTAAATCCTTGAGAATTATAATATGTGTCGAGTGGTCTCCTGCATCAGTAGTTAAATATTTAGTCAGAGAATTGGATAGGAGTTTCTTCAGAGGATTGTGACTGAAACTCTGTCTGAAGCTTAATGATGATAAGTGGTTGTTCAGGTGAAGCTTGACAGAATTTGTTTAGGACCCAGCGAAAATCGTTTCAGTTTCAGCCGTATCTTCACACTATCATGCTTCATGGTGTGCTCACTTGATATTTACACTTATTCTTATCACCATATATCCTCTCTGTGTCATCGCATTTTGACGACACAGGTAGCATACAATTGGTCATGAGTTGTTGAGTCAATTAAGGTATATCATGTCAACACAGTGAGTAATTTGTTCACTCCGTTAGTCATGCTGATCGAGGTCAATTAATGGCATAGTATTGTTCTACTGCACAAACACACTAATCAATTATTCGCACATATGTGTATCTGAGGCTGTGGAAATAGAATTTTCAAATGAATCGTCTGTGAAATTCACGATGGCTGCACCAGCTGTCAATGCACAGATTGAAAAATATGTACTGGGGTAGGAGCTGAATTTCAGTGTAGAACATCACTAATAACCCAGAATGCAGCGAAATTCAGAACGAGGTACTGATTGCCAATCATAATCATATCAGGGTACTCACACGACTTTCTAATTTCATGCATACACATGAGTGAACTATTGATTAGATATGTGAATGAATAAATACAAAATCAATACAAAGTTCAATAGACATTTGTGAAACAGAATAGAAGATAAAGTGCCTTCAGAAATAAGATTAGTATTATGAACAAACAGTAATGCCATGTGAAATTAGACGAGTATTGTTAGTCAGTAAGATGGGGAATATGATGTCTTGTCAGTAAAGTAAAGTAAGTAACTTGTCAGAGTGTTATAACATGAATTGAAATATCATTTTAACATTGCTATTAATCCTCTGATTTGATTGGTTATAATGTATGAATGTATGGTGGAGGTACATACATGACATATGCACTGTAATTAAAACTCAGGACATAAAGAGATTTTTCGAGCACATCAACTCACAAGTGGAGGTAATTCAAATGACTTATGAATTTGAAAGTTAAGAAGAGGAGCTAACAATGTGAGATTGCAGTATAAAGAGGAAAGAGGATGGGAAATTAAACACCGATATATGCAGGAAACCAAAACATTCAAACCGATATTTGGATTTCGGTTCAGCTTACTTGATGTGAGTAAAAATGCTATTGTTGAGATGTTTAAGTAGTAGGGCACAAAAGCTTAGTAGTACCAAGGCAAATCTAGGACGCGAAGTGAGACACGTTAAACACGCTTACCGTAATAAATTAATCAGGAAGCATGTAGAAAAATGTAAAAATAAAATTTAATAATAATAAAAATAATAATCGTAGTAATCTTGATAGCAATAGTGATCATGAGATGTATGACAGATATACACAGAGTGATGACAACACCAACAATAGGGAAGGTAAATCATCAATAGTAATTCCTTACAAAGAAGGAAACTCGAAAACCTTACGCAGCATTCTTAACAACGCACGAATAAAAGCGGCTGGAATTCAAACACACAAACTCACCTAAAAGCAAGCTTTGTCGATTGAAGGATCCTGTGGAGACTTTAAAATAAAACAATTTAGTTTATCTAAAGCTCTGCTGGAATGATTGTCGGATTCATATACATAGGTCGAAGGAGTAGAATAGGGTCAGTCGAGATTGGTTGACACGAGTAAGATGAGGAATCTGGAGTATAGTTTAGCTATATCAATCAATAATTGCAATTACATACAACCATACAACTGGATGGTGGGATAACATGACAGTCGTTAAATCCAATATAACTGCAGTGTGGAGGGAGAGATTGATGACAGCAGAAGCTTTGTTTATCGAATCAACTGAGAATACTTGCTGTAGGAATGATTCAACTCCTGTCCATCATGATAGCTGCGAAATTCTACTATCCCTACGACGACAAATAGGAGAGAAGAAAGAAAACTATGGAAGTCAAGTTTCGGTGTTGTGTGATTATAATTCATATGATTATGATCAGCAGTAAAGTTTGTTCGAAACTTTGTCATCCAGTAAATAGCGATACTGTTTCACTCACTGTGTGATATATCTAATATACAAATTATTAAGGAATCACAGAAAGAATCATTTTTTTTGTTGGTGTAAACGTCTGAATACAATTCCCACGGTTCAATACTGAATTAGCAACAGAATACTATATTGTTATTTGAACATTCTGTTTCATGTCGTTTAATGTAAACCGAAATCACAAGCTCAGTTACTGGTGAAAAAATATAAAACTTGTCTGATAACTTGAAAATTTACCTTGGCTTCCATGTCTTGTCTTCTCCTATTACAGTATATCTAACTATTCCGTATTTCCTTACTGGACAACTAACTGTATCTTGTTTTACACGATTAATAGTCGCCATAGGAAACACCTTCAAACACAACATAGAATTCTCAACATAATCTCTCGGAAATTCTTTACTCTCCGTATAGAATCTTCAAGTGAAATATTCAACCTCAGAATATTGTATGAGGCAAAGTCATTCTACTCTGAAAGAAGACTCACTTGTCTACGACTATTTGCCTTCGTCACATTTCTGCAGGCTGGAAGCCAACTAAAGCTGAGTTATGTGAGTTCATGTTGCAATAAATCGATATAATTAAAATAATAAAACAACAAGAGACAAATGAAAAGTAGATGCATTCTTACTGAATATGAATTGAGGTAGCTCAGTAGGTAAAGTAGGGGCATCCATAAAAATACCACGAATAATTAACGAGAAGTATCTACCGCGAAGAAAAATAATTGTCGATTTTTACCACCGATTTCTAATAATTTCATTTAGATAATTATAATTAATCTATATTATTATTAGTATTCCCTTGGGTTCCACGTGAAGCATAGCACTTCAGAAAAACTTCTCCGTTTCACTCCATTCTCTGCACTCGACTCCAGCTCACTCCACGATTGACAACAGTCTCTCATCTTCCCCTTGCCACATGATCTCCTCCATGTTACACTCAAACAAATCACCGTTTTTCACTCTGGTCCCACTCGACGGCCTGCTTGGCGCACAACGTCATCTGTCGGTCTCCTCAGCGTGTGTTCAATCCATCTCCATTTCTTGAATGGTTCTTCCCCAAAGTACTTTGTTGCTAATTCTTTGTGGCTGGACATATCATCTTCAGTAAAGAGCCAGCGAAGGTGGCAGCTGTTGATAATCGTCTGCAGAGTAGCTTGTTGGAAATGCTTTTCCTGACGCGTCAGTCACGTTTCAGACCCATATAGAAGAATCTACTCACTTCATGTTGTTGCTGAAAATCCCAGTCTTGTCGCTTACCTTGAGTGTAGCAAATTAACCAACTTGTTTCAGGGTGACGAAGACCTGCCTTGCCTTTCGGATCTTGATTTAGACATCCTCATCCGTGCCATGTGTCTGCATTTGGGACGATGGTGCCTGGTTAAATAAGCGAAGAAAGTGACGTCTTTGGGAAAATTCTTCCGTTGATAGTGATTGGTACTGGCTGTTGCTTTTGATCGCTGGGTGTCTTCATCATATCAACCTTCTCCATGTTCACCTGATTCCTCATTTGCTGCTTCTTCTCCCAAATTGTTGATTTTCGCCTTCAAATATTCGAGTTTGTGTGAAATTAGACATACAGCATCCACAAGTGAAATCCAGGTCCTCTACGGTCCTCTTATTCACCCAACGTATTCCTGTCTTCTCACTCCCCTCGCACGGTGTTCTGCATAACCCAGTCCACCAGAATTGAGAATGTCATCTGTGATAGTAGGTGGCGTTGACTTGCTCCATTCTATCTTCACTTCAAAGGCTTCGCTGAGTTTCCTATTGTGGATCACTTGAAATGTGGCATTGTCATATAGACAGCTGTAGATCGAGGTGGGTAAAGATTTGAGATACTGCGCTCCATAATGTCCAATTATTTTCCAAATTACTTCACGATTAACACTGTCGAAGGCCTCTTCGAAGTCGATGATGTTCAGGCGGAGATTCGTCTATCATCCTATGCTCTGTTCGAGGATAATGCCTACAGTGGCAATCTGATACGCACATGACTTGCCTTTCCTGAATCCAGCTTGTTCCGTGGGACGAAATTCTGCATCCAGTTCATTTTAGGCATGATATCTAGAAACCTGGATCAGAATAAAATTAAGAATATGAGGACGCAGAATAGTAACCAAAGGTAAGCCGCAGTTGTATAACAAAACGATAGATCACAAAATAATTGAGCAAAGAACATCCTTTTCGATAATTTCCTCTTCTTCTCTACAATTATATCTGCATGTTTATATACATAGAATATTCTAGAATAGTAGTCAATAGCAATATTGGTGTTCTTTTAAATAATATCGATTTGTAAAGTAAGATGAATGGAATTACAGTTCATTAAAGATGCTTAAATTTTAATAATAGATCCTGAATTCGATTCTTAATACCGTCTTGAGTGCGTACCGCCGAAAACACCCATACTGAGATAAAACACTTGTTCAATGCACTTTGGTTTTCTACTGACTCTATAATTAACACAGGTTAATGAAAACGACTACAGGAAGTCAGATGAGTTGAAGTCATTGCTTACTGTGTCTACTTGTTATTATTATTATGATTAATATTATTATTATTATTGTCGTTAGCTTTCAGTTACTCTAATTCAGGGATGAGAATACATTGTGACCGAAGAGGATAGATACTCAGATAATTGCATTTTCTCATACATTTGTAAATATTTGCAACAAGAATAAATAATTCTCAAGTCTAAATTACTTACAAAGATTATTTATATTACCCGGCTAATGAGTATGCTAAATAGTTTCCGAAATCCTCAACATTTTGATATCTAATTATTTACTAGATATTAAACTCAACTTGAGATATTAAAATTCTGCTAATTCTCGTCTAGCAGTGAAGAATGAAGGAATTACACAGCAGAGAGAACAGGAGTAGAATCGAAGTGTTATTGTCAACCTTTAAGGACAAATCATGTTGGCACTTATGGTAAGGACAACAGAGGGCATTCTGTCGACATTTACCATTCACTACGCAACTTTAAGGGGACTGATGCCCAACTGATTTAGACTACATCACCTGACTGTTTCTGTTTGTCACTTTCCGAAATAAGAAATTCCTCATGGAATATAAATTCTTCAAATAACCCATATATATATGTATATACGATTGTATAGCTTGATATTAATTTCGTCGAAAATAGTCTCTTAGCTGGATATTGTCTTCTTAATGTTACCATAGGAATTATTAAATTATTAGACCTGTGTGGAGTACGTACCAATATGATTGTACACTTTTTGTTTAGATGTTGAAATTAGAGACATTGTACATGACTTTTGTTTAAAACAATTCATGTTTAAATACAAATAACTTCCTAGTACTATCCGAAATACAGTGTACTCTTGGTAGCTTCGCCTTCTCACTGGTCATTACTGTCTACTTGCTGTCTTCATACCGTGTTGTATACTTTGGATTTATTGCAGGAACCTATTATCCTTATCCGGCACACAGCTTCTACCAGTAGACATGATTCTAACAGTGATCGCTTCTGTGGATTATATTAATAATTTCTAGCAGTCGACTTTAACAGCATATCCAAGTAACCTTTTAATTGATATAACTCATTACTGCATTTTTGATAATATATTGTTACACTATCATCTCATTGACTTGGAGTCTTATTCGCATACTTTTTGTTATTGCGCTCGCTACACAGTCCCCTACACCTGTTCAAAATCAAATCTCACACCTTGTCACCTAACATTGTATTGGCCTACCAATCTAATTGAGTTTACACATCCAATGATCTACTTCACATACAAGGTAAATGCAGCCAACGAATCACATGAGAGGATGTTTGTTAGACATAGGTGACTGGTAAGGTCTGACGTCTGATTGGTCGACTGGTGCATCAGAATTAGCGCTTATATAAGCCTTCATCACACAGTAACTTATTGACATTAAACAAATCTATATAGCAGTGTTCTACATTACTGGATTGTAGTGATAACAGTCAAGTGAATCTAACAAATTCAATGGAGAAGTTGACTGAAGAATTGGCCAGTTCTTTGATAGATGACTTGAGACTTGATGGAGATTTGGACTGTATGCTGTCAGATTTTCCTTCTCGTGGCATTAGTCGTGAATTCGTGTTAATGATTGACAAGAAGTTAATACCTGAGTGTGATACAGGGGATCCGAATCATGCTAAGAAATCATGGATAAGGTGTGCTGCCACAGCGGCTGCTTATGTGTACAAGTCTGTTGGTGAGAGTGTATCACAGCCATTACGCGTATGGTTAAGCAATGCAGCGAGTGCAGTGATTCTCCATGGACTTCTTGGAGAGCTGACTACTTCATCAACACAAGCAGATACGAAAAGAAATGCAAAAAGAGAGAATATATCACTACCCGATACAGTTGTAGGTGATCGTTGTGATGGTTATTGGTATTATGGTAGTTGGACGGTGGAGAATGTGGCGAGTAGCTCCAAGATGAGAGGTGTGTTGAGAGCTGAGATGGCGAATGCATGTATCTCGGTGATGATTGCCTCTGTGGTTAATTACTTTGAGGAGAATCGCTACACACCGAGTGGGTTCAGGAAGGACAGTTATGCGTGGAGAGTACTTGGAAGTGGTGTAATGGAGAAATATGGTCTGACAGATGAGTCGGACAAGACCAAGGCAATGCTGATCACTGGTCATTGGGTATCGAAATTGGTGGTTTTCGGTATGGCTACGAAAGGCCGACAACTTAAGCACCCAATTCGACCTGTGAAGAGGATCGGTTACAAGCAGTCTCTTGATCAAATGGATATCAGTAAGTATTTCGATGATATCCCGGCTGGCTTCACACACACACGAATCGCCTACGCCATAGCCGGAAGAATGGTTCGATCTGTGTGCATCCCCTACTTTGATAATTTTTCTGAGCTGATTGAATTACGACAGCTTTACTTTCAAATAGTTGATGATCCATTTCATTATCATATAGATGGTGAGTATTTGACTGGTTCACCGAGGACAACAATCAGCGACACAGGGAGCAAGTTGTTTGGTCGACTGATCACCTATCTTAGCATCTTTGAATCGAGAAGCGAACTGCTGCTTTATCCTCAATTGCGTATGAATGGAGAAACACGTGAGAAGCACTACTTGGATTACAGTGATCGATGGGAGAATATTTTGTTGGTGATTTTGGATGCGATTTCCATGCCAACTGAACTTTCTGTACTAGATGCGCTGATTAAGAGGTGCAGTATTTCAAGCGAATTTCCACTGAACACTGAGAAGCTGGATGTTTGTTGGAGTTCGTATCGCGTTAATAGACAGACGCAGGAATTGATTCGCAAAAGTTTCTCCTCAAAATGAGAGATAATTTATCGCGTTTTAATCTCAACATGTAGAATGAATGTTTTAAAATTCTGTCAAACTACAGTTTTAATATTTCGAATGAATATCCACTTGATTCTGTCTAGTCTGTCTTTTCATTGTCGTTGGATTAGTGTTTGGGGATTGTATGGAAGACTGGGTGAGTGAGTTTATGATGCATTTTGTGTTCTAACTTCATGATCGAGAAAGCCTGATATTTGTGTTTCAGAGTTAGATTATGATGTTTGTGAGTGGAAATGATTTGAACATTCGGATGAGTGATTGTGTTGATTGACATTTGAATACATTAGGCTGATATACTTACAGAGTGTATATTGTTCATTGTGGAGAAAATATTCTCCTTGTATGAATTTCAATCTTGAATTGAAATGTCAACACAGATTGAAAGCAGTTTAACCATTGGAAAATGCCATGTCCTCAAACGATTAGCAATATGAATTTAGGAAAGTCCTGTATATGTCATCAGATGTTTGGAGAGTATTGGTGATGTCGATAGTGTTTGTGTTCATTGGAAACGCTATAACAATGAACAAAATATTTTGCGGCACCATAGAATATTGTCTTTTAGTCATGCTGTCTCTGAGAATTCAAATTTTATTCATTAGGCTGATGTTGAAGATTCTGATGGCACTCAAACGTCTCTCTTTTCCCCCGCCATCTCAGTATTTCGTTCACGAGAGGGGGACTCGACTGTCTAGTGTTCTGTGACAGTTGCACCGAGCATAGTAGTGCGCTAACATTGTTGTTGTTGTTGTTGTTTTTATCTCCCCTAATATTGTGGGGAGATGTCGGTTGAACTGTGCATTGTTTCTCATTTCTCGGATAAGTGTAGGGGCTGTTAAGGAGTATGCGTGAATGTTATATTCCTGGTGACAGTGAACAACAGAGTCCAGGTGAAGAATATTCGATGGTGAGTTGAAGTAATTCTCTGTTGGAGAGAAGAATGTCTAAAGCTTGTTGTGAAAATTGGTGTGGAGTGGAATTCGTCGAATAACTTTCAAACTATGCATTGAGATTTGTCCGTGTTATAGATGTTGATGTTCACAGTTAATAATATCGACGACACAGTGTCTGAGCTTAGCCCTCACTTGAAACATAGGTGAATTCTATTCAAACGTTGTCCGTATTTGAGACTCAGAATTGTAGGGTCCGTGGATAATCAATCGATACGAAACCACTGTCTATCAGACGACGACGGAAACACCTGTTAAACATGTGTGAAGTGAAATATATATCATGAGCAACGTTTACGTAAATAAAGAATGACAAACAGGTATGATGAGCATCTGATGCACGAAAGAGTAATTTTCAAGTTTCACTAGAGTTTAGCTGCTAGTTAAAGTTGATCATCGGGTGGAGGTGACATTCGACTGGTAGACTTACGCAGGATTAAAGGATGATTTCTACATCTCGGACAAAAGTCTGTTGGAGGACTGCAGGAAATGATAGAGTGGTGGAGAATTGTTTCTTTAGGAATACGCACCTGTGACTACATTAATGACAGGACTCAGGACACCGAATTCACAAGGCGGACACGTTACCATCCAGACGCTGGATGGGGATTCGGTAGCCTGTGAATTCGAACTTCTTCCAACTTGTGAGATATTGCATCACGAGGATGCAATGTCACAGTTGAGTACCTGTCCTCACATCAGACATTGTGGACCATACTGGTGATTAGAAGTCAATGAAATGGACGGAATTATCTTCAGGACCTGACAAATCGCAGAGTAAGCTATTTATTCCTGTTATAATAATACCCAGTAATGTGACGGTTTCATTTACGCGTAGAATTACCGATTAGTTTGATGATGGCAAAATAATTAGTAGTTGTTTGACGAATGTGTTGTAGTGAATTTGATTTGAAAATATTGTGAAATGCGAGGTGATAATGATGACGGTTCGCTATCATAGATTCAGAGAATGTTTGTTTTCTTTAAACTGTATTACCCTACGTTCCCAGTGGAACATAGGGTGAGTTCAAGCTAGAGCTTTGAAGTTTCGGTAGCAGTGGTATATATTTTAACGGGATTGGGTTGCTAGCCTCATACCCAGCCTTCTCTCTCTACCACTCGTATTGTTTGCTTAGCGAGTTAACGGAGTGTGTAGTCGGCTGGGGATCAATCCCAGAACCACTTGTGTGGTTGACAAGCATTCTAGCACTGTGCCACCGACGCAAGGGTGACTGCGAAGTTTGTTGAAGGTTGTGGAACGTGTCTGGTGAGTGGTAGTACGGAATAGAATGCGGTAAACTTGAGATAGTCGGACTGTGGTGAATAGCTAGCTCATTATTAAATGGCGAATATGTGAAATGATTGAGGTGGGGTCATACATTGAGAAAAGAAATTATGTCAGTAATCATGAAACGGACTAGTATAAACGGAAAATTCGGTAGAACTGGCAAAATCCTACAACTGAGGGTATAAATTAGGAAGATAACACAACAGAAGTAGGTGAAATGAACATTGGAGTGGTCATATGCAGGAGATGTTCCGTCGGATTGTTCGTGATTAATGGGTGGCTGGTTAGAGGGTATCACTTTCATGGTTGGTGTAGTGAAAGTCTTCTTTAGTGAACTTCGGATTCTTCTCCTCTTCAAGATATGGGAGGTGACTTCCATCGTTACATTTAGGCTCATGCATAGTAGTTTCTTTGTCACTCAACTGCATTGTCCTCATTGTGGTCTTCATTTGATGTCCTCCGCAAGACCTGTCAGCTACGCGTATCCCACCACGATCATTTTGAGAATTCAGACCTCTTCTTTTAATCAGTGGATGCTTCACACTCATCTGATACGATGAGCGGGTGAAAGTTTGTTGTCTGGCTGTTCCGTGAATGTATTCTGTAGAATGACGTTTCCATAATCCTGTCGTCTCTGCTTGTGAATTCTGCATGCAGTAGTGGAGTCTTCGATTCAGTTGAAGGATGAGAACTATTGAATACCTGTTATATAGGAAATGTCTGTCAGAATCACTATGAAAAGCTTTAAAGGTGTCGTCGGTATACCTTCTCTATAGGAGTATTCTGTCTACAGGTGGTTTTAAGGTTCTGTTGTCGAAACTAGGCATGAGGCATTCGGTCGAAATCGTGCTGTTAGTAGAGACCATGTCAACTTCATCACTTGTCTGTACGTGTCACTATTGAAATGACCTTCGATTTTGAACACTGAATCTTGGTGTTAGTAACAATTGCTTGAGATGTAAGGTTGGTTGGTATCTTGGTGCTGAGTTGACTGTCATCCGTGTATTTGCACATGAAACAGGTGGTTTCTTTGAGTGTCCTGTGGCTGTCCAGAATGGGAACTCTTGATCCAGTGAGAATATTCGTTTTCCAGTTGCATTGAAATCTTGTATGAGATGAGTTCGCGTCCTTTCAGGATGTTTTAGACAACAACACTACTGGCCATTTCTGGGAGGTGTTAGCATCGATTTAGTCAGAAATAACTTTGTGGAGAAACCACGGAGTTGAAGACTATTTCACCCTGACCGTTGTACATCAGTTAGGTAGTTGTTCGAAGAAACAGGGTGACTGGAAGTCATCTGGCCTCCTTTCCGGCACCCATCAGCAGTATTGAAAAATCACCTTACGATGGATTGAACCCACAACCCTCTAGTTATTAGGTGACCATGTTATCATGCATGATTATCGACTCTCTTAATGTAGTAAATGTAGGTCTACCGCCTTACTGGCTGCAGTCAAGTTCCCAGGGTTCCCGAGGCTTTCAGTGATCTTCTGATCGATGTCACTTGGTCAAAAATCAACCTCGAATGCAAATCATGAATGCAATAAGTGAAACCGTGAATCATTAAAGTTGATTTTCAGAATATTTGGAGTGTAGCATGAAAGCGGAATAGGTGTTGACGATAACTTAGCAACAAACGGTGGTGTATACATATGAAGTAAATAAAAACAACCACTCGAACTTTCGAAATCGAAATTTTGCCAGTTCTCCATTGAGATGGAATTCAATATAACTGCCATCGGATTCTAAATTATTCTAGTTCGTCATTGAGCACTACATTGAATCAAGGAGTTATGAATGTCGTGAATTCCATCTAGTCAGTTTGGCTAGGACGGTCTTCAATGGGATTCTTTGTTGGGAGGTGTATACCACGAATTAACGAAAGTTAGAATTAATAGGGTAAACCAATCAGTGATAGATGAAGAGTTTGGATTTGTGACCGGTAGGACGTGTATTTCAAGATGTTCGGGACGTGATTGCACACTGACCATGAGTTGTGAACTAGGATGAAATAGCTGTCCAGTGTTCTATGCTGTCGGTTCATAACAAGTTTTTCATTGAAACCAAGTATAATATACAATATTACTAACTGCTGTTTACATTGGAATGTAGAGGCATTGTTCATAGTCTGGTGAAAAGAGTCAAAGAAAGAAGTAGGCAATGAGTTATCTACGAGTAATACACTCTTGGGTGGTGGTGAATTATGCAGTCCATCACAATTAGTGATATCATTGGTGATAATAGGCAGGTAGCCAGCTTGTCTTACTCCTGTATTCACTTTGAACGCCTCACTAAAATTTCCCTTATGGATCACTTGACAAGTGGCATCGTCATAAAGCCAACCGCTGAATGATGTTGATGAAGTTTCGAGGCACTGCAGGTAAGTGGTTGCTGTGGTTCATTCCTAATTTTTTCCTAGTATAACGCTAAATACCCTGTATTAAGCCCATACTTGAAACCATTGATGGGAAGATATTAGCTTGTGCTAAAATGACACCCAGGGACATCCCGAGAAAGTGTAGGGGGGTCACCAAAGTTAGTAGATGGAAGGCCAATCAATGTTGCAGCTTCCTCCTTTACCTAGGACCTGTCTTACTAAAGGACACTATGCCACCCGGAATATACTGCAACTTCCAAAAACTAAGTTTAGCAGTTTACCTGATGTCTCACAAAATAATTTATCGGAATTACTTGGAAGGTTGCAGATATGAGTTAATCAACTTCCTCAATGAGTTTGAAGTGATTTATGACAGGGAGCACTTAGTTTACAATATTCATTGTCTGCAACACTTAGCGGAAGATGTCAATGAAATCGGACCTTTAGAATCATTTTCGGCGTTCCCATTTGAGTCTTATATGCAGACAGTTAGGCATTCTGTACATTCTCACAATGGAGTTGCTAAGCAGGCGGCACAAAGATTTGCAGAAAAAGTATTTCACTACTGCAAATCAAGAGCACTGGACGATAACGTTTTGAATCAATGTGAAGTAGATGTAGATAGGCAGAAAATTCACACCAGGCGTACAGTTATCACTTCCTCTTCACCAGATAACGTCGTCATAACTTACAATAAAACTGGTCTCATAACGCAGATACACAGTGAAGGACTAATATTCAGACCATATGTAGATGCTTGTGATTTCTTCGACCAGCCATTTAACTCATCCCACATTGGAGTCTGGAAATGCTCCAGAGTAAGCCCCAATACTCTAGAAATTCAGCCGTCAGATATTATTTGTAAGTGCTTCTGTATTCGTACAGACAAGTATGAAGTAGCAGTGCTGTTGCCTCATACTTTTCCAGAAACTGCTTAGATTGATTGCGTCAACCTTCGGCATTCCTGTGTTCAATGGCAAGCGGACTAATGAGACTGTAAATTTTGTTTATATCATATTTACTTATTTCTTACAGAACAATGAGAAGACTTACGCTGTGTTAAAAAAAACCTGGTGCAAAAGAATTCTTCCTTTTCGTGAAAACGTGGATGGTGTCGGATGAAATGTGCGTGTATCACAGCAGCGTAACAGAGTCTGAAGTTGAAGCATGTATAAACCCTAGACCGGATTGGCTCTTAATTTCCTGTCAGATGTTAGCCAAGAAAGGTATACTATTTCGGTATTAACTACATTCCCGTAATTAGACTCTTTTTTAGAAGCCAAGAATACTTTGTCGACTGCACTACGAATGCACAATATCCTGTCCAATTCAGATAACCCAGAGGAGACCTTGCCCCTAACCAATACCAAACGTCAACGGTAGGTTCTTCTAATTGTTTAATAACAAAGATTCAGTAATCAACCTCTCTCTCCACAATGGAACTATATGAATGAATTTAGGAAGTCGTGTGATTAACTTGATATGATTATGAGCAATAAATTGTGCACGAAACGTCATCAGTAAATACTACTGCATAACACTGTGAGACTCTATCAAAATAAAATTTACCCATAATGGAATTACACTCTACCACAGTGCCCAAGTTTTATTCTTATATCAATGACAGCAGAAGTTTTGTTTATCGAATCAACTGAGAATACTTGCTGTGGGAATGATTCAACACCTGTCCATCAGGACAGCTGGGAGATTCTACTATCACGCTCACGACAAATGGGAGAGAACAAAGAAAACTATGATAGTCAACAGCGATCGATAAAACAAAGTGGGTTATCAATCTCTCAAGACATGTGTTAAGCCCACAGGAATAAGTGTATTAGAAAAGGGACTAAAATTCAATGTAGCGGTAGACAAGCTGAGGCCTGATGGTGTCATCTCTAAAGTAGAAATAACACTCAGTGGGATGAGGAAAACAGTGGCCGGGGAAGTAAAAACGAGGAAAGCCTGACCTGAAGAAACCAGATATGGAAGCCGTAAACACCTTAAGAAAAACAAGCACATGGTAATCACCTAGTCAGACAAAGGAAATGTGACAGTAATATTTGACAGATCAGGTTATTTGATCAAGGTGAATTCTCAATCATCGCATCAAGCAGATCACATCTCGTTACCTGAATAATTTGATTCCCAAAGGAAACTGTTGCAAGGAAACATTCCACCGCTTGAACTGTGCACATTGCAAATTGTTGGCGAATTCTGAATATTATATAGATCAACACTAATCACTCTTAACACTTAGACGATTTACAAAGTAGATATTCTTATTCATGTACTGTTCCCTTCAAAACTTCCGAGCGATGCTTAAAGTCCATATACCAAAATATCATTCACCACCATCTGTTTATAAATTTAAGAATCTTGATCAGACAGTGTCACTTCAAGAAACTTTTGATATGATAACTTTTCTTTATCACACTGAATGACATCGAGTTCACACACCAAGCATTCTTCAGTGAATACTTTTCATCTTCTATTTTTTCTTCATTCTATGTGTTAGTGTTACTTCAATATTGGTACTAGATGTTCTTTATCATCAAGTGACACTAAACCTGAATAAACACGATCTTATGAAAATTCCGTCTTCACCAGTGAACATTTCGATTGAAGGTTCCAGTTAAGTCTACTGCAGAAAATTATTTTGATTGTTTGTAATCTCAAATGTTGGCGACTTTTGACAAGTGACAGTAAACACAAGAATGTCATGCACCTTAAGACTGAATAAAAAGAAGTCGGAACTACACAGAATTCTCTTAGGAAATTTCATGGTTTATGTTTTTACAGTTGGTCTTGACAACACATACCCCAGTTGTACTTTGTGATCCATAGTCATTTTCAACAGACTACACAACATTCCACAAATTTTCATTTCATCATCATATCATCTTCATATCTTCATGTTACTCTTGGATCAACGTCCAATTGATGACTACTCATTTGGGTTCTATTCGACAGTGTGGTGTGTGAGATCACTGAATGATTCCTTCAGTGTGTGTGTGTGTGTCTAATCAATCTACATTTTCTTTTGCATATTTGTTGGTTAACAGCATCCTGACTGGTTCACTCATTGCTAGAGGTTCTCGTTATTTATCCTTTCCAGACTGCGATTTATTCATCATTATCGAGTGAAATCAGGAGTTGATGTAAGTCTAATATAGATAAGGCAATAAGAAGACTTAATATGTCTGAATCGTGTAATGTATTTGCGCAACACATTTCGAACAATCTGATCACACACGGACTTGTCATAGGAATATATATGAAATTAATAAAGAGGTAAGAGGTGAGAAAAATAGACTTAGGTCAAGTTTAAAGGACATATTCAAGGTCAAAGTAACAATGAAGACCACTAAACCAAATAACAGAGGTAATAGTACATCTGCTATGGTATAAAAACAAAATTTACCAAGGAAGGTTTAATGTGATGACAAATTGATTTTGAACGCATAAAGGTGGCTTAAACTTTTTAATTGCTAGGGCTTCCACAAACTTTAGGATACGCCCCAAACTCGTTTTATAGATAGGTTTAAAAGATCTGTTAACGTCAATTTTATGTCCTGTTTCTATAATATGTTTCGCAATAGAGGAGCTAGGTCTCCTGTTCTCACCATTAATGGGTTCTGAAGATTCCATTTGTTTCTGGAGCCATTTAGGAATATGCTCTGAAGCCCTTACTTGCAGAGATCGATGAGTCCTCCCTATGTATGTGTGTCCACACGTACATTCAAATTGGTAAATACAGTGGGATGTGACGTCATTTTTCTCATGTTCGAAGGGCTTAGATAGATATATTGGCCTAACATTCTCTATTATTATGATATTGGCTGCATAAAAAGTCTTTTTGACAGCAGCGTTCAGTCTTTGTCTAGTTATCAAGCTGCTTTGATGCCCCATATAGGGTAGCTTGATGTACACGTCTTTCTTAGGGGCGAGTTGGAGAGTGGGTCTTGGTGTTCCACTGACTACTCTATATCTCCTGATGAACTTGTCTGGATAATTGTTATCAACCAGAGTTTGTGTCAACTTTCCTTCTTCCGCACCAAGTGTGTCTTCAGTGCATATTCGTTGGATTCTACTGAAGAGGCACCTTACTAAGCCTCTTTTGTACCGAACAGGGCAAAAACTCTGGTAATTAAGATACTGTCCTGTCCAGGTAGGTTTTCTATAAATAGATCTTTTTATTGACCCATCAAGCCGTCGACTAAGCAATATGTCTAGGAGAGATAAACAGTTATCTTCCTCTTCTACAGATGTAAGTGATATGCTATTTTGGACTTCATTCATTCGATTTAAAATTGAGGTAGCAGAACAGGACTTATCACTGATGATTACAATATCGTCTACATACCTTCTATAAAGTGGCACATTTTCGATTAAATCCTCCGATAAATTCTCAATGTGCGACATATAAATATCTGCTAAAAGGGGCCCTAACGGACTTCCCATAGCAACACCATCAACTTGGCGGAAACAATCGCCTTCAAATGTAAACCTAACATTGTTAGTACATAGAAGTAATAAATCCCTTAAATAAGATATAGGGAACGGGATGAAAAAATTGTTTGTGGAAATATAATCACACAAAATGTCAACTGTTTTGAGCAAAGGCACATTAGTGAATAACGAGTTTACATCAAAAGAGTACATATTCTTATTCATAATATTAATATTACTATTGTCAAGAAAATCAATCAATTCAAATGTATCTTTTAACACATACTTACAGAATTGTGTTTTAACTGGATGCAATAATTCTACTAACCATTTAGCAAGTTTATGTGTTGGGGATTTGCACATTGACAGTATAGGACGTAGAGGATTATTGGGTTTGTGTATTTTTGGCAAGCCATACATATGCGGGAATTTACAATCTGATGGCTTTAACGAGTCAAATTTTTCTTTACTTATAGCATTTAGGCCTTGAAGCTTCAGTAGATTAGCTGTCACTGTAACCTGCAACAACTGGATATCTTCTGAGGAGGGATCACGGCTAAATTTGCTTTTATCATCAAGAATAGACATCATTTTAGATTGATAGTCACTTTTATTCATAATAACGACTCCAGAACCTTTATCAGGTTTCGTAATAATGATATTAGGATTTTCCCGTAGCTCTTTCAAGGCTTTGAAATGCTGGGAATTTAAAATGCTTTTCTCCTTTGGGTTGTTGTTTAAAAACTGATGAGCTATATCCACCATCTTGGCCTTAAACCAACCCCGATCTTCATCGGATGTTGCGGCAAGAGGTTTGAGTTGGTCGTATAAGTTTCAAACTCAGCATGTATGGCTAAATCCGTAAAGTGCGTGCGAGGAACACGAATTTTGATTCTAATAGTAAGTCTAATAGTCTGTTGCAAATGCTTTTCATTCATTGACGGTTCGCTTTGTATATTTAAAAGATTGACTAATGAGTAAATATTACTAATTTCAAGAATTTCTTCGTCAAGTTATTCACTTATATGACAGTAATCATTCACAAAAATATTCTTTTCAACACCATTATTGCTGTTTTAAATTACATTGAGTCAATCGGTTCGGGTCGACTGATTACACTTCAAGAGCAGCATCAGTAAGAGAGACAGAGACGGAGATAGAGAGAGAGAGAGAAAATGCATCACACATAACACTAAACTGGTTGAATGTCAGGCAAATTAAGTAAAGTAACACACAGAATTTATGAATTTATAGGTTCGATAAGAGGTCAGAGTAGGAATCGTGACTGGCTGGACCTGTTACTTTTACACGCTGACCTCCAGTTGATCTAAGCGAATCTCACTACATTTACTGATACGAACATCAAATCTCTGAACAATGCAGAAGCACTGACACTAGCATTGGAAAGGTGGATGTCATGCCATGTCATGTGCCAAGTGCGCCTGTGGATCACCATAATATTTCTGGAGTAATCTCTGGCTTTCCCGATACGTAATGGCCCGGACAACCTCCTTCGTGTCAACTGTAATATGCCTGATGCTGCTCAGTAGTAGTGAAGTAAGTGAAGAAGATAACTTCCTGCAGATTCCTTTCCCTGATAGTGATTACTACTTGTTGCCATCAGTCAGGTTATTGTCACATTACTAGCGTGAATCATCGATGATCCCATACATCTGTAAGATATTTCTGCCATTTCTAAATGTAATACTTCAAATTCTCCGAGAGCTTGTTACTTGTGTGATATTTTCTGATCAAATTGTATTCAACTGAAGTAGTAATTTGAGTTGATCAATCTGTCTAGTCTAATGCGATGAGTTCATCTTTATTAATTAACAAAGGTATCAGATTTACAATTAAACTAAGTAATACTGTATTCCACAGCAAAATATTTCAAGTTAAACAGTACGTTAATGGTTATATTTGTTATACTGATAAAAATAAGGAAAAAATGTGTCAAAATTGGTACTTCGTAGATGATCACGAAATGCTTAACACCGTATATGAAATGGACTGATTCTATCTTGGGGTTTGACCACCACTAGCTGTTTTCCTAGCTGATTCTTTGTCAGTCAGCTAGCATTGCTCATTGTCGAGGAAGGCGACGGCTAGTGATATGTAACAAATGTCCTAGCCATCTCAATCAACTCACATTCACAATCTCATTGATCAGTTTTCTCTTCTTACCTAACATTCAAAGCCTAACGTCAGTACTACCAACCCTGTTACACGGGAGATGGAATGTAGACAGCGGTGTTCTAAGACAGCTGGCTAGCCTTTTCATGTCTTCCATTTTCAACATTAACTTTTCACAGACTTGAAGGAGGACGGAGCGAACTGATGAATAGTACATACATCCTTTGATTGATAACCAGCTGGATATCACGTCTAACTTATCGAATCCTACAGAAGATCTTAGTATACACGCTGAGATTTTGTCAGCAATCATTCTGTTAGATGAAGTAGTCAACACACTCTACGACTTCTCTCCCAGTCTTTGAACTAGGAGTTGATGCAGTGTTGTCCTGGAACACCATCTTACATTTGAAAGGAGCGAATCGCATTAGAAGGTGTTCAGAAGACTCTGCATGTTAACAGCGTCTTCACATAGGAGGAATATACCAACAGCATATTCTAAGTAAACAAGGCTATAAACTGGTAACAAGTAGATCACCTAGTCACTGAAGTCACCAAGGGTTTTAAGATCAATAGTACATCTATGATGAAACTAAATTCCATGATATCAGTGGAAATATTTGTTGTGCAGTCCACAACATATGCACATCAACATAGTACAATGTCACAGGAAATATCCGTAAGCTGATATAAGTATAAAACTTGGGCACTCTGGTAGAGTGTGACTCCATTTTGGATAAAATTTCATCTGGATAAATCACACAGTGTTGTACGGTATTATTAAATGATGACGTTTAGAGCACGAACAATTGCTCATAATCATATCAAGTTACTCACACAACTTCTTTCCTTCATTTATACACATGTTTCTAAATGATTAGATATTTGAATAAAATTCAATATGAGACAATGTGCATTCATAAATAATAATACGAGTGTTTTACGAGTGATATTGATCAATTACAATCACATGTGAAATAAGACGAGTGTTTTTATAGTCATAATAAGTCACTTGTTAGAATGTAGTGGTGTGCTTGAATTGAAATAGAATTTTGAGATTATTTATTATCCTATTCTGATTTGACTGGCGGTAATAATATCTTCCATATTTCTGGTATTTGCATTGAGTCAAAATGTTTTATCGGAATTACTTGGAAGGTTGCAGATATGAGTTAATCAACTTCCTCAATGAGTTTGAAGTGATTTATGACAGGGAGCACTTAGTTTACAATATTCATTGTCTGCAACACTTAGCGGAAGATGTCAATGAAATCGGACCTTTAGAATCATTTTCGGCGTTCCCATTTGAGTCTTATATGCAGACAGTTAGGCATTCTGTACATTCTCACAATGGAGTTGCTAAGCAGGCGGCACAAAGATTTGCAGAAAAAGTATTTCACTACTGCAAATCAAGAGCACTGGACGATAACGTTTTGAATCAATGTGAAGTAGATGTAGATAGGCAGAAAATTCACACCAGGCGTACAGTTATCACTTCCTCTTCACCAGATAACGTCGTCATAACTTACAATAAAACTGGTCTCATAACGCAGATACACAGTGAAGGACTAATATTCAGACCATATGTAGATGCTTGTGATTTCTTCGACCAGCCATTTAACTCATCCCACATTGGAGTCTGGAAATGCTCCAGAGTAAGCCCCAATACTCTAGAAATTCAGCCGTCAGATATTATTTGTAAGTGCTTCTGTATTCGTACAGACAAGTATGAAGTAGCAGTGCTGTTGCCTCATACTTTTCCAGAAACTGCTTAGATTGATTGCGTCAACCTTCGGCATTCCTGTGTTCAATGGCAAGCGGACTAATGAGACTGTAAATTTTGTTTATATCATATTTACTTATTTCTTACAGAACAATGAGAAGACTTACGCTGTGTTAAAAAAAACCTGGTGCAAAAGAATTCTTCCTTTTCGTGAAAACGTGGATGGTGTCGGATGAAATGTGCGTGTATCACAGCAGCGTAACAGAGTCTGAAGTTGAAGCATGTATAAACCCTAGACCGGATTGGCTCTTAATTTCCTGTCAGATGTTAGCCAAGAAAGGTATACTATTTCGGTATTAACTACATTCCCGTAATTAGACTCTTTTTTAGAAGCCAAGAATACTTTGTCGACTGCACTACGAATGCACAATATCCTGTCCAATTCAGATAATCCAGAGGAGACCTTGCCCCTAACCAATACCAAACGTCAACGGTAGGTTCTTCTAATTGTTTAATGACAGAATACAGAGTGGAGACAAAGAGCTACGCCTCGTACGTTTATGACTCCGCTGAACTGGAAGCAGTGGAGGCACAGAATGTGTGTAGGCCATCTAAATACCCTAACACAAATTTCATGGGGACTGTTATGTCACCGACAGCCAGGTAGCGCACTTATTTAATATTGTTATTCCTTCAGCACTTCCAGTCAACATATGCCAGTGGCGACGTCGTCACCAATCACACAGCCAATTCAGCAGACTACGTATGTCATTTTTAATCACTGGTTACTTTGCAGTAAGGAAAAAACTGATTCGAATAACAAAGTGGTTACTGAGTTACAGTCACTTAGAGAAGAAGTGAAGTCCCTTAGTAAACTGGTGACGCAGTTGGCTTCAGTAAATAAGTCGAGCGACGTGACCATCTTGGGAACCGGTAAGTCGTCCATTGACAATAGTCAACTGGAATTCCCCTTGGCGAGATTCATTCGTAAGTTTACAATTAACCTTCGATTACGTCCAGATGACGAAACTAGTTGGCAATTTATCGTTTAATCCGCAGTCTTCGTTGAGACGTATGCTCAATTACATTTGGTAGCCTAAGCTGTCAAGTCGCTTCACAGCGTGCGGTGTTCCCACCAACAAAGTTAGCCCACACAAAATGCTACTTTTATAAAGTCATAACGTGTAAGCTTGTTTTATTTAAATATTTTTTTCAGCCGTCATTCTTAGCAAGTTCGCTTCTGCTACAATGCCCGAGGACGAAGTTATGAAGACTTTGAAAGACAGTACTGAGGCCTATTTCCACGATGTACGTGATCGTGTGGAAAGAAGGGGGAACCGGCGAAGAGTAAGTAAACATTTTTTGGTCAAATAAGGTTACTGTACTACAAACCGTTTCATTGTATGCATGTCAATCAAGGAAATTCTGTTCTTATTTTTCACAGGTGGCTGTAGACAATAAGAAGAGTGACCAGAAGATCTCTGCTGTAAGTGACAATTTAGTTAAATGAATGCTGTAAAATTCTATAATGCAACTGCCAGTAGCGTGTGATTGTCAACGTTATGATAACTAGTGCTGTTAATTATATGAACTACATGTTTAGGTAGACAGTTGGTTCAACTGTAAATGTTTTGTCCATAATGACTCAATTGTTATCGTATGTTTATGGGAAAATTCAACGTTTAAAAATACTCACACTTAAGGTCTTTAAGTATGAGTATTTATTTGTAGACAAATAATTTGATTTGTACTCATTTGATCATAGGGAATAAAAAGACAGTTGCAGTGAAGAAAATTTTCTTTTCGACGAAGTCACCGTCAACTAGGCTGTACATTCGTGTATTTATATCAAATTGATGGGAAAGTTCCAGAATAATTTCCGGTTAATAAATATTACAATTAGGAATTAGAATGCCATAATAAACAGGGGGACGGATAAGATTCAAACAAAGTAGCATTATAATAACTAAGAAGGTTGACATTGTGCAATCGAGGGTTAGAAATGTAGAAATAACAAAATAGACAGGATGTTTGGATAAAAAACTAAGGTGATCAGGGATTAAATATGTAGAAATAGTAAAATGACAAAATAAACAAGAAGTATGGATATGAAAATATGGTAGTGTAGACAGGGACTAAGAAAAACTTAAAATAACATGAATAAACAGGAAGTTTAGATAAGAAAGGCGATAGGATGGTCATTAGTAAAAAAAAGTCAGTCGTAGGCTCGCGGTGGAGTATGTTTTCCTCAGCGATTTGGAGAGGCGTTTACGAAGGATTTCTGCTTCAATATCACCTTTGAATTCTAGATTAAGCAGAAGTATTTTCTTTGGAACAGATTGGACTTGTTCGGAAGTCTTCCAAGATTTGAGATTCTTGTCTATGAACCTGGGTGGGAAACCGTTTTCCATCAGGGGTTTTCGGAGATTACGCAGTTCTTCTTCAATCACTTCCTCGCTGCATATCTTCGGAATCCTCGAAGAAAGAGCGTATATCAGGTTCCTCTTTCTGCGTTTAATATATCATTACTATCATGTCAAATGTCTGTATAATTGTCACCTTGCTTACTAATAATTTCTTTCCTTTTCAAGATAGTTCAATGGATCTACTTGATGATGGCGGGTAGATGTAATGCTGAATTCAGACTTCATATTAAAAGACAATCATTCTACTTGTGTGTATTATTTGCAATTCTAACTGTTTTTGATGTGGTTGTGTTCTCTGAGCTGGATAGTTAATTTGCGAAGCTTTTATCACCCTACCAGGTGACATCTTCAGCGCATACTTCAATTTGAAGTGAGCTTTTAGATTTCTCCACGAGTTTATTAATCATCTCTCCTAGTCGGTGACCACCTTGGACGTGATTGGTTATTTTTGTGCGTTTTCACACCTTCTAGGCTACTTGTATTGGAACTGATTGTTTCTTTGACTTGAACTTTGACCCTTTGTGTGTGAGGTTTCTTTCTTATCGGTTGATAAATTTTGTCAATCTCGATGTGTCTATTGGTTGATGATTCACTGGAATGCCAAGCTTCTAAAAATTCTCTAGCATTTTTGTTGTTTCCTCTGTCTAATATTTGAACATTGTCCCAATCGAATTGATGCCCGTGGTTGTCTGTATGTAGTGATTTTAGGGAGTGGATATCATGTCTTTTGACGGCTAGCTTATGTTCGTGGATACGAAGATGAAGGGGACGTCCACTTTGGCCAATGTAGTGTTCTTCGCAGTTGATACAATCTATTTTGTAGATGATGTTGGTTTTATCTTCCTTCGCTGTTGAGTCTTTTGGTTGACATAGAATTGAGTGAAGTGATTTTGTTGGTTTGTGTACGACGTCGATTCCTAAGGGTTTGACGAGTCTTGCAGTGATTTCTGATATATCCTTTATATATGGCAGGGCGACTTTCTTTGTGCTTTCCTTGGGGGCTTTTGGTTTGATAAGTTGGCTTGGGGGTATATGTCTTTTGATGAAATTTCGTGGATATCCATTCTTTTGGAAGACGTCCATGAGATATCTCTCTTCAATTTTCCATAAGGTGGGAGTGCTGCAATGAGTCCTGGCTCCCTTGAATAGTGTTTGTATGCAATTCCTTTTGTGTGTTATTGGATTGTTGCTGATGTAGTTCAGTATTTGATCCGTGTGAGTTGATTTTCTAAAAACTTGGGTTTCTAATTCCCCTGTGGTTGTTTGCTTGACTAAAATGTCCAAAAATGTGAGTTTGTTCTCGGATTCCTCTTCTCTTGTGAATTTGATGTCGTTGAAGACGTTGTTTATCAAGTTGTGAGTTTTATCTAACTCGTTCCTTTTGATTAATACAAATGTGTCGTCCACGTAACGCATCCAAATCTTGGGTTTGATCATTGGTAGGATTATGTTTTCGAGTCTTTGCATCACTGCTTCTGCAATCAAACCTGATATTGGCGATCCCATGGGTGTTCCTTTGACTTGTTCATATATTTGGCCGTTGAATTGGAAGTACGTTGTTAGGCATAGGTTTATGCATTCCATCCAGCTTGTATGTTGCATTTTTGATTGTTGTGGGAGGTGTTCGTCGTTGCTGAGTAATTGTTCCATGGTCTCCTTTGCTAGTTTTTGTCCGATAGAGGTATATAATGCTGTAACGTCGAAGGATATCATTATTTCTTGTTCATCTATTTGGATGCCTTTGATTTTCTCTAGAAATAGGATAGCAGAGTTGATGGAGTGATCACAAGATCTCGTTAGGTGTTTCAGTTTTCTGTATAATTCTTTGTATAGGTTATATGCTGGAGTCCCTGGGAGCGATGCAATTGGTCGTAGTGGGATATTTGGATTGTGTATTTTGGGTCTGCCGTAGAACCGGGGTAAGACTGGTCCATTGGATTTCATTCGCCATTGGTCTTGTTTTGTGATCTGTCCAGTTTTGGTGAGCTTGTTTAAGGTCCTTTGGATGCGGTTGTCCAATGTTTGTATGGGATTTGTTGACAGTTGTTGGTATACATCCTCGTCTTTGAGTAGTTCTTCAGCTTTCTTGGTGTATTCTTCTCTGTCCATGACTACTGTTGTTCTTCCTTTGTCAGCTGATAGAATGACGATGTCTTTCCTATTTTTCAGCTTTTTGAAGGCCTTTATTTCTTCACAGTTGAGTTGTGTGTGTGTTGTTTTTTCTGTTTGACCATTGGTACAATTGTTTGTGATATCTCTCCTTCTGTTTCCTCGTTCAAGTTTGATGATTTGAGTAATGATTCAAGGGCAGCGAAGAAATCAGTTTTCGAGGCATCTCCGGTGTTGTAGTTTAATCCTTTTTGTAGTAGTTGTTGTTCCGTCTTCGATAGTGGTTGTTTTGATAGGTTAACAACGCAGTCAATAGGTGTATTGTCTGGTTGTTGTTTTCTAATCTTAGCTCCCTTGGTTTTGAGGACTCTTCGTCTTTGTTCTATGTGTTTTCTACTTGACAATGTAATTGCGGTGATCAGCGTTGACAGGTGTTCCTGGTTGAGGGTTTTCTCTAGTTTTTCTTTTTGGACGTTTATTATTTGTTGATCCGATAATGTGCGTCTGCAATCATTAATTTGATCATTCGTCTTCCACATTGTTCGGCCAATTTCTAAACTTGTTATGAACCGACAGCATAGAACACTGGACAGCTATTTCATCCTAGTTCACGACTCTTGGTCAGTGTGCAATCACGTCCCGAACATCTTGAAATACACGTCCTACCGGTCACAAATCCAAACTCTTCATCTATCACTGATTGGTTTACCCTATTAATTCTAACTTTCGTTAATTCGTCGTATACACCTCCCAACAAAGAATCCCATTGAAGACCGTCCTAGCCAAACTGACTAGATGGAATTCACGACATTCATAACTCCTTGATTCAATGTAGTGCTCAATGACGAACTAGAATAATTTAGAATCCGATGGCAGTTATATTGAATTCCATCTCAGTGGAGAACTGGCAAAATTTCGATTTCGAAAGTTCGAGTGGTTGTTTTTATTTACTTCATATGTATACACCACCGTTTGTTGCTAAGTTATCGTCAACACCTATTCCGCTTTCATGCTACACTCCAAATATTCTGAAAATCAACTTTAATACTTCACGGTTTCACTTATTGCATTCATGATTTGCATTCGAAGTTGATTTTTGACCAAGTGACATCGATCAGAAGATCACTGAAAGCCTCGGGAACCCTGAGAACTTGTCTATTAATAATAAAGCGGTAGACCTTCATTTACGACATTAAGAGAGTCGATAATCATGTACGACATTATGGTCACCTAAAAACTAGATGGTTGTTGATTGAATCCCTCGTAATGTGATGCATCAGTACTCCTGATGAGTGTCGAAAAGAAGACCAGGTCCTTTCCAGTCGCCCTGTTTTTTGAACAACACATTCTTTGATTGATAACCAGCTGGATATCACGTCTAACTTATCGAATCCTACAGAAGATCTTAGTATACACGCTGAGATTTTGTCAGCAATCATTCTGTTAGATGAAGTAGTCAACACACTCTACGACTTCTCTCCCAGTCTTTGAACTAGGAGTTGATGCAGTGTTGTCCTGGAACACCATCTTACATTTGAAAGGAGCGAATCGCATTAGAAGGTGTTCAGAAGACTCTGCATGTTAACAGCGTCTTCACATAGGAGGAATATACCAACAGCATATTCTAAGTAAACAAGACTATAAACTGGTAACAAGTAGATCACCTAGTCACTGAAGTCACCAAGGGTTTTAAGATCAATAGTACATCTATGATGAAACTAAATTCCATGATATCAGTGGAAATATTTGTTGTGCAGTCCACAACATATGCACATCAACATAGTACAATGTCACAGGAAATATCCGTAAGCTGATATAAGTATAAAACTTGGGCACTCTGGTAGAGTGTGACTCCATTTTGGATAAAATTTCATCTGGATAAATCACACAGTGTTGTACGGTATTATTAAATGATGACGTTTAGAGCACGAACAATTGCTCATAATCATATCAAGTTACTCACACAACTTCTTTCCTTCATTTATACACATGTTTCTAAATGATTAGATATTTGAATAAAATTCAATATGAGACAATGTGCATTCATAAATAATAATACGAGTGTTTTACGAGTGATATTGATCAATTACAATCACATGTGAAATAAGACGAGTGTTTTTATAGTCATAATAAGTCACTTGTTAGAATGTAGTGGTGTGCTTGAATTGAAATAGAATTTTGAGATTATTTATTATCCTATTCTGATTTGACTGGCGGTAATAATATCTTCCATATTTCTGGTATTTGCATTGAGTCATTTCTGTCGCATGTGTTGGTTGTAGACTCAATGAACCAGGATTCAGTAATAAATCTCTCTCTCCACCTACATAGATTACGTCTTAGAATCTTTACCCTCTCCCAACCATTTGTGTGGCTGTGTGTTAATCCATACAGTGCAATTGCTGAGCTTTTTTCTAAATTACTCATCTTCTCGGTGTCAACCATTCTTACCTTAGCTAAATTCTTCTCTTCCGACAATCTGATTACCCAGACCTATTAGTTTGACCTATGTAGTTGACCTTACCCACAGTCATTGCAGGGTATTTTGTAAATTATAATATTTTGTCTCATTGGGTCAACAGGGTCCTTTAACATACAGAGCTTGTCGTACCTGAGTGAACTGGATGCAGAATTTCGTCCCACGGAACAAGCTGGATTCAGGAAAGGCAAGTCATGTGCGTATCAGATTGCCACTGTAGGCATTATCCTCGAACAGAGCATAGGATGATAGACGAATCTCCGCCTGAACATCATCGACTTCGAAGAGGCCTTCGACAGTGTTAATCGTGAAGTAATTTGGAAAATAATTAGACATTATGGAGCGCAGTATCTCAAATCTTTACCCACCTCGATCTACAGCTGTCTATATGACAATGCCACATTTCAAGTGATCCACAATAGGAAACTCAGCGAAGCCTTTGAAGTGAAGATAGAATGGAGCAAGTCAACGCCACCTACTATCACAGATGACATTCTCAATTCTGGTGGACTGGGTTATGCAGAACACCGTGCGAGGGGAGTGAGAAGACAGGAATACGTTGGGTGAATAAGAGGACCGTAGAGGACCTGGATTTCACTTGTGGATGCTGTATGTCTAATTTCACACAAACTCGAATATTTGAAGGCGAAAATCAACAATTTGGGAGAAGAAGCAGCAAATGAGGAATCAGGTGAACATGGAGAAGGTTGATATGATGAAGACACCCAGCGATCAAAAGCAACAGCCAGTACCAATCACTATCAACGGAAGAATTTTCCCAAAGACGTCACTTTCTTCGCTTATTTAACCAGGCACCATCGTCCCAAATGCAGACACATGGCACGGATGAGGATGTCTAAATCAAGATCCGAAAGGCAAGGCAGGTCTTCGTCACCCTGAAACAAGTTGGTTAATTTGCTACACTCAAGGTAAGCGACAAGACTGGGATTTTCAGCAACAACATGAAGTGAGTAGATTCTTCTATATGGGTCTGAAACGTGACTGACGCGTCAGGAAAAGCATTTCCAACAAGCTACTCTGCAGACGATTATCAACAGCTGCCACCTTCGCTGGCTCTTTACTGAAGATGATATGTCCAGCCACAAAGAATTAGCAACAAAGTACTTTGGGGAAGAACCATTCAAGAAATGGAGATGGATTGAACACACGCTGAGGAGACCGACAGATGACGTCGTGCGCCAAGCAGGCCGTCGAGTGGGACCAGAGTGAAAAACGGTGATTTGTTTGAGTGTAACATGGAGGAGATCATGTGGCAAGGGGAAGATGAGAGACTGTTGTCAATCGTGGAGTGAGCTGGAGTCGAGTGCAGAGAATGGAGTGAAACGGAGAAGTTTTTCTGAAGTGCTATGCTTCACGTGGAACCCAAGGGAATACTAATAATAATATAGATTAATTATAATTATCTAAATGAAATTATTAGAAATCGGTGGTAAAAATCGACAATTATTTTTCTTCGCGGTAGATACTTCTCGTTAATTATTCGTGGTATTTTTATGGATGCCCCTACTTTACCTACTGAGCTACCTCAATTCATATTCAGTAAGAATGCATCTACTTTTCATTTGTCTCTTGTTGTTTTATTATTTTAATTATATCGATTTATTGCAACATGAACTCACATAACTCAGCTTTAGTTGGCTTCCAGCCTGCAGAAATGTGACGAAGGCAAACAGTCGTAGACAAGTGAGTCTTCTTTCAGAGTAGAATGACTTTGCCTCATACAATATTCTGAGGTTGAATATTTCACTTGAAGATTCTATACGGAGAGTAAAGAATTTCCGAGAGATTATGTTGAGAATTCTATGTTGTGTTTGAAGGTGTTTCCTATGGCGACTATTAATCGTGTAAAACAAGATACAGTTAGTTGTCCAGTAAGGAAATACGGAATAGTTAGATATACTGTAATAGGAGAAGACAAGACATGGAAGCCAAGGTAAATTTTCAAGTTATCAGACAAGTTTTATATTTTTTCACCAGTAACTGAGCTTGTGATTTCGGTTTACATTAAACGACATGAAACAGAATGTTCAAATAACAATATAGTATTCTGTTGCTAATTCAGTATTGAACCGTGGGAATTGTATTCAGACGTTTACACCAACAAAAAAAATGATTCTTTCTGTGATTCCTTAATAATTTGTATATTAGATATATCACACAGTGAGTGAAACAGTATCGCTATTTACTGGATGACAAAGTTTCGAACAAACTTTACTGCTGATCATAATCATATGAATTATAATCACACAACACCGAAACTTGACTTCCATAGTTTTCTTTGTTCTCTCCTATTTGTCGTCGTAGGGATAGTAGAATTTCGCAGCTATCATGATGGACAGGAGTTGAATCATTCCTACAGCAAGTATTCTCAGTTGATTCGATAAACAAAGCTTCTGCTGTCATCAATCTCTCCCTCCACACTGCAGTTATATTGGATTTAACGACTGTCATGTTATCCCACCATCCAGTTGTATGGTTGTGTGTAATTGCAATTATTGATTGATATAGCTAAACTATACTCCAGATTCCTCATCTTACTCGTGTCAACCAATCTCGACTGACCCTATTCTACTCCTTCGATCTATGTATATGAGTCCGACAATCATTCCAGCAGAGCTTTAGATAAACTAAATTGTTTTATTTTAAAGTCTCCACAGGATCCTTCAATCGACAAAGCTTGCTTTTAGGTGAGTTTGTGTGTTTGAATTCCAGCCGCTTTTATTCGTGCGTTGTTAAGAATGCTGCGTAAGGTTTTCGAGTTTCCTTCTTTGTAAGGAATTACTATTGATGATTTACCTTCCCTATTGTTGGTGTTGTCATCACTCTGTGTATATCTGTCATACATCTCATGATCACTATTGCTATCAAGATTACTACGATTATTATTTTTATTATTATTAAATTTTATTTTTACATTTTTCTACATGCTTCCTGATTAATTTATTACGGTAAGTGTGTTTAACGTGTCTCACTTCGCGTCCTAGATTTGCCTTGGTACTACTAAGCTTTTGTGCCCTACTACTTAAACATCTCAACAATAGCATTTTTACTCACATCAAGTAAGCTGAACCGAAATCCAAATATCGGTTTGAATGTTTTGGTTTCCTGCATATATCGGTGTTTAATTTCCCATCCTCTTTCCTCTTTATACTGCAATCTCACATTGTTAGCTCCTCTTCTTAACTTTCAAATTCATAAGTCATTTGAATTACCTCCACTTGTGAGTTGATGTGCTCGAAAAATCTCTTTATGTCCTGAGTTTTAATTACAGTGCATATGTCATGTATGTACCTCCACCATACATTCATACATTATAACCAATCAAATCAGAGGATTAATAGCAATGTTAAAATGATATTTCAATTCATGTTATAACACTCTGACAAGTTATTTACTTTACTTTACTGACAAGACATCATATTCCCCATCTTACTGACTAACAATACTCGTCTTATTTCACATGGCATTACTGCTTGTTCATAATACTAATCTTATTTCTGAAGGCACTTTATCTTCTATTCTGTTTCACAAATGTCTATTGGACTTTGTATTGATTTTGTATTTATTCATTCACATATCTAATCAATAGTTCACTCATGTGTATGCATGAAATTAGAAAGTCGTGTGAGTACCCTGATATGATTATGATTGGCAATCAGTACCTCATTCTGCATTTCGCTGCATTCTCGGTTATTAGTGATGTTCTACACTGAAATTCAGCTCCTACCCCAGTACATATTTTTCAATCTGTGCATTGACAGCTGGTGCAGCCATCGTGAAATTCACAGACGATTCATTTGAAAATTCTATTTCCACAGCCTCAGATACACATATGTGCGAATAATTGATTAGTGTGTTTGTGCAGTAGAATATTACTATGCCATTAATTGACCTCGATCAAGATGACTAACGGAGTGAACAAATTACTCACTGTGTTGACATGATATACCTTAATTGACTCAACAACTCATGACCAATTGTATGCTACCTGTGTCGTCAAAATGCGATGACACAGAGAGGATATATGGTGATAAGAATAAGTGTAAATATCAAGTGAGCACACCATGAAGCATGATAGTGTGAAGATACGGCTGAAACTGAAACGATTTTCGCTGGGTCCTAAACAAATTCTGTCAAGCTTCACCTGAACAACCACTTATCATCATTAAGCTTCAGACAGAGTTTCAGTCACAATCCTCTGAAGAAACTCCTATCCAATTCTCTGACTAAATATTTAACTACTGATGCAGGAGACCACTCGACACATATTATAATTCTCAAGGATTTACGTGAAATTTCTGCAAATAAGTAGATCCAATGACATGAATACACTTTCGAGAGCAGCAGTGAACATAAGTGGAAGTGTCTTTTCTCTGTAATACAATCAGTTCTCTTCTGTACGCTCTGAAAAACGTAAATCATGTGAAAATCAGAGGTGGATGTCAAATAATCGTTTTCTGTATTTCTCAGTGTTTCAGGTTCTACCAGAGTGACTAGCACGAGTAGTCAAAGTTCCACAAAGACTGTCAAAGCTAACTCTGTCAACATTCATACTTCGGAATTCATTGAAATCATCTGAATAGATCCGTATCAAGAAGAGGATATTTGTAGCAGGTGTGTCAAATATCCCGGAGTTTATTTCTTCCGAGCTGTACAATTTTGCAAATATTTCTGTCCACGTTTTTTCAGTGTGTGGAACAATTCAACTGACAATTTCTACATGCATATGCCATATATATATTTGCGACTGTACAGCTAAGTGAATGAATTCGCCGAAGAGAGACTCTTCGCTGAACTAATTTGTTTTTATTTCAAAAAGACATACGTTTGGATTTTTGATTTTTTGATTTACAGCTTGATTCCACACCGTATTTTCAGTACAAGTGTGGAATTTTCAGCATTGATATCGGTAGCTCAAATTCAGGCCGACCATAGATATCGGGTGAACATTGCTCATCATTTGTCAATCATCGACAGTGCTGCCAGTACCACAGCAATGAGGAAGTGGTGAAGACGTTGAGAAATTGTTAATATTTCCTCATATTATTGCAAACGTCAAACGCGCTGTCTACTACCTATGCTTTGTGTTTAATCCTCTTCCGTCAATATGCCTTTGCTTTCCTGATTCACTGCATTTCAAATAAGTCGGCGATCTTAGTTCTGTCGAGTGTTTAATAATTTTAACGCATTTAGAAATACAGAGGAGAAGTTCCCCTACACTGTGATTATGCAATAAACTAATGTGGACAACAATTCTAGTTTCACATCAATTCCTAGTCATGATGATGTTTGTAATCTCTGAGCCCCCCTTATTTCTACCCAGTGACTATCGGTATTTCTTAATAATTCAATCAGTAACTGAAAATCCTCAGGGATTGCATTTATGGAAGGGAAATTTTGAGTCAATGTCTCACTGAACACTGTACCGACTATTCTCTTGCATTGAGTGGTGCCTAGGACATCTCATGCAGTTAGTGAAATGAGAAGCTTTTAGTGAAATATCATGCAATGTATTTTGGGATTCTGATATGTTCAGCTCAGTCGACAACAGCACACAAATGAAGTGTCTGAGGGTGTCTCAATCTAACACTAAGGAGTCATTAACCATGATGGGGTCGATGCTCGAAACTATCGAGCAGGAAGAGAAAAATGGGTAGAAGGTCAAATAAAAGGTCAACTTGGAAGTGTTCTGTATGTGGTTACAGTAGATCATGGAACTTGGATGAGGCATAATGACCAGTTACGACGTCGTCACGTAACAACCCCAGAGACCATCACACTCCTTGACCTACAAAACAAAGTTGTATGAACTGCGATCAAAATTTGACCTGAGACTTGCAAAATAAGTCTACTTTTGTTAAACAGTTTAAACAGAGTGTCTTTTTCATCAGATTACGTTAAACTAAAAGTTCATGATCGTAGATAACCGAATATGAAAATTTATGTATATATGCAGTATACAATGGTGTGGGTGTATGTGTGTGTGTGGGTAAACAGTCATCAAACATTTGTCAGCCTCTCCATAAGAAGATTTAGACAGTCCAGGATTTTTAACCAAGTATGATTAATTGTTGATACACATCCAAATTTTATTTATTAATCAGGATTTGCCATGCGTCAGCTAACATCACACCTTCACGTGTGTTCAAACTATTGGGATTCACCCATATGTGCAGGGCTTCAGCAGTCAATCTGTCTTTATACGAACCAAAACCTTTCTGGAGAACCTTAGTCTTATCGAAGTCGATTTTGTGTCCAGTTTCTATCGGATGCAGTGCCATCACTGAATTGTTTTCTAGCTTCTTTGAGTCTGCAGATGTCTTTGGAAGCATCTGTAGACATTGTTTATGCTCTTTCACTCTTACACTTACCTGTCTCGAAGTTTCTCCTACATATACGGCGTTACAATCCCCACAGTTCATCTGGTACACACAATTCTGTTGCTTTCCTTCCTCTGTTTTATCCTTAACCTTAACAAGTGATGAGCGTAAGGTGTTAGTCGCACGAAAATACACTATTATGTTATGGTCGTTAAGGTTTCGCTTTATCTCAAAGGATGTTTCTCTGCGGTAAGGAACCGCCGCTGTACCAACCCAATTCTTAGCAACGGGTTTCGATCTATCATCATCTTCACATATAAAATATCTATTCATGAAGGCCTTAAGATAATTATTTGATTGAAGAGTGGATTGAACCAATTTTTATACACTCATTAGAAACAAATGCGATTATGAGATGCTCTGGTCCTCCAAAAATGTGGTTAAGAAAAGTGTATGATAGCTTCGTCATAATCGGACGTAGTTTGTTGAATGAACTTTTAAACCTAAGAAATAATATGTCAGAAACCACCAAGTTTTCCAAAGAGGTTGAATCCGACGTGAATGATTTGGCGTTCCTGGACTGTTTAGTGCAAAGAAAATCAGATGGTAAATTTAAAATGAACATTTTCAGAAAGCCGACAAATTCGGACAGCTGCTCAGACTACTATTCAGCACACCCCTTTATCATCAAAGTAACTGTGGCCAAGTCTCTGATTAACATAACAAAACGTCTAGTAACTGAGGAGGAAGAGACTGGCAAGGAATTAGAAATGGTTCAATCCACTCTTGAATCAAATAGTTATCCTAAAGCCTTCATGAAAAGATATTTAAAATGTGAAGATAATGATAGATCGAAACCCGTTACTAAGAATTGGGTTAGTACAGCGGTGATTCGTTAACGCAAAGAATCATCCAACGCAAGACATTCATATCGACAAGAGTTTAATCATATGAGTCAGTTATTTACTTTCAAATCTGTTCTCATTGAATTGACTCGAGAGGAAGAATTAGTACTGAATCTCCCACATCAACAAAATCATACTACACACACGTCATCGTCTAAATACTGTTCAATACTTAGTAATTTGGACAGGATACTCATAGTTTCCCAGTGAAATGAAGTCGTCACTTATTGGTCTCGTTAGAACAACGAAATCTGGAATAATGCGAACATGTTCATAGTGCATAATATTTTATTAAAGCATTTCATTCAGCTTTGTCTACTTTTGAGTAGTATAAGTAGTAAGTAGAATGTACTTCATATGAGTCCAAGTTATTAGTGATAATAATAATAATACAATTCCAATATACAGAATATTCCTCAAGATCAGCGGTTGAATAAAGACATTGTATTGGTTTTATAAGGTAAGACATCTGGTTGCAATAGGTCGAAGATCCACTACGGAGTCAAATATTGTCCAATAAAACTAGCATGTCCATGTAATGATAAGATTGTCTATCTAAGTAGTCAATTGTTTAAAATGTTGAATCTGTTTTTGATCAGTTCCTATCAACAGGTCACTTTTGTTTCAAAAAATATTACCAAACTCAGACTCAATGCCTCGAGTATTATTAACTATGAAGATTTGAAGATCTATGGGTGAATGAAACCATAACACATGAATAAATTTCACAATGTGTTGATTGGTAGTTACTGCACATCCACAGTTATTTGCACAGCACGATTTAGACATTCTTGTGTTCGTCAGTGAAGCATCTCAGATGATCGCCAGTTAATCTCCACTTGTCTTTATTTCAGTGATGATGTGACTGGACAGTTATTACTTCAAATGAAAATGTAGAACACCACTTCAATTGAATCTTCCTGCAGAAAACAAAATATTAAGATGAAGAGAAAGAAAAGAAGAAAGAGGAAGGGGTGAATGGTGATCAGTGGACAATAAATAACACCACTGCTCAATCCAACAACCATTGAACGGCGATAGAACATAAGCTGTCATTGGCGAACTTCACATTTCAAGGTGAGAATCCACCATACCTCCCGCACACGATAATATGTGACTTGTTTGATGACAATGCAGAAAACAAGATGCATACCAAGATGGTATATACCACTACTGTTCGACAGAAGTAGATTCTGTCTACGTGTATCAATCAGTAGTATTCACTGTCTTGCAATAACAACAGCAGTAGTGATTGAATATGTAGACTATGAGTGCATATTGATTACGCCTGTTGTGCAGATTTTGAATAAGTCGACTGGTGACTGTAAGTGTCCAACAGATGAACTCCCATAACCTGACTGTATTTCTTAACAATGGAACAGATTTATTGTTTCACCAGTACTCATTTGGTACAGCTGTTGATTACACACTGAAACAAGCATCAGTAACTAACGTAGTGAGGTGGAGTGACATCCTGCCTGATATACAGCACATTCATTTAACTATACTCTTTCAATGATATCAGCATACTCTGTGAAAGAGACTGAGCAATGAGAAACGGGTCTTAGTGGCTTCATGGTCTACAGTCTTGCCTTGTAACCGGGTGGTCCTGAGTTCGAACCCCGATGGGTGCATACTGCTGGATAGTACCAAACTGGTGTGACGAAACAGCTGTCCAGTACTTCCAAGTCTTGGCGTAGGTGGTTCAGCCATAGAATTCTTGCCAAATTCATGCGTTCCGGAGTTTGATCCCCGAGCGGCTCACTCCTAAACCTCGTTCAGCCGATAATTAGAACGGTGAAGAGGGAAGGTTGGGCTTGAGGCTAGCAACACCACCACAGAAAAATAAAAATTACTGCTACCGAAACTTCAAGGCTCTAGGCTGAAGCGATATGTTCCACTGGGAACCTAAAGGAATATAATAAAATAAATAATTACAAATCAGAAACACTGCGAAATTGACCATGGCACACTAGAAGAAAACTCAAACATGTGAAGCTATCAGCAGTATGGACGGAGATACCATAAGTAAATCCAATTATCATTGTGTACAGTAGATTCGACTCTTCAGCAAAATGAAATATTGTATTGTTCGTCGTCAGGGATAACACTCAAAACTGTGTTGTAGTCATGGAAATATGAACGCCAAGAAATCCATCAGATGCTAAACATCAGAAGCTTCTATTTAGTTCTTCTGAATAGAATTAGAATCTAAAGAGGCAAGTGCGAAAACGTGTTGAGAAATGTTTTGGAAATTTCCAAGGGACTGAGAACACCTGCAGGAATATCCTCGATATCATACTTCACATGGCCTGTAGTCCACATCCACATTTTAATTTAGCTTATAAACACAAACCTTAGGTTTACCCTACGAGAAGGTGACTACCCAAACTCTTTAGTTCATTCATTCAGACTGCTGAATAAAATTAGAATTTAGAGGGACGTGCACAAAAATGTATTAATGTACGGTATTGAAAAAGTACTTCAGCTGGGTTTGAATTTTCATTTGGAGCTTTCATTGGAGGCTGCGGTTGTTAGGCTGACGCCGAATCTTCCATCCTTCTTTCTGAACTTACTGCTGACTGAGGCAGGTGTAGGAGTGAATCGGCCGGTGATCAATCCTCAGACCACCTTCATGATCGGCGAGCATTCTATCAGTGAACCACCGACGTGAAATTGATGTGCGGTAATGAAATGAAGATTGTTAAACTTCTAATGCTCCGTCCTACTGAAGTTCACCGAATGACAGAATTCATGAAAGCAGTAATAGATTGTAAGCAGATTCCTTTCATATTAATGATACATGATTTTCGAACGAACCGATTTTGCTGTGATCCAATAAATTCGAATAGGGCGTAAATATAAAGTTCAAAATCAAATGATAGTCACTACTCCTACTCATATATTTTGCAACTATCCGGTCAAATCTTGGTCACAGTTCAGATGAGTTTGAAACAAGATTTGAGACTTCTTGAATCGAATACGATATTCACATTCAAGACAATATAGTTTGCGTGTAATAACGGAGGACTAGTGAGTTGCATTCACACAGTATCAATATTTGCTGTATTCCAGTGAACTAGGAAGAAGTTGGTCTGGAAAACTCACTCAACTTGTCATTGTGATCAGTGTTGCGTGACTAAGAATATTCAACGTTGTGAAGACCCATGGTAAACATAATCAATTCTATGCAACCTGTGTAGTCAAAGTGCGATGACACAGGGAGAATATGTGGTGATAAGAATGATTGTAAATGGCGAGCGATCACAGTATGAAGCATGATATTTTGAAGATAGGGCCCATCAGTTTGTACGACGGCAGTTTGAAGAGGCTTCCCCTGGGTTGCAACACATTTCCGTCAGAATGTAGTCGACAAAATAGCGCGAATCCAAAACATACATTTTCAGTCACGCACAAACACACACATACACGCACACTGACCTGACTATCTTGACTTTCGTCTGTGAGTGAAGTCACACAGAATCTACAACTCTCTTTCTAATCGTGTCTGTATTGAAATTAAACAAGAATGAGAGTATACCTAGCATCTCATGCATGATGTGTGATTCGTTTAACAGTGGTCTTATCTTCTGTGAAGTGTATCAACTGGACACCCTCACACCAGTTACAAACTTTCACATGTAAGAGAATCATATCGACAAGAGTTGAATCATATGAGTCGGCTATTCACTTGCATATCTGTCATCACAAGCATGGGATTTGACTCGAGCGGAAGAATTTGTACTGAATCTCCCACATCAACAAAATCATACTACACACACGTCATCGTCTAAATACTGTTCAATACTTAGTAATTTGGACAGGATACTCATAGTTTCCCAGTGAAATGAAGTCGTCACTTATTTGTCTCGTTAGAACAACGAAATCTGGAATAATGCGAACATGTTCATAGTGCATAATATTTTATTAAAGCATTTCATTTCAATCTCAAGGAAGTGGAGACGGTGCCTACTGGACACAAGATCGAGGAGAGGAGCAGATGTGGGTTCAGACCAACTTCTAGTACAGAGGACTTTCAAGGTGAAGCTGAAAGCCTCGAGGATACCTGGGGATAGGCCACAATGCAAGTTCAACACGCAAAAACTGAAGGACACAATCACACAGGACATTTTCACTTCAACTTTCAGAGCAAAGCAAGAAACACTACCTGGCACCACTGAGGAATCATCCGCGGAAGATCATTGGAACTCTCTGAAGGTAATTTTCAATGAAACGTGTTCAACGGTTTTAGGAAGAAAGAAGAAACAAGCCAAGGAATGACTCTAAACGGACACTTGGAAGCTAATAGAGGAGAGGAGAATGGTGAAAGAGAAAATGAATCAATGCAAAGATGGACAAGAGAAAGAGACGCTGAGCTCAACTTACATAGCACTGGACAAAGAAGTGAAGAAGAGTGCCAGGAAGGACAAAAGACAATTCTACGACAACCTGGCTACTGAAGCTGAGAAGGCAGCAGGCAAAAGGGACCTTAGGACACTATATCAGATGACCAAGTCTCTATCCGGGAAGAGATCAACACAAGTGAAACCTATAAAAGACAGCCAAGGGAACCCAATTACCAAAGAAGAAAGACAGATTAAACAATGGGCGGACCACTTCAAAGGACTCTTGAATCGACCACCACCTACAACCCGTCCAGTAATACCAACAACAGCACGTACACAACTGCAAGTTGACACCAATCCTCCAACGAAAGCTGAAGTCTTGAATACAATCAAACTACTGAAGACCAGCTTGGAAGGCAGCAGGACCAGATGGAATACCCCCGGAAGCACTGAAAGCGGACCCAGAAACGACAGCTGATATGCTGACTCCATTATTGCAAAAGATCTGGAAAGAGGGAAAGGTGCCTACTGACTGGAGGAAAGGTTACCTGGTGAAACTACCAAAGAAGGGCGACCTGGGACTCTGCAAGAACTGGCGAGGAATCATGCTCCTGTCGACGCCAAGTAAAATCCTGAGTCGCATCATCCTGGAGAGAATCAAGGACGCACTGGATACAGAACTCCGACCAGAACAAGCTGTATTCAGGAAAGGCAAATCATGTTCTGATCAAATTGCAACTCTACGCATCATCATCGAACAAAGCATGGAATGGCAATCAAATCTCTACCTCAACTTCATAGACTTTGAGAAGGCCTTCGACTGGTCGAAGAAGCAGCCAGAGAAGACAGGACTCCAGGTGAACATAGACAAGACGGAGGTCATGAAAATAACCAACCAACAACAGCAACAGCAACATTCAGCGCCAATCACCATCAACGGAAGGGATTTGGAAGAGGTTACTTCTTTCACTTATCTAGGGAGCATTGTCTCAACTACAGGAGGAACGACGAGGATATCAAATAGAGCGAGAATCGGGAAAGCGAGAAACACATTCATCAACCTGAAACCAATCTGGAAATCTTCGTCTCTCAGCCTGCATCAACAACAAAATTCGGATTTTCAATACAAACGTCAAGTCAGTTCTTCTATACGGATCAGAAACTTGGCGGGTCACAAAGAATATTTCCAACAGCCTGTTGCAGACCTTTATCAACAACTGTCTTCGCTCTATACTCAAGATCAGATGGCCGCCGGAAAGAATCACCAACAAGAAACTATGGGAAGAAACAAAACAAGAACCAATCGCCGAACAAATATGCAGGAGGAAGTGGAGATGGATTGGACACTCGCTGAGGAGGCCGCTGGATGACTTCGCGCGTCAGGCCATAGCTCGAGTGGAACGTCGAAGGGTGACATGGAGGAGATCGTGTGAAGAGGAGTTGAAACAGTATGGACTGACATGGATGCAAGTGAAAAATACAGCAGAAGACAGAAGCAAGTGGAGGCGTGCAGTTGAAGCCCTATGTTCCACTAGGAACCCAAGGGAACAATAATACTATAATAATAATAATAAAGCATTTCATTCAGTTTTGTCTACTTTTGAGTAGCATAAGTGGTGATTAGAAAGTACTTCATATGAGTCCAAGTTATCAGTAATGATAATAATAATAATATGATTAATTTGCAATGCAAAGTCTATCTGTAATTGGTACGTGTTTCGTGAAGTAGACCAGTATCTGCGAATAAACACACGAAAGCAGTCAAGATAGAAAAGAAGTTCACTAAACATCGGGGTGAAATAATATTCGAATTATTGTCATTACAATTACCACATTTACTTAGTAATAATAATAATAATAATAATAATAGCAGCTACAGTCAGTAATCTATCTGTGCATAGTATACAGCTTTCTCAGTGGATGTCATTCCAAAATATTCACCATTCATACCGGACATTCATGTACAAGTATAAGCACCAGCATATCATGTGACTCAGTGCTATTCCATATGCAGGACGAAACAGCTCTCCCCTACTGCCAGGTTATCCTACAGTTCTCTAACTGATGTCAGCCCAAGAAAAAATCCTGTAACCACTCAAATTGAATCCCTGCAAACCAACACTTGAATATCCCGTACGTGTTGGCAGTTCAAAGTATCATCTTGAGGTGTGAATTCATACTGAACCGACACTAACAGAGTTCGTCAAGCGTTTCCGCTTACTCATTTGATCTTCAGACACTCGGGTGTAGATACAAGTGTTGATGGAGTAGAAGAGAGGTGACAAACACTCGATAATTATCTGAAGTGAATTATTATCACATTCAGTTCATGAAGAATATTTAACTTCAAAAGTTATATCAGATATCAGAGTACATGAATAACCGGTTGTCTACATCACTGACAAACACACCTCCCTCTTGAAATTGAAGACTGGAATTCCCTCCATTCTCCAACTGCACATTTGCTTCTCTTTGTTGAGTGCATTCTTTAGAGTGGTGAAGGTGTGCTCTTCTCTGATATTTATCACGACAAACTGTCAAGACGGACGGAATAATCATGCAGTGAGTCAATAATGTGGAAAAATTCATTCTTTACGAGTCACTGAATCCCATCAAAAATATCCTTCCAATCTATCTACATACTTGAAATGAACGTTGCATGGAGAATCCCAGTTTGCATATTATTCATAGGGAAGCTGCAGACAGCGTTTACCAAATCAAATTTCAACTTTATTTCGGTGGAGATATATTGACGGGCCGATTTCAACTCCAGATTTCAAACAATCCATGTAGTACGGGAGAGTTATTTTGCCATAGATTCTCATTCTAGAATAGTTCGCATCAAACACCCATCAAGTATCGAAGACGGGAAAATTAAATGTAACCAGGCAAGACCGTTGACACTCCAGACATTCAGTTGCAATTCAATTATCCGTGGATTCTAACTTCTGTAAATTCGTGACAGCATCTCGCCGAAATCACTGGCCTACGTGTGTTTTCCATGCAGACAAATCAATCAAATTTTCTTCCTTTCTCATTGGTTTAATTATCCAGGTGTATCCATGACTCGTGACATGTGCTCACACACATTCCTTAAATCACCTTTCAACCTACTGTTGTACACTTCTTGAAGGAAATGAAGGGGAAATATTGTGGCTGGTGGACATTTTGCTGCATATCGAATAGCACTGAGTCACATAATATGCTGGCGCTTACACTTGTACTTGAATGTCCGGTATGAATGGTGAATATTTTGGAATGACATCCACTGAGAAAGCTGTATACTATGCACAGATGCATTACTGACTGTAGCTGCTATTATTATTATTATTATTATTATTACTAAGTAAACGTGGTAATTGTAATGACAATAATTCGAATATTATTTCACCCCGATGTTTAGTGAACTTCTTTTCTATCTTGACTGCTTTCGTGTGTTTATTCGCAGATACTGGTCTACTTCACGAAACACGTTCCAATTAGAGATCGACTTTGCTTTGCAAATTAATCAAATTATCATTACTACTAATCATATGGAATCCTATCAAATAATTTCCACTCACCCTTTATACTACTCACAAGTAGACAAAATTGAATGGAATTTATGCACAATGAACATGTTCGCATTATTCCAGATTTCGTTGTTCTAACGAGACAAATAAGTGACGACTTCATTTCACTGGAAAAGTATGAGTATCTTGTAAAAATTACTAAGTATTAAACAGTATTTAGACGATGACGTGTGTGTAGTATGATTTTGTTGATGTGGGAGATTCAGTACTAATTTTTCCTCTCGAGTCATATCCCATGCTAGTGAAGACAGATTGCATGCAAGTGAATAGCCGACACATATGATGAACTGCGACCAAGATTTGACCGGATAGTTGCAAAATATATGAGTAGGAGTAGTGACTATCATTTGATTTTGAACTTTATATTTACACCCTATTCGAATTTATTGGATCACAGCAAAATCAGTTCGTTCGAAAATCATGTATCATTAATATGAAAGAAATCTGCTTACAATCTATTACTGCTTTCATGAATTCTGTCATTCGGTGAACTTCAGTAGGACGGAGCATTAGAAGTTTAACAATCTTCATTTCATTACCGCATATCAATTTCACGTCGGTGGTTCACTGATAGAATGCTCGCCGATCATGAAGGTGGTCTGAGGATTGATCACCGGCCGATTCACTCCTACACCTGCCTCAGTCAGCAGTAAGTTCAGAAAGAAGGATGGAAGATTCGGCGTCTGCCTAACAATCACAGCCTCCAATGAAAGCTCCAAATGAAAATTCAAACCCAGCTGAAGTACTTTTTCAATACCGTACATTAATACATTTTTGTGCACGTCCCTCTAAATTCTAATTTTATTCAGCAGTCTGAATGAATGAACTAAAGAGTTTGGGTAGTCACCTTCTCGTAGGGTAAACCTAAGGTTTGTGTTTATAAGCTAAATTAAAATGTGGATGTGGACTACAGGCCATGTGAAGTATGATATCGAGGATATTCCTGCAGGTGTTCTCAGTCCCTTGGAAATTTCCAAAACATTTCTCAACACGTTTTCGCACTTGCCTCTTTAGATTCTAATTCTATTCAGAAGAACTAAATAGAAGCTTCTGATGTTTAGCATCTGATGGATTTCTTGGCGTTCATATTTCCATGACTACAACACAGTTTTGAGTGTTATACCTGACGATGAACAGTTCAGTATTTCATTTTGCTGAAGAGTCGAATCTACTGTACACAATGATAATTGGATTTACTTATGGTATCTCCGTCCATACTGCTGATAGCTTCACATGTTTGAGTTTTCTTCTAGTGTGCCATGGTCAATTTCGCAGTGTTTCTGATTTGTAATTATTTATTTTATTATATTCCTTTAGGTTCCCAGTGGAACATATCGCTTCAGCCTAGAGCCTTGAAGTTTCGGTAGCAGTAATTTTTATTTTTCTGTGGTGGTGTTGCTAGCCTCAAGCCCAACCTTCCCTTTTCACCGTTCTAATTACCGGCTGAACGAGGTTTAGGAGTGAGCCGATCGGGAATCAAACTGTGGACTACGGCTGAACCACTGACGCCAAGAGCTGAGAGTACTGGACAGATGTTTCGTCACACCAGTTTGGGACCATACAGTAATGCGCACCAATTGGGGTTCGAACGCAGGACCACCCGGTTACAACGGAAGCCTGTTGACAATTGAGCCACTGAGACTCGTTTCTCATTGCTCAGTCTCTTTCACAGAGTATGCTGATATCATTGAAAGAGTATAGTTAAATGAATGTGCTGTATATCAGGCAGGATGTCACTCCACCTCACTACGTTAGTTACTGATGCTTGTTTCAGTGTGTAATCAACAGCTGTACCAAATGAGTACTGGTGAAACAATAAATCTGTTCCATTGTTAAGAAATACAGTCAGGTTATGGGAGTTCATCTGTTGGACACTTACAGTCACCAGTTGACTTATTCAAAATCTGCACAACAGGCGTAATCAGTGTGCATTCATAGTCTACATATTCAATCACTGTTGCTGTTGTTATTGCAAGACAGTGAATACTACTGATTGATACACGTAGACAGAATCTACTTCTGTCGAACAGTAGTGGTATATACCATCTTGGTATGCATCTTGTTTTCTGCATTGTCATCAAACAAGTCACATATTATCGTGTGCGGGAGGTATGGTGGATTCTCACCTTGAAATGTGAAGTTCGCCAATGACAGCTTATGTTCTATCGCCGTTCAATGGTTGTTGGATTGAGCAGTGGTGTTATTTATTGTCCACTGATCACCATTCACCCCTTCCTCTTTCTTCTTTTCTTTCTCTTCATCTTAATATTTTGTTTTCTGCAGGAAGATTCAATTGAAGTGGTGTTCTACATTTTCATTTGAAGTAATAACTGTCCAGTCACATCATCACTGAAATAAAGACAAGTGGAGATTAACTGGCGATCATCTGAGATGCTTCACTGACGAACACAAGAATGTCTAAATCGTGCTGTGCAAATAACTGTGGATGTGCAGTAACTACCAATCAACACATTGTGAAATTTATTCATGTGTTATGGTTTCATTCACCCATAGATCTTCAAATCTTCATAGTTAATAATACTCGAGGCATTGAGTCTGAGTTTGGTAATATTTTTTGAAACAAAAGTGACCTGTTGATAGGAACTGATCAAAAACAGATTCAACATTTTAAACAATTGACTACTTAGATAGACAATCTTATCATTACATGGACATGCTAGTTTTATTGGACAATATTTGACTCCGTAGTGGATCTTCGACCTATTGCAACCAGATGTCTTACCTTATAAAACCAATACAATGTCTTTATTCAACCGCTGATCTTGAGGAATATTCTGTATATTGGAATTGTATTATTATTATTATCACTAATAACTTGGACTCATATGAAGTACATTCTACTTACTACTTATACTACTCAAAAGTAGACAAAGCTGAATGAAATGCTTTAATAAAATATTATGCACTATGAACATGTTCGCATTATTCCAGATTTCGTTGTTCTAACGAGACCAATAAGTGACGACTTCATTTCACTGGGAAACTATGAGTATCCTGTCCAAATTACTAAGTATTGAACAGTATTTAGACGATGACGTGTGTGTAGTATGATTTTGTTGATGTGGGAGATTCAGTACTAATTCTTCCTCTCGAGTCAATTCAATGAGAACAGATTTGAAAGTAAATAACTGACTCATATGATTAAACTCTTGTCGATATGAATGTCTTGCGTTGGATGATTCTTTGCGTTAACGAATCACCGCTGTACTAACCCAATTCTTAGTAACGGGTTTCGATCTATCATTATCTTCACATTTTAAATATCTTTTCATGAAGGCTTTAGGATAACTATTTGATTCAAGAGTGGATTGAACCATTTCTAATTCCTTGCCAGTCTCTTCCTCCTCAGTTACTAGACGTTTTGTTATGTTAATCAGAGACTTGGCCACAGTTACTTTGATGATAAAGGGGTGTGCTGAATAGTAGTCTGAGCAGCTGTCCGAATTTGTCGGCTTTCTGAAAATGTTCATTTTAAATTTACCATCTGATTTTCTTTGTACTAAACAGTCCAGGAACGCCAAATCATCCTCATCAGATTCAACCTCTTTGGAAAACTTGGTGGTTTCTGACATATTATTTATTAGGTTTAAAAGTTCATTCAACAAACTACGTCCAATTATGACGAAGCTATCATACACTTTTCTTAACCACATTTTTGGAGGACCAGAGCATCTCATAATCGCATTTGTTTCTAATGAGTGTATAAAAATTGGTTCAATCCACTCTTCAATCAAATAATTATCTTAAGGCCTTCATGAATAGATATTTTATATGTGAAGATGATGATAGATCGAAACCCGTTGCTAAGAATTGGGTTGGTACAGCGGCAGTTCCTTACCGCAGAGAAACATCCTTTGAGATAAAGCGAAACCTTAACGACCATAACATAATAGTGTATTTTCGTGCGACTAACACCTTACGCTCATCACTTGTTAAGGTTAAGGATAAAACAGAGGAAGGAAAGCAACAGAATTGTGTGTACCAGATGAACTGTGGGGATTGTAACGCCGTATATGTAGGAGAAACTTCGAGACAGGTAAGTGTAAGAGTGAAAGAGCATAAACAATGTCTACAGATGCTTCCAAAGACATCTGCAGACTCAAAGAAGCTAGAAAACAGATCAGTGATGGCACTGCATCCGATAGAAACTGGACACAAAATCGACTTCGATAAGACTAAGGTTCTCCAGAAAGGTTTTGGTTCGTATAAAGACAGATTGACTGCTGAAGCCCTGCACATATGGGTGAATCCCAATAGTTTGAACACACGTGAAGGTGTGATGTTAGCTGACGCATGGCAAATCCTGATTAATAAATAAAATTTGGATGTGTATCAACAATTAATCATACTTGGTTAAAAATCCTGGACTGTCTAAATCTTCTTATGGAGAGGCTGACAAATGTTTGATGACTGTTTACCCACACACACATACACCCACACCATTGTATACTGCATATATACATAAATTTTCATATTCGGTTATCTACGATCATGAACTTTTAGTTTAACGTAATCTGATGAAAAAGACACTCTGTTTAAACTGTTTAACAAAAGTAGACTTATTTTGCAAGTCTCAGGTCAAATTTTGATCGCAGTTCATACAACTTTGTTTTGTAGGTCAAGGAGTGTGATGGTCTCTGGGGTTGTTACGTGACGACGTCGTAACTGGTCATTATGCCTCATCCAAGTTCCATGATCTACTGTAACCACATACAGAACACTTCCAAGTTGACCTTTTATTTGACCTTCTACCCATTTTTCTCTTCCTGCTCGATAGTCTCGAGCATCGACCCCATCATGGTTAATGACTCCTTAGTGTTGGATTGAGACACCCTCAGACACTTCATTTGTGTGCTGTTGTCGACTGAGCTGAACATATCAGAATCCCAAAATACATTGCATGATATTTCACTAAAAGCTTCTCATTTCACTAACTGCATGAGATGTCCTAGGCACCACTCGGTGTAAGAGAATAGTCGGTACAGTGTTCAGTGAGACATCGACTCAAAATTTCCTTTCCATAAATGCAATCCCTGAGAATTTTCAGTTACTGATTGAATTATTAAGAAATACCGATAGTCACTGGGTAGAAATAAGGGGGGCTCAGAGATTACAAACATCATCATGACTAGGAATTGATGTGAAACTAGAATTGTTGTCCACATTAGTTTATTGCATAATCACAATGCAGGGGAACTTCTCCTCTGTATTTCTAAATGCGTTAAAATTATTAAACACTCGACAGAACTAAGATCGCCGACTTATTTGAAATGCAGTGAATCAGGAAAGCAAAGGCATATTGACGGAAGAGGATTAAACACAAAGCATAGGCAGTAGACAGCGCGTTTGACGTTTGCAATAATATGAGGAAATATTAACGACTTCTCAACGTCTTCACCACTTCCTCATTGCTGTGGTACTGGCAGCACTGTCGATGATTGACAAATGATGAGCAATGTTCACCCGATATCTATGGTCGGCCTGAATTTGAGCTACCGATATCAATGCTGAAAATTCCACACTTGTACTGAAAATACGGTGTGGAATCAAGCTGTAAATCAAAAAATCAAAAATCCAAACGTATGTCTTTTTGAAATAAAAACAAATTAGTTCAGCGAAGAGTCTCTTTTCGGCGAATTCATTCACTTAGCTGTACAGTCGCAAATATATATATGGCATATGCATGTAGAAATTGTCAGTTGAATTATTCCACACACTGAAAAAACGTGGACAGAAATATTTGCAAAATTGTACAGCTCGGAAGAAATAAACTCCGGGATATTTGACACAGCTGCTACAAATATCCTCTTCTTGATACGGATCTATTCAGATGATTTCAATGAATTCCGAAGTATGAATGTTGACAGAGTTAGCTTTGACAGTCTTTGTGGAACTTTGACTACTCGTGCTAGTCACTCTGGTAGAACCTGAAACACTGAGAAATACAGAAAACGATTATTTGACATCCACCTCTGATTTTCACATGATTTACGTTTTTCACAGCGTACAGAAGAGAACTGATTGTATTACAGAGTAAAGACACTTCCACTTATGTTCACTGCTGCTCTCGAAAGTGTATTCATGTCATTGGATCTACTTATTTGCAGAAATTTCACGTAAATCCTTGAGAATTATAATATGTGTCGAGTGGTCTCCTGCATCAGTAGTTAAATATTTAGTCAGAGAATTGGATAGGAGTTTCTTTTCAGGATTGTGACTGAAACTCTGTCTGAAGCTTAATGATGATAAGTGGTTGTTCAGGTGAAGCTTGACAGAATTTGTTTAGGACCCAGCGAAAATCGTTTCAGTTTCAGCCGTATCTTCACACTATCATGCTTCATGGTGTGCTCACTTGATATTTACACTTATTCTTATCACCACATATCCTCTCTGTGTCATCGCATTTTGACGACACAGGTAGCATACAATTGGTCATGAGTTGTTGAGTCAATTAAGGTATATCATGTCAACACAGTGAGTAATTTGTTCACTCCGTTAGTCATGTTGATCGAGGTCAATTAATGGCATAGTAATATTCTACTGCACAAACACACTAATCAATTATTCGCACATATGTGTATCTGAGGCTGTGGAAATAGAATTTTCAAATGAGTCGTCTGTGAATTTCACGATGGCTGCACCAGCTGTCAATGCACAGATTGAAAAATATGTACTGGGGTAGGAGCTGAATTTCAGTGTAGAACATCACTAATAACCGAGAATGCAGCGAAATTCAGAATGAGGTACTGATTGCCAATCATAATCATATCAGGGTACTCACACGACTTTCTAATTTCATGCATACACATGAGTGAACTATTGATTAGATATGTGAATGAATAAATACAAAATCAATACAAAGTCCAATAGACATTTGTGAAACAGAATAGAAGATAAAGTGCCTTCAGAAATAAGATTAGTATTATGAACAAGCAGTAATGCCATGTGAAATAAGACGAGTATTGTTAGTCAGTAAGATGGGGAATATGATGTCTTGTCAGTAAAGTAAAGTAAATAACTTGTCAGAGTGTTATAACATGAATTGAAATATCATTTTAACATTGCTAATTATCCTCTGATTTGATTGGTAATAATGCCCTCCACACATCTGGTATTTGTGTTGAGTCACTTCTATTGCATCTCTTGGATGATGAAGGCTAAACGACCCTGTAGGTTGACCTAATTAGACAGAACAGTATAATTTACAAAATACCTTGCAATGACTGTGAGTTAAGTCAACTACATAGGTGGAACTAGTAGATCAGAAGTAGTCAGATTATGAGGATATAAACATTTAGTGGCTAAAGTAAGACTGATTGAATCCACGAAGATAAGTAATTAAGAAGAAAACTCACCAATCACACTGCATGCATTAACACACAACCACACAATAGGGTTGAACAGAGTGAAAATTCTAAAAGTAATCTAGGTAGTCGGAGCGCGAGATAGATTGATTATTGAATCCTGCCTTGTACATCGAGTCTACACCCAACACATGCAACGGAAGTAACTCAACACAAATACCAGAGAAATGAAAGACATTATTACCGATCAAATCAGAGGATAAAAATGAAGCTGAAATTTTATTTCAATTCATATTATAACACTGACAAGTTAATTATTTTATTTTCCTGACGAAACGTCTTATTTTCAAGTATTGGATTTGCAGGGATTTTGCTTGATTCGATGGAGAACTTCATCATGAGCTGACATCAGTTAGAGAACCACTAGAAAACCAGCTGGGAGTACTGGACAGTTGGTTTGTCCCAGTCTGAGACTCTTCATCAGTACGCAACCACCACCGGGGTTGAAACCTAGGAGTTTCTGGTGACAAGGCCAGCAAGCTCGTAAACCATTGAGCCACTGAGACCCGATCCAATGGCTAGCCCATGAATTCTAACTCCTGCTAATTCACGACATAGCGCAACCATTTTGCAATACCTCATCTTCAACCTACTGTACCCTACTGGTCACGGCTTCCCACTGGAACCCCAGGTCATTGCCTCAATAAGGCCAGTCGCTGGTTCTCTAACTCATGTCAGCTCATGGTGAAATCCTCCATCCAAAACATTTTATGTACGTCTACAGGAATGACCATCTTATTAAAAAGAACAAATAAAATTTAAAACAAAAATTGAGACATTTACACACCTATTTGTATACTCCATATTAAATATGTTTATTTTGAATACTGACGTGTTTAATCCTACTCCTAAGTTATGATGGAGATGTGTGGATGACACATTCACTACAGTGTTGAAATCTGAACATATCCCGGAATTGTTCACGCGTAAATACTCAATAGTAGACGCAATCCAATTCACTTTTGAGTTAGATAGGGAACAGGTTGAGTTGGCCATGCAACACTGACTGTAAAATACAACAAAAACAAGATGGTGAGTTAGATACTTGCATGTAGAAGGAAAGGGACACACTCTCATAAATACTTAGACTTTAATTCATTCAATTCAGAATCAGTAAAGGGAGACAGGTTTAGTCAACTGTCTATCTTATTCGGCCAGGAGCCTAAACACTAAGCGAGAGGATTTAAATAGCGAAATCAAACAAATAAGACAAATATTGATAGTGAATAACTTACTTACTATCCACTAGAATTTATTCAGAAATATATGAAGAACCATAAGAAAAATAGGATTCGTAATAAAAATGACAAAATTAATGTGGAATTCAAAGCCTCTGTAGTACTGCTGTACACAGAAGGAACGTCAGAGGTCTTCCGTTGGATTCTCACTTAGGCTGGAATTAAGCTGGCATTCTGGTTACAAGGTGAGCTCGCAGACCATCAAGCCAGTAGGACCCTATACAATGGACCAAACAGCTGTCCAGTAATCTCAGGTTTTCCAATGATTCTCTAACTGATTTCAGCTTATGATGAATTCCTGAAACAAATCAAAACTCTACAAACAAACACTTGATAATTTATACTTGTCTTCACATTGTACTTGTGGCCATTTTTGCATTTTTATGGGTGTGTGTGTGTGTGTGTGTGTGTGTGTGCTAAGAATTTGTCTGTAGTTGATGTAGCCCACTCACTCCACCTCTATCCCTATCTGTGTCGTATAACCTCACTCATCCAATGCTGTTTTTTCTATTCATCTTGTTTCAACACATCTCAATCATGACTGTTGAACATATAAGTGATTTTAAACGTCTTTCCTACAGATTCAATTTTATATTATATTAATTCCCACCATGATACGCCTGTTTCCACCATTTCGATGTACAACAACATAAGAACATAGATGTAAATTGTTAGGTATTTATACATAAAGAGAACTAGATTTCACTAGCTCTCTTTTCGTAAAGAGTCAGTGTTCATTGAATGAATGAACTACACTACTGCCTTTTTTGTTCACCTTGTGTACAATCTCTCATATCTACTACATAAAGTGTTCTTGTTCTTCATCTTATTATTATTATTATTTACATTATTGTTGATATTAATGCTGAGATTGATGTCCAAACGACTCGACAACTGATTAAAAGTTGAAATAAGAGATCAATCAACCCACACACACACACATTGCCAAAGGAGATAAGATATGTTGAGGTCTGTGCTACTGACATGATTTGTCAAATATACATAGTATTTTGTTGTCAATGTAGTAGTGAAGTGTGGGAATAACATTCCAACTCTATCATCAAATAGAATGTTCAAATAGATATATTGTATGCAGTATTGAACTGTGAGAATAACCTTCCGACTATAACAGCAGATACAATGTTCAAATAGATATATCGTATACTGTTGTTACTGCCACATTGAACTGTGGGAACATGTGAGAATAACATTCCGAATTTCAGATTGGTACTGCACTCTGTGGTACACTTCATTCAAAGGTGCATGCATCTAAGTCGTACAAGTACACTAGAATAAATAACTGTCTCAAAAGTCTATTGTATTCATAACCTGATGTATTTTGAATGATTGAGCTACATGTACACTACTACACTGTGAGACGTTTCTGTGCCTGACGTTCGAATCATTGTATTATCATGCGTGAGTCAACTAGAGTGTGATGTAGACATATTTATTCAACTGACTTTAAACGACGTGTTGCTAAGTCATAGAAAAGACGAAGGATGATGAGTGAACAGGCATTGCATTGGAACCCAATTACTCTGGTGTATTTTAAAGCCCTAGATAAGTGTTTATTTTAACCGTGAGACGTCAACAACACGTCGTTTAATTTGATAACTGAGAATAAAGCAAAGTCAAGTACATTAATTGGGCCCTAATATCTTTGGTGTGCTTGGCTTATTCAAGTGGAATTGAGCGGAATCCGACATCTTGTGATAGTGGTATGTAAACAAGCAAATAATACGTCTCCTGCATTTCATTGAACGCACAGCATTCTGTTCCTTAGTATTATTTATCGACTGATGTTATTGGCTGAATTCACTCGACAAGTTGCCGGACTGATCAAATACATAAGAATAACTGGGTTTAAATGCCTTCTCACTCATCATCCTTCGTCTTTTCTATGACTTAGCAACACGTCGTTTAAAGTCAGTCGAATAAATATGTCTATATCACACTCTAGTTGACTCACGCATGATAATACAATGTTTCGAACGTCAGGCACAGAAACGTCTCACAGTGTAGTAGTGCACATGTAGCTCAGTCATTCAAAATACATCAGGTTATGAATACACTAGACTTTTGAGACAGTTGAGTCTGCTATTTAGAGAATTCATAGCGTGGTGAATGCATTGTACTATGCTTGTGTGTCTATATAGGCTTTTACTCTCTCCCTCTCTCTCTCCCACTCACTCACCCCGTCATCACCCGTTCATCCTAATACATCCTCAAACAACCGTGAGAATAATATTCTCAAGTGATTCGTTGAGACGCTGTTTGAAGCAGTCTGGTCACCAGGATTAAGTGAATGAGGCCAAGATATCGAAATAAATGAGAGATTGGAAACTCAGTTCTATCGAAGTAATTAATCACGTCGAGTAGAAATAATGAACACTGTCACCTTGTAGTGACCCGTTTTATTACTCATCATCGCAGTATACTTTCACTATGTAATTGTACTTTGCTTTATTTATTACTCTAAATCATGCATGTTAACAATTGATACTTTTTGTACTCGCTCGATTTTTGAATTTTGATTGCTGCAATAATACACTGTCGTATTCCTTCGCAAGTGCCTTTTGAATTACGTTGTGGATGTCGAGTAATCACAACGTTAGGACACAAATATAAACGCGAAGAAGTACTAAGATATATGTGTATACGCTAGTTCAATCAAAATATAGCAGCAACAAATTGGTGAGCCCTACGATAACTTGCTGACTCCGACGACGACGACTTTTGACCTCGACGCGTTGTTACACTTGTTGGATTAATAAAACTTTAAGCTTTGTGGATCTATATATTTATTAGATATTCCGAAATCATTCTTGTGTTTGCTCATCGCACAACCTGCAGTAATTTGTGGTAAGCACCTGCATTGCATTTTTCTGTTTTGCCATATTCTTATTGTGCACAAATTTTGCTATTTTGTTACTCTTAAACCATTTTTTTACGAATTGTAACATGTCTTCCAATACCTCTGATAACTTAGAGCTGGGATCTGTTAGTACTATTTCTCTTACTGTACCAGTTTTTAAGCCCAGAGACCCTCATCTTTGGTTTGCTCGACTGGAACATTATTTGGCTAGCAATAAGCTCACGTCACAGACAGCTAAATTCTGCATTTTGAGTACAGTGCTACCAGACGAAGTCGCCGAGCAGGTACGGCAATACATCGTTCATCCCAGCATAGAAGCGCCGTACGACAAGTTGAAAGAAGAGGTACTGCGATGCACTTCGCTTTCAGATAGGCAAGCACTCGATCGCCTGTTAAGCAATGTTGAGTTAGGTGATAAAACCCCATCTCAACTCATGAGGCATATGCAAAGCCTAGTTGCAGGAAGAGAAATCGATAAACGTCTCTTTTATCAAATCTGGCTGCGACGACTTCCTCAAAACATCCAGCAGGTTCTTGCTTTCGGAGATGACGACATTGACATAGAAAGGCTCACTGAAATCGCGGATCGCATGTACGAGAGGTCAACACCTCAATCTATCGCTTCCACTAGCAGAATACCAGATAAAGTTATCACGATAGACCCACTGAATAAAGCAGAAGCCATCAGAGTCGACAAAACGTCAAACGAACGCATAGAAGCCTTAGAACGTAAAATCGACGTGCTCACTGAGCAATTAATGGCAACGAGGGTTAATAGACAACCTACCACAACGTACAGAAGACAACGTAGCCACTCACGCAATAGGCGTAAATATAGCTTACAACAGAATATATGCTGGTATCATCGCAAATTTGGGGTACACGCAAAACGGTGCACACAACCTTGTGCTTTCCAACAAACGGTGGCGTTAGGAAACGAAAAGGCCGGCGGTCGGTGACGACTGCGGTCACTGGCCAACACACGTCCTACAGCCGTCTATTCAGGGTGACAGACAAATCAACAGGGGCACAACTCCTGGTAGATACCGGTGCAGAAATTAGTGTAGTTCCCCCAACACCCAACGAACGCTTACAACCAAACCCAGCATTAGTTCTCAAGGCTGCGAACAATTCTACCATAAAAACGTTTGGAACTCGGAGGCAAAAACTTAATTTTGGATGCAGTACACCATTTGAGTGGGAGTTCGTAGTCGCCGACGTAACCTTTCCTATCATTGGAATAGATTTTCTTCAACACTACGAATTGCTAGTTGACTCTAGTCACCATAGATTGATAGATAGCAGTCGTAAACTATCGATTTCAGGCATCTCCACAGATGTCGAGAGTATTCGCTTGATGGTAGCCACAACAGATCAATTATCCAGGTACGATATTTTGCTAAAGAAATTTCCTGAACTGACACAGAGCGATTACTCCACAGCCTCTCTCAAGCACAACGTTACACACCATATTGTAACTAAAGGTCCACCGGTCTCAGCAAAACCACGTCGTTTAGATCCAGCTAAAATGCAAATAGCAAAAGCAGAGTTCAACAGATTATTGGATCTCGGAATAATACGGCCGTCAAACAGCCCATGGTCATCACCACTGCATATGGTACCAAAGAAAAACTCAACAGAGATACGACCATGTGGAGATTACCGAGCTTTAAATAAGCAGACGATAGCAGATAGATACCCAATTCCTCACATCCACGATTTTTTTCATAACATGGCAGGTGCTCAGATATTTTCCAAAATTGACCTCGTTCGTGCATACTACCATATACCGGTCGAGCCCAAGGACATCCCCAAAACGGCGGTGACCACTCCTTTTGGCTTATTCGAGTTCATCCGCCTACCATTTGGCTTGACTAACGCAGCTCAAACATTTCAGAGATTCATTGACCAGGTATTGCACGGCCTCCCATTCACTTACGCTTATATCGATGATATACTGGTTGCAAGTAAATCCCCTGAGGAGCACCAACATCACTTAGAAACACTCTTTAAACGTTTAGCCGAATATGGAATTGTCATTAAACCAAGTAAATGTGAATTCGGTAAGAAAACTATAAAATTTTTGGGACATCAGGTAGACAATCAAGGCATTCGACCAATAGCAGAACAGCTGCAAGTCATAAAAGAATACCCGATTCCAGATTCCTTCAAAAAGTTACGCAGATTTCTTGGTCTCGTCAATTTTTATCGCCGTTTCATTCCTCACTGTGCACAGCTGGCCCAACCTCTGACAGATCTACTAAAAGATCATGCAAAATCGCTGCACATGAGTACTTCAGCAATCGAGGCATTTGAAAAACTGAAACAAACTCTAAGCTCAGAAACTTTACTAGTACGTCGTGACGTCAACGCTCCTATAGCGATTAGGACAGATGCATCAGATGTCGCCGTCGGTGCAGTTCTTCAACAATTTTCTGCTGGGAAATGGCAACCTCTCTCCTTTTTCTCCAAACGTCTAGACGCCACTCAATCAAGATATAGTGCATTCAGTAGAGAATTACTAGCAGTCTATCTTGCTGTTAAACATTTTCGTCATATGGTAGAAGGAATACCGTTTACCATCTACACAGACCACAAACCACTAACCAAGGCCATGAATGCAAAGCACGACAAGTACTCGCCAAGAGAACTCCGACACCTCGAGTTCATTTCTCAGTTCACTTCAGATATTAGATTCATAAAAGGACATAAAAACGAGGTAGCAGATGCGTTATCCCGCATCCATATAAATACCTTAGAAAAAGACCAATTTGATCTTAAAAATATGGCTAGACTGCAAACTATGGACGAGGATCTGAAAAGAATAAAAAATAGCACGAGTACTTCCTTACGTTTGCAAGATGTTATGCTTGATGAAGGCCTAATTATTACGTGTGATGTTTCCAAAGGTAAACCGCGCCCTTTTGTCCCACTAGAAATGCGAAGATCAGTTTTTTCCAAAGTACATGGCATTTCTCACCCTGGCATCCGAGCAACAGTTAAACTGATAAGTGACCGATATGTATGGCCGAATATGAATCGGGAGATTAAACAGTGGGCCAGATCATGTTTAGCCTGCCAAAAGTCAAAAGTACAACGACATACAGTCTCGCCTAATGGACAGTTTCCAGAACCTGATGGTAGGTTCCAACACATACACATTGACATCGTTGGACCATTACCACCATCTAATGGCTTTACGTACATTTTAACGTGTATTGACAGATTTACGAGATGGCCAGTAGCTTGTCCCTTACCTGATATCTCTGCTGAAACCGTTGCAAAGAGCATCGTACAAAATTGGATTTCCAACTTCGGAGTGCCAACCATTATTACTACAGACAGAGGTGCCCAATTCGAAAGCCATTTATTCCAACAACTCACAGAACTACTGGGAATCAAACGTATACGTACTACTGCATATCATCCCAGTTCAAACGGCTTAGTGGACAGATTTCATCGTCAACTGAAAGCATCATTGATGGCAGTGAAGGACGATGATAAGTGGAGCGACAAATTACCTCTCGTACTTCTTGGAATACGTTCGACAATAAAACAAGATATCAAATGTTGTCCAGCAGAATTAGTTTATGGAACTACTTTACGACTACCTGAAGAATATTTCAACCCAGCCACTGAAGTTCCAACTGACGAAACTACTTTTGTACAACAACTGAGACAACATATGAGCCTTTTAAGATATCACCCACCGCGACATCAGCTCAACCAAGCATACATGCCTGAAAAACTAGAAAATTGCACGCATGTTTTCATACGACACGACGGTGTAAGGAAACCACTTCAACCACCTTATGACGGACCATTCAAAGTAATAAGCAGAACAAGCAAAATCATCACTGTCGAACGCGGAGGAAAACACGAGATTGTAAGCATCGATCGAGTAAAACCAGCTTTCATGGAAATAGAGGTGACTGAATGTTTACCCAAGTCATCAACATCACCTAAAATTACGCCACAAAATGATTCCTGCTCTCAAGATTCAAAATCTGATGATATTCCGTCTAACAAAACAGAAAGAATCACAAGATCAGGCAGACGAGTACATTGGCCACAAAGATTTGTACAGACAATTTATTTCTAATTCATTTCCATACTACCTCATTACGGTACTATTAACTGTATGTTAGGATATAAATCTATTCTGTAACTCTTTACAATAACAACCCCATTATTATTCTAATAATTTTTCTGGTTTTATTGTTACATTTTGCACAACTTTCTAAATATTTCGGTTCGTTTCGAAGTTGTTAACATTTTTGCATATATACAGTTATAGTATCAAACCTCAAAAACTTAAAAGCCTCAATTCGGTTTTCATATTTTTTTTTGTTCTTGTAATTTACAATATCATTCCGAATACAGGTAAACTTCATTTACCTGCATTCTACGGAGGGGCTATTGTAGTGACCCGTTTTATTACTCATCATTGCAGTATACTTTCATTGTGTAATTGTACTTCGATTTGTTTATTACTCTAAATCTTGCATGTTAACAATTGATACTATTGTGCTCGCTCGATTTTTGAGTTTTGATTACTGCAATAATACACTGTCGTATTCCTTCGCAAGTGCCTTTTGAATTACGTTGTGGATGTCGAGTAATCACAACGTTAGGACACAAATATAAACGCGAAGAAGTACTAAGATATACGTGTACGCTAGTTTAGTCAAAATATAGCAACAACAACCTAAGCTGTACGTAATGCGTCTGTTCACATTGTCAAAACGATGAAGAAGCAGAAGAAGCAGGAGGAGAAGGGAAATCACTAATTCTGTCCTGTAACTAGCACTATCTCTCCTCACCACTCAAGCAAATAGTGTTATGTGCACTTTTTGGCTTCTTGTAGGTGTACAGGAAAACACATGTCACAGACTGCTAACATGCAGCTGCAGATCACTCACATCAATCATCATCGAACGGAGCATAGAATGACAGTCGAACCTCCCTCCACCTCACCTTCATCGACTGTGAAAACGATGTCTACAGTGTCAACCACAAAGTAATTTGGAAACCACTTCAACACTATGGAGTGCAGTGCTCCAAATGTTTATCACTGCACGTGTCAATCCGAGAAATGTAAAGGAATTCCGACAGGCATGACACTGACACGGGGAAGTGAACAACGGGCATTTGGAACCGAATAATCTCTACACATATATCAGAAACAAGTCAACCAAGAAATCTTTCAAAGATAACAATCCGTCAAACAGCATACAACAGACAAAACACAGTTGAAAACGGTTAACGTTAGTTGCAATTTATCTAAAATTTCACTCAAACTTATCTACTGACAAACTCTATTTAATACTGACTTGTGTTATATAGAAGCTTTAGTTAATCCTTATCAATTCACCTGAATGTGTAAAACAACTGAGTGCTAGGGTATTTGTCAGAGAGCTGCGTTGAAATTGCAGAATATAATCTTAAAAGTAAAAAACTTGAAAATACAACTAACACATCAGAAGAACAGGCTTCACTTCGACTAGTAATGTCAAGCAATAGGATTAATCTATAAACATCAGAATAGCTGTGCAAAGTTTTGCAGAAACTATTCCCCTAACTCCAGATTTTCTACGCGAAATCATCAACACTTTATACAGACTAATAAGTGTACCGTGTAATCTTTAGGATTACCTTCTAAGTGCTTGAAAATAGAAATGAATACTTCGACATGGAGTAAATCTTATTTCCATATTTCGCCAATCAAATCTCAGGTTACACATGTTTTCTCTGACAAAGGTGACATTTGTCACAGTGTAATCAAATACCACGAATGTTTCACAAAAATCCAAATGGAATCCGCTGCTTGTGAGGACATTTACATGCATTGTAGCTTGAAACCAACTTGTATTGCCTAACAGATTAATCGGGAATGAATAGCAGGTGATGCACTGAATATTTTACAATCTGTAACTTCCTAGTATGTAGTCTCCAGACACGCAACTTTCTCTCCTTTACGTGCTGTTTATAGGCTAATCTTGGTCATATATGACCAACTTTCGAGGCACTGATATATATATATATATACATATATATATATATATATATATATATATATATATATATATATAAGTGCACATCCATTCATCGTGGTACTACAGAAAAGTCATTGTGAAAAATCTTCAATGCATTGACACACAACCACACAATAGGGTGGGAGAGGGTTAAAATTCTAAAAAGGTAATCTAGGTAGGTGGAGAGAGAGGTTGATTACTGAATCTTTGTTCATCGAATCTACACCCAACACATGCAATAGGAATGAATCATCACTCATACACGAAATATGAAAAATAATACTACCAATCAAATCAAGTGAGAAACAATGGAACTATATGAATGAATTTAGGAAGTCGCGTGATTAACTTGATGTGATTATGAGCAATAAATTGTGCTCGAAACTTGGTCATCAGTAAATATTACTGTATAACACTGTGAGACTCTATCAAAATAAAACTTACCCATAATGGAATTACACTCTACCACAGTGCCCAAGTTTTATTCTTATATCAATGATATTATTAGTATTCCTTTTGCTTCCAAGTGGAGCATAGCACTTTAGCGAGACATCTCCATTTCACTCCATTCTCCGCACTCGACTTCAGCTCACTCCACGATTGTCCACAGTCTCTCATCTCCTCCTCGCCACACGATCTCCTTCATGTTACACTCAAACCTACAACCAAATAATCGTTTTTCACACTGTTCCCACTCGATGGCCTACTTGGTACACAACGTCATCTGTCGGTCTCCTCAGCGTATGTTCAATCCATATCCATTTATTTCCACATATTCATTGTGCATTAGGTTTTTGAACGGTTCTTTCCCAGAGATGGCTGTTGCTAATTCTTTGTGGCTGGACATATCATCTTCAGTAAAGGGCCAGCGAAGGTGGCAGCTGTTGATAAACGTCTGCAGAGTAGCTTGTTGGAAATGCCTTTCGTGACGCGTCAGTCACGTTTCAGACCCATATAGAAGAATCGACTCACTTCATGTTGTTGCTGAAAATCCCAGTCTTGTCGCTTACCTTGAGTGTAGCAAATTAACCAACTTGTTTCAGGGTGACGAAGACCTGCCTTGCCTTTCGGATCTTGATTTAGACATCCTCATCCGTGCCATGTGTCTGCATTTGGGACGATGGTGCCTGGTTAGATAAGCGAAGAAAGTGACGTCTTTGGAAAAATTCTTCCGTTGATAGTGATAGGTGCTGGCTGTTGCTTTTGATCGCTGGGTGTCTTCATCATATCAACCTTCTCCATGTTCACCTGATTCCTCATTTGCTGCTTCTTCTTCCAAATTGTTGGTTTTCGCCTTCAAATATTCGAGTTTGTGTGAAATTAGGCATACATCATCCACAAGTGAAATCCAGGTCCTCTACGGTCCTCTTATTCACCCAACGTATTCCTGTCTTCTCACTCCCCTCGCACGGTGTTCTGCATAACCCAGTCCACCAGAATTGAGAATGTCATCTGTGATAGTAGGTGGCGTTGACTTGCTCCATTCTATCTTCACTTCGAAGGCTTCGCTGAGTTTTCTGTTGTGGATCACTTGAAATGTGGCATTGTCATATAGACAGCTGTAGATCGAGGTGGGTAAAGATTTGAGATACTGCACTCCATAATGTCGAATCATTATCCCTCCACATATGCATGTTTATTCCTCCCTATCAACACATTTCCCACAGAGAAGTCAAAATCCAAATCTAGGATACATTTTCAAAGAGGATAATGACTAGGAACCACTTGTAATACTGAGCCAGCTGATTGGTCCAATCAAGGTCATTTGACTTTGGTGTCTATTGTTTACTCTTGCTTATGGCTTCATATGAATTTCGGGTAACTCTAAAGAATAGCAGCCCAAACCATAATTAACTACAGAAATAACAGGGTCACGTGATTGCTTACTCAAGGTCATTTGTCCGTTCGCCAGGTGGTTTCGGTTTGGGCAACTATTCTTTAGAGTTGCCATTTCGTTCAAAATATTCTCTCAGCTGGATATTGTATTATTACTGTTACCATAGCAACTATCAAATTACTAGACCTGTCCGAAATGAAATCTCACACCTTGTCACCTAACATTGTATTGGCCTACCAATCTAATTGAGTTCACACTCCTTTCTAAGTGTAAAACATCCAATGATCTACTTCACATACAAGGTAAATGCAGCCAACGAATCACATGACAGGATGTTTGTTAGACATAGGTGACTGGTAAGGTCTGACGTCTGATTGGTCGACTGGTACATAAGAATTAGCGCTTATATAAGCCTTCATCACACAGTAACCTATTGACATTAACCAAATATATTTGATCATTTCCTACATTGCGGGATTGTAGTTATAACAGTCAAGTAAATCCAACAAATTCAATGGAGAAGTTGACTGAAGAATTGGCCAGCTTTTTGATAGATGACTTGAAACTTGATGGAGATTTGGACTGTATGCTGTCAGATTTTCCTTCTCGTGGCATTAATCATGAATTCGCGTTAATGATTGACAAGAAGTTAATACCTGAGTGTGATACAGGGGATCCGAATCATGCTAAGAAATCATGGATAAGGTGTGCTGCCACAGCGGCTGCTTATGTGTACAAGTCTGTTGGTGAGAGTGTATCACAGCCATTACGCGTATGGTTAAGCAATGCAGCGAGTGCAGTGATTCTCCATGGACTTCTTGGAGAGTTGACTACTTCATCAACACAAGAGGATCAGACGGAAATGCCACGAATGAGAGTATATCACTACCCGATACAGTTGTAGATGATCGTTGTGATGGTTATTGGTATTATGGTAGTTGGACGGTGGAGAATGTGGCGAGTAGTTCCGAGATGAGAGGTGTGTTGAGAGCTGAGATGGCGAATGCATGTATCTCGGTGATGATTGCCTCTGTGGTCAATTACTTTGAGGAGAATCGTTACACACCGAGCGGGTTCATGAAGGACAGTTATGCGTGGACAGTACTTGGAAGTGGTGTAATGGAGAAATATGGTCTGACAGATGAGTCGGATAAGACCAAGGCAATGCTGATCACTGGTCATTGGGTATCAAAATTGGTGGTTTTCGGTATGGCTACGAAAGGCCGACAAATTAAGCACCCAATTCGACCTGTGAAGAGGATCGGTTACAAGCAGTCTCTTGATCAAATGGATATCAGTAAGTATTTCGATGATATCCCGGCTGGCTTCACATGCACACGAATCGCACATGCCATAGCCAGAAGAATGGTTCGATCTGTGTGTATCCCCTACTTTGATAATTTTTCTGAGCTGATTGAATTACGACAGCTTTACTTTCAAATAGTTGATGATCCATTTCATTATCATATAGATGGTGAGTATTTGACTGGTTCACCGAGGACAACAATCAGTGACACAGGGAGCAAGTTGTTTGGTCGACTGATCACCTATCTTAGCATCTTTGAACCGAGAAGCGAACTGCTGCTTTATCCTCAATTGTGTATGAATGGAGAAACACGTGAGAAGCACTACTTTGATTACAGTCGTCATTGGGAAGATATTTTGAAGGTGATTTTTGATGAGATATATATGCCAAGCGGACATTATTTACCGGATGTTCTGAAAAGTAATTTAAAAATTGATGACGAATTTCCACCTAATGATGAGGAGCTGGAATCATGTTGGTCGGAATATGACGTTGATGACACTATTCGTCAGTGGATTCGTCTTTATTTTAGGACTGAATTACAGATGTAGGTCTTCGAGATTGGAACTATAACGTGTAGCAATTAACTTTCAAAATATTGTTAAACTGCAATTTTACCACTTTGAATAAATGTTCACTAGACTCTGTGTCGTCTGTTTTTCATTTTCGTTGGATCAGTGCATGATATTGGGATGGGAGACTAGGTAAGTGGGTGCATGAAGCATTTTATATTTTGATTTCATGGAAGGGATAGCCTGATATTTGTGTTTCAGAGTTAGATTATGATGTTGCTGAGTAGAAATGGTTTGAACAGTAGGATGAGTGATTATCTTGATTGACATTTAAATACGCTAAGCTGATACAGTTACAGAGGGTGTATCGTTCATTCTGGATAAAATATTCTCCTTGTATGAATTACAGCCCTGAATTAAAGTGTCCACACAGACTGAGTGCAATTCGAATAGTCGGAAGTGTGGAGTCCGCAGATGATGAGCAGTATGAATTTAAGAAATCCATATAGATATCGTAAGATGTATACATGTTACAGGGTCTGTTGATGTTCACAGTTAGTAATATTGACGGCACATTGTCTGAGCTTGGCCCCCACTTGAAACATAGGTGAATTCTATTCAAACTTTATCTGTATTTGTGACTCAGAACTGTAGGGTTCGTGGATAATCAATCGATACGAAACAACTGTCTATCAGACGAGGACGGAAATACGTGTGAAGTGAAATATGTATCATGAGCAACGTGTACGTAAATATAGAATGACAAACAGGTGAGATGAGCATCTGATGCACGAAAGAGTAATTTTCAAGTGTCACAAGAGTTTAGCTGCTAGTTAAAGTTGATCACCGGGTGGAGGTGACATTCGATTGGTAGATTTACTCAGGATTAAAGGATGATTTCTACATCTCAGACAAAAGTCAGCTAGATGACTGTAGGAAATAGTAGAGTGGTGGACAATTGTTTCTTTAGGAATACGCAGCTGTGACTACATTGATGATAGGACCCAGGACACTGAATTCACACGTTAACATCCAGACTCTCGATGGGGATTCGATGGTCTGTGAATTCGAACTTTTACCAACTTGTGAGATACTGTATCACCAGGGTTCAATGTCACAGTTGAGTACCTGTCCTCACATTGGACATTGTGGACCATACTGGTGATTAGAAGTCAATGAAATGGACGGAATTATTTTTAGGCCTTAAAAAATCGCAGAGTAAGCTATTTATTCCTGTTATAATAATACCCAGTAATGTGACAGTTTCATTTACGCGTAGAATTACCGATTAGTTTGATGATGGCAAAATAATTAGTAGTTGTTTGACGAATGTGTTGTAGTGAATTTGATTTGAAAATATTGTGAAATGCGAGGTGATAATGATGACGGTTCGCTATCATAGATTCAGAGAATGTTTGTTTTCTTTAAACTGTATTACCCTACGTTCTCAGTGGAACATAGGGTGAGTTCAAGCTAGAGTTTTGAAGTTTCGGTGGCAGTGGTATTTATTTTTACGGGATTGGGTTGCTAGCCTCATACCCAGCCTTCTCTCTCTACCACTCGTATTGTTTGCTTAGCGAGTTAACGGAGTGTGTCGTCGGCTGAGGATCGATCCCAGAAACACTTGTGTGGTTGACAAGCATTCTAGCACTGTGCCACTGACGCAAGGGTGACTGCGAAGTTTGTTGAAGGTTGTGGAACGTGTCTGGTGAGTGGCAGTAGAAAATAGAATCCGGTAAACTTGAGATAGTCAAACTATGATGAATAGCTAGCTCATTATTGAATGATGGATATGTGAAATGATTGAGGCGGGGTCATATATTGAGAAACGAAATTATGTTAGTGGTCATGAAACGGACTAGTATAAACGGATAATTCGGTAGAACTGGCAAAATCCTACAACTGAGGGTATAAATTAGGAAGATAACACAACAGAAGTAGGTGAAATGAACATTGAAGTGGTCATATGCAGGAGATGTACCGTCGGATTGTTCGTGATTAATGAGTGGCTGGTTAGAGGGTATCACTTTCATGGTTGGTGTAGTGAAAGTCTTCTTTAGTGAACTTCGGATTCTTCTCCTCTTCAAGATATGGGGGGTGACGTCCATCGTTACATTTAGGCTCATGTATAGTAGTTTCTTTGTCACTCAACTGCATTGTCCTCATTGTGGTCTTCGTTTGATGTCCTCCGCAAGACCTGTCAGCTACGCGTATCCCACCACGATAATTTTGAGAATTCAGACCTCTTCTTTTAATCAGTGGATGCTTCACACTCATCTGATACGATGAGCGGGTGAAAATTTGTTGTCTGGCTGTTCCGTGAATGCATTCTGTAGAATGACGTTTCTATAATCCTGTCGTCTCTGCTTGTGAATTCTACATGCAGTAGTGGAGTCTTTGATTCAGTTGAAGGATGAAAACTATTGAATACCTGTTATATAGGAAATGTCTATCAGAATCACTATGAAAAGCTTTAAAGGTGTCGTCGGTATACCTTCTCTATAGGAGTATTCTGTCTACAGGTGGTTTTAAGGTTCTGTTGTCGAAACTAGGCATGAGGCATTCGGTCGAAATCGTGCTGTTAGTAGAGACCATGTCAACTTCATCACTTGTCTGTACGTGTCACTATTGAAATGACCTTCGATTTTTAACACTGAATCTTGGTGTTAGTAACAATTGCTTGAGATGTAAGGTTGGTTGGTATCTTGGTGCTGAGGTGACTGTCATCCGTATATTTGCACATGAAACAGGTGGTTTCTTTGAGTGTCCTGTGGCTGTCCTGAATGGGAACCTTCTATCCAGTGAGAATATTCGTTTTCCAGTTGCATTGAAATCTTGTATGAAATGAGTTCGCGTTCTTTCAGGATGTTTCAGACAACAACACTACTGGCCATTTCTGGGAGGTGTTAGCATCGATTTAGTCAGAAACAACTTCGTGGAGAAACCACGGAGTTGAAGACTATTTCACCTTGACCGTGGTACATCAGTTAGGTAGTTTTTCGAAAAAGCAAGGCGACTGGAATGCATCTGGATTTCTTTTTGGCACCCATCAGCAGTACGTAAGAATCAGCTCACGATAGATTGAACCCACAACCCACTGGTTATCAGGTGACCATGTCATCGTACATGCTTTTCGATTCTCTTAATTTAGTACATGTAGGTTCACCGCCTTACTAGGAATAGACAAGTTCTCAGGGTTTTCGAGGGTTTCAGTGATCTTCTGATCGATGTCACTTGGTCAAAAATCAACCTCGAATGCAAATCATGAATGCAATAAGTGAAACCGTGAAGTATTAAAGTTGATTTTCAGAATATTTGGAGTGTAGCATGAAAGCGGAATAGGTGTTGACGATAACTTAGCAACAAACGGTGGTGTATACATATGAAGTAAATAAAAACAACCACCCAAACTTTCGAAATCTAAATGTTTTCAGTTCTCCATTGAGATGGAATTCAATAAAACTGCCGTCGGATTCTAAATTATTCCACTTCGCCGTTGAGCACTGCATTGAACCAATTAGTTATAAATGTCCTGAATTCCATCTAGTCAGTTTGGCTAGGACGGTCTTCAATGGAATTATTTGTTGGGAGCTGTATACGACGAATTAACCAGAGTTAGAATTCATAGGGCAAACCAATCAGTGATAGATGAAGAGTTTGGATTTGTGACCGGTAGGTCATGTATTTCAAGATTTTCGGGACGTGATTGCACACTGACCGAGAGTCATGAACTAGGATGAAATAGCTGTCCAGTGCTCCCTGCTGTCGGTTCATAACAAATTTTTCATTGAAACCAAGTATAATGCATAATATTACTAACTGCTGTTTACATTAGAACGAAGTGACATCGTTCATAGTCTGATGAATGTTGAAAAGAGTCAAAGAAAGAAGAAGGCAATGAGTTATCTACGAGTCATACACTCTTTTGGGTGATGGTGGTTGTGGTGAAATCCACGTTGATTTCCACTGCTACACCGAAAGTATTCATAGCACAATGTGTGGTCGGCTCAAAACGATGAGTGACATTAGCTAAAACAAACAATCAAATTCAAACATCCTACTTATATCACTGATGGATAGGAGTGGTGAGATACCAGTCACATCGAATATTAGTGCTTGTGAGAGAGTTTCAGGTGACTCAAACACCGGACAGTGGTTTCACTCATGCATATAGAATTTACTCAACTAGCAGAGGGTAAATAGAATCAATTCAAACCACTCGTATTCTACCTAGATGCATAATAATACTTACTAGTAATAGGTGGCATTCATTCAGTGAGTTGTTCGCAATGTTCTCAGTTGAAGTATGTGACTGGATCTTGAGTGACCAGGAATATGTGAACTGTCCGGAGCACAACTGATTAGTTCATGCTTGATGAACTAACCGGTCATCCATGTTTGAAATCAATCCAGTCATTTTAGTGAACCTACTGCTTATTACTATTATAACTGTTTTTACGAATTTGACCACGGATAAATCACAGTTAGAGAAGCATTTAAAACCATCAAGGAGCACTGGACAGCTGTTTCGTCCTAGTTAAGGAATCATCGGCAATTCATTGGCCATTGAATCGGGTCCCAGTGGCTGAATGTTATACAAGCCAGCTTGCCTTGTAACCGGAAGGTCCTGGGTTCGAACCCTCCGTGGTGTGTGAGCACTGCCGATGATTCTGAAACTAGGATGAAACAGCTGTCCAGTACTCCCTGTGGCTGGTTTTCAGTGGTTCTTTCACTGATATGAATCCATGGTCAAACTCGTAAAACCAGATCTTATCATTACAAACAAACTCTTGATTATTATTATTATTATTAATGTCATAATTATTCAGTTTCCGAGTGGAACATTGAGCTTCAACAGCACAACTCATTTTTGTGGTGTTCCCTACAGTCATCTACAGTTGAACTTTCAGCGAAGAGACTCTTTTCGGCGAATTCATTCACATAGTTGTACAATCGTATTTATATATAAATATTTGTGTGTGTGTACATGAGGTTTGTCAAGTTTAGATAATTGATTAGTTAATACAAGAATGATGTAGTATAGAGACAAAGTTAATCAGACAGCAACTAAAGTAAAATTGAGTTAGAAAGCTAGATGATGTAATATAATTGGCTAAAATGTTACAACTTAGGTCAGGATAGCAACAGAGGTAATTACAGGCAGAGATTAAGTAGAAGTGAAATTGAGTGAATAAGTTGGATGACGTAACATGAATGACTAGAAACTGAGCGTTGTTCAAGTCAGTAACAGTGGTATTGAGGTGTAGAAATTGAATCGGGTGGGGGTAGAGAACAAGAAAGTTGAAAATGTAAAATGTTACAATTGAGAAGACAAAATAATACTAATGAAGAGACAGAAGAAAAGATTAGGTAGAATTTACATGTCGGCTAATAAGATAGATTACGTCCATTGCAAGTGTAGTGATTGAACGAACCTCTTCTGTATGCAGAGTTGAGGACTTAGCAAGTGAATCGCCATTGCTTCTGCAGTTTGAAGAAGTCTGATTCGTACACCTTTAGGGAGACTACTTCTTAGTCTGTAGACGACTTTGAAGTTTGTTTGCGGTGTAGCTTGGTGTCCGGATTCTATCAGATGTTCTAAGATGGAACTGCGGGGGCATCGATTTTCTCCTTTGTAAAACCATGTTGGTTAGTGCTCGGTGATACGTTTGGAAAGCGAGCTCTGGGTACGGCCGACATACCTGGCTCCACACGAGCAGATGAATTGATAAATGCACATTGATGAGGCCAGCAGCGGTAGCTTATCCTTCACGTTCACATGAATCATAGGTTTTGTGGAGAAGGTTAGTCGTAGTTCAGCTGCGAAGAAGGTCTTCTTAAGTGAGCGCGACAGTCGATTTTTTAGTGTTTCCGCAGATAAATCTCCATTGAATTGAAGGTTCATGTGGAGTAGCTTTTTCTTGACGCTAAGTATGGGCGGCTTTTCTGGTCTAGGATTCATAGATTTTGCAATAAATCTTTCTGGATAGCAATTCTCGACGAGGAGTCTCTTGAGGTTGTCCAGTTCATCTTCTATGGTGTCCAGGGTGCAAATTCTGCGAACTCTGTAGCTGAGTGAACGGATCAGAGTTTGTCTGGTGTATAGTGGTACCCAACTGTGAAAGTTAGTAAGCTGTCCGTTCCACGTCGATTTTCTGTGGATAGATCTTTTCAGTGTTCCATCCTGTTCTCTTCTTGTTAGTTGGACGTCAAGAAAAGATATTGTGGAGTTAGACACTTTCTCCATCGTGAAGTGAATTGCAGGGTGGCAGTTGTTAAACGACTTCAAGATTTCGTCTAGATTTTCTTCGTTGTTGACGATAATGAAGGTGTCGTCGACGTATCTTTTATAGATTTCGAAGGTATTGATCATTTTCTTCAGGCATGTGTTTTCGAGTTTTGCCATGAAGAAATCTGCAAGCAAAGGGCCTAGTGGTGAGCCCATAGCTATACCATCCTTTTGGCGATATATTTCGTTGTTGAAAGAGAATTGAACATTCAGGGTACACCTCAGTAGGAGTTCTTTAAGATGCTCGGTGGGTATACCGATGTTTATTCCTTTGGAGTGAATAAGTTCGCGTATGTAGCATATTGTTTCTGTCAGTGGAACGTTTGTGAATAGTGATGTCAGGTATGTCGGCCGTACCCAGAGCTCGCTTTCCAAACGTATCACCGAGCACTAACCAACATGGTTTTACAAAGGAGAAAATCGATGCCCCCGCAGTTCCATCTTAGAACATCTGATAGAATCCGGACACCAAGCTACACCGCAAACAAACTTCAAAGTCGTCTACAGACTAAGAAGTAGTCTCCCTAAAGGTGTACGAATCAGACTTCTTCAAACTGCAGAAGCAATGGCGATTCACTTGCTAAGTCCTCAACTCTGCATACAGAAGAGGTTCGTTCAATCACTACACTTGCAATGGACGTAATCTATCTTATTAGCCGACATGTAAATTCTACCTAATCTTTTCTTCTGTCTCTTCATTAGTATTATTTTGTCTTCTCAATTGTAACATTTTACATTTTCAACTTTCTTGTTCTCTACCCCCACCCGATTCAATTTCTACACCTCAATACCACTGTTACTGACTTGAACAACGCTCAGTTTCTAGTCATTCATGTTACGTCATCCAACTTATTCACTCAATTTCACTTCTACTTAATCTCTGCCTGTAATTACCTCTGTTGCTATCCTGACCTAAGTTGTAACATTTTAGCCAATTATATTACATCATCTAGCTTTCTAACTCAATTTTACTTTAGTTGCTGTCTGATTAACTTTGTCTCTATACTACATCATTCTTGTATTAACTAATCAATTATCTAAACTTGACAAACCTCATGTACACACACACAAATATTTATATATAAATACGATTGTACAACTATGTGAATGAATTCGCCGAAAAGAGTCTCTTCGCTGAATGTCTTCTCTTTTTCAATTGACTTTTCAACTGACTACATGCTTTATACACCTCCTCCTCGGTCTCCGACATCCAACTCATTGTTTCCCATTACGCATCCACCCGAACGATGCTCTGCACTGCACACGATGTCATTCAACGGTCTCCTTAGTGTTCATCCATCCTATCTCCACTTGCTTGCACGTATTTGTTGTAAGACCGGTTATTGGTCGACTCGTTCCCAGAGTTTCTTCTTGCCAATACTTTCCAGATGGTTATCTTATATTCAGTATGGAGCTAGTGAAAGTGGCAGCTGTTCATAACAGTCTGCTGTAGGCTGTTGGAAATGCTTCTGGTGATGCACCAAGCTTCTGACTGACGTAACATTGCTACTTATGATATGAATTTTGTTCTTCATGCTGACCGAGTGCAGAAGATTCGCGGACTCATTTCAGAGTAATGAAGGTCTGTCGTGCAATTCGGGTTCTGCTTGGCTTTCATATCTTCATTCGTTCCACCTGTAAATGAAACGATTGTTCGTGGTTAGATAAGTGAAGCAAGTGACCTCCTCTAGAATTCTTCCGTTGATAATGATTGTTGCTGGCTGTTTTTGCAATTCGTCAGTGCGATGTCTATCTTACCTCCATCTTCTCTATGTACACTTGAAGTCTCGTCTTTGTTGTTAGCCTCTCCAAGCAGTTTGCTGGTTTTCGCCTTCAAGTCTTCGAGTTTGTGTGACATTAAACATACATCATCCACGAAGTCCATATCTTCTAGAGTCTTCTTATTGGTTGTCTGACGCATTCCTGTCTTCGCTCTCCACACATTGTGATGAATTATGCAGTCCATCACAATTAGTGATATCATCGATGATAATAGACAGGCAGCCAGCTGGTATTATTCCTGCATTCACTTTGAACGCCTCACTGAAATTTCCCTTATGGATCAGCTTACAAGTGGTATTGCCATATAGCCAACCGCTGAATGATGTTGGTGAAGTTTCGAGGTACCACAATCCATTGTGTTGAAATAATTCTCAATTTGATTTGTGGCCATCACTGTCAAAATCATTTTCCTTTTCGATGAAGGTGAGGTGGAGGGAGGTTCGACTGTCATTCTATGCTCCGTTCGATGATGATTGATGTGAGTGATCTGCAGCTGCATGTTAGCAGTCTGTGACATGTGTTTTCCTGTACACCTACAAGAAGCCAAAAAGTGCACATAACACTATTTGCTTGAGTGGTGAGGAGAGATAGTGCTAGTTACTGGACAGAATTAGTGATTTCACTTCTCCTCCTGCTTCTTCTGCTTCTTCATCGTTTTGACAATGTGAACAGAGGCATTACGTAGAGCTTAGGTGACAGTGTTCATTATTTCCACCCGACGTGATTAATTATTGTGATAGACCTGAGTTTCCAACCTCTCATTTACTTTGATATCTTGGCCTCATTGACTTAATCCTGGTGACCAGACTGTTTCAAACACCATCTCAACGAATCACTTGAGAATATTATTCTCACGGTTGTTTGAGGATGTATTAAGATGAACGGGTGATGACGGGGTGACTGAGTGAGAGGGAGAGAGAGAGTTAAAGCATTTATGAACACACAAGCACAGTACAATGCATTCACCACCCTATGAATTCTTTCCATAGCAGACTCAAATAACCGCAGAACTGCACACGTTAAGGGGAACAATATTGTTTTCAATTAGATCTCATCAGGCTTAGCTCTAATATACATAAAAATAATTGTGGAACTAGTAATGAAAACATGTTTAAGGGAGAATATAAGTCATCCACTGTTATACCATATAAGGAGGGGATATCTGAGACCCTACGTAGGATTCTTAATAAAGCAGGAATACGGTAGCATTTAAACCTACAAGCTCACTCAGGGGCAAGCTCTGTAGGTTAAAGGACCCTGTTGACCCAATTAGACAAAATAATATAATTTACAAAATACCCTGCAATGACTGTGGGTAAGGTCAACTACATAGGTCAAACTCGTAGGTCGTGGGTTGTCAGATTATCAGAACATAAGAATTTAGCTAAGGTAAGAATGGTTGACACCGAGAAGATGAGTAATTTAGAAAAAAGCTCAGCTATTGCACTTCGCGAATTAACAACCAACCACACAATAGGGTGGTGTAGGGTTAAAATTTATTAAAAGTAATCTATGTAGGTGGAAAAACAGGTTGATTACTGAATCCCTGTTCATCGAGTCTTCACCTAACACATGCAACAGAAATGAATCTATGCAAATACCAGAAATATGGAAGATATTATTACCGCCAGTCAAATCAGAATAAGATAATAAATAATCTCAAAAACCTATTTCAATTCAAACACATCACAACATTCTAACAAGTAACTTGTTATGACTATAAAAACACTCGTCTTATTTCCCATCTAATTGTAGTTGATCAATAGCACTCATATTATTATTTCTGAAGGTACATTATCTCATATTGAATTTTATTCCAATATCTAATCGATTCCACACATGTATATAAATGAAGGAAAAACGTTGTGTGAGTAACTTGATTATGATTATGAGTAATAGTTTGTGCTCCAAACGTCATCAGTTAATATAACTGTACAACACTGTAATTTATCAAAATAAAATCTTATCCAAAATGGAGTATTATTATTATCATTACTACTATAATGACTAATTGCACAATTTATATTCACCATCTTAATTATCCTATAGACAAAACACCATGATTGGTTTATATTTGAATTTCTATTTGTAAACTTATGTATATAAGAGTTAAGCCTGATGAGATCTAATTGAAAACAATATTGTTCGCTTAAACGTGTTTTTCTAAATTTTACTATGGGAATATTCAAATAACTGTCTCAAAAGTCTAGTGTATTCATAACCTGATGTATTTTGAATGACTGAGCTACATGTACACTACTACACTGTGAGACGTTTCTATGCCTGACGTTCGAAACATTGTATTATCATGCGTGAGTCAACTAGACTTATTTATTCGACTGACTTTAAACGACGTGTTGCTAAGTCATAGAAAAGACGAAGGATGATGGGGGAGAAGGCATTTACACCGAGTTATTCTTATGTATTTGATCAGTCTGGCAACTTGTCGAGTGAATTCAGCCATTATCATCAGTGGATAAAATTTTAGAAAGAAAAGAGTTCTGTTTCTGTGACTAAGATCTTTTATCAGACTGAAATTATTTCTTTTTAAATTTTAGCGTGACTCCACACTGTAATTTTTGGACAATTCTGAAATATTTTAGCTTGTGATATAGGTAACGCAACTTTTGCAGGGCAACCACTGATATCAGGTGTGCGTCAGCGAGGGATCGAATCCCGGACCACGTGCATGGCCGGCGACAGTCCTTACCGCTGTGCCACCGACCCACTGATCGATGGATAAATCAACGTCAGGTACACATATGCCTCAGTTCGAGTTGATGCATTTTTCTAACCACTGATTGTTCGTATATCGTCAACTAATGCGAAGGGGACTACAGAATTTGATGTGGCACAGAACAGGAGTCAATAACCTCAAAGTTTGGTTCTATTGTAGTGACCCGTTTTTATTACTCATCATTGCAGTATACTTTCATTGTGTAATTGTACTTCGATTTGTTTATTACTCTAAATCTTGCATGTTAACAATTGATACTATTGTGCTCGCTCGATTTTTGAATTTTGATTACTGCAATAATACACTGTCGTATTCCTTCGCAAGTGCCTTTTGAATTACGTTGTGGATGTCGAGTAATCGCAACGTTAGGACACAAATATAAACGCGAGGAAATACTAGAAGATACGTGTATTCTAATTCAGTCAAAATATAGCAGCAACAAATTGGTTAGCCCTACGATAACTTGCTGACTCCGACGACGACGACTTTTGACCTCGACGCGTTGTTACACTTGTTGGATTAATAAAACTTTAAGCTTTGTGGATCTATATATTTATTAGATATTCCGAAATCATTCTTGTGTTTGCTCATCGCACAACCTGCAGTAATTTGTGGTAAGCACCTGCATTGCATTTTTCTGTTTTGCCATATTCTTATTGTGCACAAATTTTGCTATTTTGTTACTCTTAAACCATTTTTTTACGAATTGTAACATGTCTTCCAATACCTCTGATAACTTAGAGCTGGGATCTGTTAGTACTATTTCTCTTACTGTACCAGTTTTTAAGCCCAGAGACCCTCATCTTTGGTTTGCTCGACTGGAACATTATTTGGCTAGCAATAAGCTCACGTCACAGACAGCTAAATTCTGCATTTTGAGTACAGTGCTACCAGACGAAGTCGCCGAGCAGGTACGGCAATACATCGTTCATCCCAGCATAGAAGCGCCGTACGACAAGTTGAAAGAAGAGGTACTGCGATGCACTTCGCTTTCAGATAGGCAAGCACTCGATCGCCTGTTAAGCAATGTTGAGTTAGGTGATAAAACCCCATCTCAACTCATGAGGCATATGCAAAGCCTAGTTGCAGGAAGAGAAATCGATAAACGTCTCTTTTATCAAATCTGGCTGCGACGACTTCCTCAAAACATCCAGCAGGTTCTTGCTTTCGGAGACGACGACATTGATATAGAAAGGCTCACCGAAATCGCGGATCGCATGTACGAGAGGTCAACACCTCAATCTATCGCTTCCACTAGCAGAATACCAGATAAAGTTATCACGATAGACCCACTAGATAAAGCAGAAGCCATCAGAGTCGACAAAATGTCAAACGAACGCATAGAAGCCTTAGAACGTAAAATCGACGTGCTCACTGAGCAATTAATGGCAATGAGGGTTAATAGACAACCTACCACAACGTACAGAAGACAGCGTAGCCACTCACGCAATAGGCGTAAATATAGCTTACAACAGAATATATGCTGGTATCATCGCAAATTTGGGGTACACGCAAAACGGTGCACACAACCTTGTGCTTTCCAACAAACGGTGGCGTTAGGAAACGAAAAGGCCGGCGGTCGGTGACGACTGCGGTCACTGGCCAACACACGTCCTACAGCCGTCTATTCAGGGTGACAGACAAATCAACGGGGGCACAATTCCTGGTAGATACCGGTGCAGAAATTAGTGTAGTTCCCCCAACACCCATCGAACGCTTACAACCAAACCCAGCATTAGTTCTCAAGGCTGCGAACAATTCTACCATAAAAACGTTTGGAACTCGGAGACAAAAACTTAATTTTGGATGCAGTACACCATTTGAGTGGGAGTTGATAGTCGCCGACGTAACCTTTCCTATCATTGGAATAGATTTTCTTCAACACTACGAATTGCTAGTTGACTCTAGTCACCATAGATTGATAGATAGCAGTCGTAAACTATCGATTTCAGGCATCTCCACAGATGTCGAGAGTATTCGCTTGATGGTAGCCACAACAGATCAATTATCCAGGTACGATATTTTGCTAAAGAAATTTCCTGAACTGACACAGAGCGATTACTCCACAGCCTCTCTCAAGCACAACGTTACACACCATATTGTAACTAAAGGTCCACCGGTCTCAGCAAAACCACGTCGTTTAGATCCAGCTAAAATGCAAATAGCAAAAGCAGAGTTCAACAGATTATTGGATCTCGGAATAATACGGCCGTCAAACAGCCCATGGTCATCACCACTGCATATGGTACCAAAGAAAAACTCAACAGAGATACGACCATGTGGAGATTACCGAGCTTTAAATAAGCAGACGATAGCAGATAGATACCCAATTCCTCACATCCACGATTTTTTTCATAACATGGCAGGTGCTCAGATATTTTCCAAAATTGACCTCGTTCGTGCATACTACCATATACCGGTCGAGCCCAAGGACATCCCCAAAACGGCGGTGACCACTCCTTTTGGCTTATTCGAGTTCATCCGCCTACCATTTGGCTTGACTAACGCAGCTCAAACATTTCAGAGATTCATTGACCAGGTATTGCACGGCCTCCCATTCACTTACGCTTATATCGATGATATACTGGTTGCAAGTAAATCCCCTGAGGAGCACCAACATCACTTAGAAACACTCTTTAAACGTTTAGCCGAATATGGAATTGTCATTAAACCAAGTAAATGTGAATTCGGTAAGAAAACTATAAAATTTTTGGGACATCAGGTAGACAATCAAGGCATTCGACCAATAGCAGAACAGCTGCAAGTCATAAAAGAATACCCGATTCCAGATTCCTTCAAAAAGTTACGCAGATTTCTTGGTCTCGTCAATTTTTATCGCCGTTTCATTCCTCACTGTGCACAGCTGGCCCAACCTCTGACAGATCTACTAAAAGATCATGCAAAATCGCTGCACATGAGTACTTCAGCAATCGAGGCATTTGAAAAGCTGAAACAAACTCTAAGCTCAGAAACTTTACTAGTACGTCGTGACGTCAACGCTCCTATAGCGATTAGGACAGATGCATCAGACGTCGCCGTCGGTGCAGTTCTTCAACAATTTTCTGCTGGGAAATGGCAACCTCTCTCCTTTTTCTCCAAACGTCTAGACGCCACTCAATCAAGATATAGTGCATTCAGTAGAGAATTACTAGCAGTCTATCTTGCTGTTAAACATTTTCGTCATATGGTAGAAGGAATACCGTTTACCATCTACACAGACCACAAACCACTAACCAAGGCCATGAATGCAAAGCACGACAAGTACTCGCCAAGAGAACTCCGACACCTCGAGTTCATTTCTCAGTTCACTTCAGATATTAGATTCATAAAAGGACATAAAAACGAGGTAGCAGATGCGTTATCCCGCATCCATATAAATACCTTAGAAAAAGACCAATTTGATCTTAAAAATATGGCTAGACTGCAAACTATGGACGAGGATCTGAAAAGAATAAAAAATAGCACGAGTACTTCCTTACGTTTGCAAGATGTTATGCTTGATGAAGGCCTAATTATTACGTGTGATGTTTCCAAAGGTAAACCGCGCCCTTTTGTCCCACCAGAAATGCGAAGATCAGTTTTATCCAAAGTACATGGCATTTCTCAACCTGGCATCCGAGCAACAGTTAAACTGATAAGTGACCGATATGTATGGCCGAATATGAATCGGGAGATTAAACAGTGGGCCAGATCATGTTTAGCCTGCCAAAAGTCAAAAGTACAGCGACATACAGTTTCGCCTAATGGCCAGTTTCCAGAACCTGATGGTAGGTTCCAACACATACATATTGACATCGTTGGACCGTTACCACCATCTAATGGCTTTACGTACATTTTAACGTGTATTGACAGATTTACGAGATGGCCAGTAGCTTGTCCCTTACCTGATATCTCTGCTGAAACCGTTGCAAAGAGCATCGTACAAAATTGGATTTCCAACTTCGGAGTGCCAACCATTATTACTACAGACAGAGGTGCCCAATTCGAAAGCCATTTATTCCAACAACTCACAGAACTACTGGGAATCAAACGTATACGTACTACTGCATATCATCCCAGTTCAAACGGCTTAGTGGACAGATTTCATCGTCAACTGAAAGCATCATTGATGGCAGTGAAGGACGATGATAAGTGGAGCGACAAATTACCTCTCGTACTTCTTGGAATACGTTCGACAATAAAACAAGATATCAAATGTTGTCCAGCAGAATTAGTTTATGGAACTACTTTACGACTACCTGGAGAATATTTCAACCCAGCCACTGAAGTTCCAGCTGACGAAACTACTTTTGTACAACAACTGAGACAACATATGAGCCTTTTAAGATATCACCCACCGCGACATCAGCTCAACCAAGCATACATGCCTGAAAAACTAGAAAATTGCACGCATGTTTTCATACGACACGACGGTGTAAGGAAACCACTTCAACCACCTTATGACGGACCATTCAAAGTAATAAGCAGAACAAGCAAAATCATCACTGTCGAACGCGGAGGAAAACACGAGATTGTAAGCATCGATCGCGTCAAACCAGCTTTCATAGAAATAGAGGTGACTGAGTGTTTACCCAAATCAACATCATCTCAAGATTCAAAATCTGGTGATATTCCGTCTAACAAAACAGAAAGAATCACAAGATCAGGCAGACGAGTACATTGGCCACAAAGATTTGTACAGACAATTTATTTCTAATTCATTTCCATACTACCTCATTACGGTACTATTAACTGTATGTTAGGATATAAATCTATTCTGTAACTCTTTACAATAACAACCCCATTATTATTCTAATAATTTTTCTGGTTTTATTGTTACATTTTGCACAACTTTCTAAATATTTCGGTTCGTTTCGAAGTTGTTAACATTTTTGCATATATACAGTTATAGTATCAAACCTCAAAAACTTAAAAGCCTCAATTCGGTTTTCATATTTTTTTTTGTTCTTGTAATTTACAATATCATTCCGAATACAGGTAAACTTCATTTACCTGCATTCTACGGAGGGGCTATTGTAGTGACCCGTTTTATTACTCATCATTGCAGTATACTTTCATTGTGTAATTGTACTTCGATTTGTTTATTACTCTAAATCTTGCATGTTAACAATTGATACTATTGTGCTCGCTCGATTTTTGAATTTTGATTACTGCAATAATACACTGTCGTATTCCTTCGCAAGTGCCTTTTGAATTACGTTGTGGATGTCGAGTAATCGCAACGTTAGGACACAAATATAAACGCGAGGAAATACTAGAAGATACGTGTATTCTAATTCAGTCAAAATATAGCAGCAACACTATCTCCCGTGTTGATTGGTATAACAAGGTGAGCAATATTGAGGTTAGGCGTCGAGTGCTAGGTAAGCAGGCGAAATCAATCGACGAGGTTGTGAAGTTACACAGATTGAGATAGTTAGGACATGTGTTACGCGTGCATGCCTAGCCATCACCCTCCTCAACAGGCAGTGTTAGCTGACAGAAGATCAGATTGAAAAAGAGCCAGTGGTGGTCAAACGAAAAAATAGCTTCATCAGTCAATCGAATCCATAACAGTTAGTTTACGCCAGCCAGTCACGTAGGGAGGTGGAGACTGACTGACTGGTTGGAGTCCTCGGGATGGTGAGAACCAATGAAGGCTGGAGACAATTTGTGAAATGGCTCAAAATCGTTCTCAATGACTGGCGCAGATACATCCACTCCTTGTGATTTATAATATCCAATAAAACCATATTGTTCCTATATTATACTATTTTTTTACCTCACATCTCTGTATTGAATCTACTTTTACTCTCTTCTCTTGCTTTGTGTGCTACGTGAAGTGTGGCAGGTCGAACTGCTGCACATCTGTGCAAAGTTCTACGTTGAAAGCAGTCAGTCAGTTACGGATTGGTGGTGTTTTTGACATGAACATCATTAATATACCTCAAGCTTTGTCGTGGTTTCGCTAACATTCCTTATAGAAGAAGAGGACGTCTCCGTAATATGCAAATCGGATATCCACAAAAATTCACAATCTCTCATCGACTAGCATACTCTCTCCTCCACTCCACCCCACCTCCCTCCACACACACACACACACACACATCGAACATACTACGCCTAACCTCATCATTGCTTACCACATTACTCTATCAAATGATGAAAACAACTTAGCGAAGTCATCTATGCTCAAATATTCATAACACCTTTCAGTCTCTTACTTTCAAAATCCATGTCTTATAGTTGCACTGTAGGACTGAGTTGACTCTTACACAGTAGACGTGTACGTACTTTATTGTATAGCCAGATATCTTACCAGTCCTGAAATAGTAGATGGACACAATCGCCCTGACGAGAAAACAGTAAAGTTCATCACTAAACAAGTCTCGTTCACACAAATTTAATGAAGAAGTAGCAAATTCGACGGGTCCCCAATCTTTGCTATCTTAATATCCTGATACATTCAAAGGTATAATCGACTTGTTTGTTTCAGACCAGGAGTTAGGAAAGTAGAAACATAATTCGACGATAACCACTTACATTTACATGTAGGTAGATATGTATGGAGTTGAATGACACTGCCTGGCTACTCAAAGCTCGGCATGTGGAACTGGATTCAAACCAAAGACCCAGTGGTGGTTGGAAGTTGAAAGCTTAGATAACTGATCCAAAGGCCAGGTATTTCGAGTATTTGAGAGTTTATGGTATCAAACGCTTTCCCATATCTAAAATACTTAGAGTGAGGCTTCAACTCATAACTGATTAGAAAAGACAAAAAAGTAGGCCGTACAGTTCAACGTGTTTCTCGTCGGATGTCTGAACATCATCCTACATGGCTATGTAAAGGACAAAACCTTCTTAAGAGTTCGTCTACTACATATTGCTGAGGATGTTGGGATCTACATTAAGAAACCTAATTTATGGCATCCAAAAGAAGTTAGTTCAGACACTGCCCTTACATTGGCCATCAAAATTTCAATGATCCTCATTTTGTTGTAGAAATTTTCTTAATTCTATTTGTCACTACATTTCTATGCCCATGAAAACGATGAAAACGAACACAGAGACTGCCGCAGATGTCCTCACACCGTTATTGCAAACGGTTTGGGAAGAAGATAAGGTACCTACCGATTGGAGGAAAGGCTGGCCACCTTGTCAAGCTCCCCAAGAAAGAGCGATTCAGGCCTCACTCTGCAAGAACTGGCATCGAATAATGCATTTGATCACGCCAAGTAAAATACTGAGTTGCATTATCCTGGAGAGAATATAAAAGATACACTGGATGCAGATCTCCGCCACCCACCGGAACAAGCTGTCTGGATTCAGGAAAGGCAAATCATGTGCTGATCAAACTGCAACTCCACGCATCGTCATCACAGAACAAAGCATAGAATGGCAGTCAAACCTCATTCCACCTCAAATTCATTGACTTCAAAAAGGCCTTCGACAGACAGTGTTTACCATGAGGTGGTTTGGAAACTACTTCAACACTGCGACGTACCTCAAGTCTTTATCAACCTCATTCAACAGCTGGCTATATATGACAGTGACACTTCTCAGGTGATCCGCAACAGAAAGCTCAGCGGGGCGTTCGAAGTGAATACGGGAGTAAGACAAGCTGGTTGCCTGCCTCTTATCACCGATGATATTCTTAATTGTGGTGGACTGGATTTAGTGTCAGACTGTGCGTGGGAGAGAGTAGACGAGAATACGCTGTATCACCGATAAGAAGACTCTAGAAGATATAGATTTCGCGCATGGATTATTTAGGTAAAATGCCACACAAATTCGAAGAATTGCAGGTGGGGTGAGCAGCAAAGCAGGACTGCAGGTGGACACAAAGAAGACGGAGGTGATGAAGATAACCAATCAACAGCAACGACAACAGCAGCCAGCACCAATCGCCGTCAACTGGAGAGATTTAACAGAGGTTACATCTTTCACTTATCTAGGAAGCATAGTTTCAACCACAGCCAGTGGAACGGATGATGTCAAAGCCAGACAGTCAGAATCCGAAAGGCAAGATACGCCTTCATCAACTTGAAACCAGTTTGGAAATCTTCTGCCCTCAGCCTCAGCATAAAGAACACGATCCGCATTTTCAACACTAATGTGAAGTCGGTCAGTGCTTCTATACGGGTAAGGAAAAGGAATTCCAACAGTCTGTTCCAGACTTCCATCAACAGCTGCCTTCGCTCCAAACTGAACATCAAATGGCTAACCAGAAAGAATAAGCAAGAAGAAACTCTGTCTAGCTGGGAACAAACCAACCAGAAGCCGATCACTCAACAAATATGTAGGAGACAGTGGAGATGGATTGATCGGGCATATATGGAGGAGGCCGCCGAATGACATCTCACGCCAGGCGATTGCTCGAGTCGAATCCAAATGGGAAGCGATGAGTAGGTCGTCTTAGGGTAATACAGAGGAAATGGTGTGAGGAAGAGATGTGAGATTATGGGCAATCGTGGACCCAGCTGAAGAGAATGGCGGAAAATAGGAGAAAATGGAGATGTGTTGTTGAAGCCCTGTGAATATATATATATATATATACATATATATATACCACTATTAAAGTCGAACTTTTCAGAATGAAAAGGTACAGAAAATAAACCGAAGAGGATACGAAATACTATTATATTTGCAACCAGCATCAGTGAAGCAGATTTATCCTGAGATCCCCATTACAGTACTACTATCAAATTAATAAACACCACTATCCATTTTGGTTCACACACACACACACACACCGCCACAATACACATTATAAACACTAAAGAAAGTTAGTGGATTAAATTCTCCAACGAACTAGTGATTATTGTTAAATGTTCAACGAAAAAATCGAATGTGGTACACGATAAACAACAGTATTTATTTTAAAATAAATTAGCACCACAAAATCTGTCAGAAGAAATAATCAATTTCTGTAACATTTTACTATTTCATTGATCAGTTTTATAGTAAACATTATTAATAATTTATATTTGAAAACAATTAGGAAACTAATCCCGGCGGTTGTAGTATCTCCTAGTCACTGCAACAGTCAGAGTCAGAGTCACTAAGCTTTAAATCGTGCTCAATCAATTTACGATGAGCTGACAAATTCGGATTAACCACCGCTTTAGCATCAGATTTTGTATTTGAAGAGGGTGGCTTAGTTTTCGCTGATTTCTTTCTTTCACTTGATAAACTGCTCAGAGTAGAACTTGACTCACTCTCCGAAACACTGTCATCATCATCATCACTATCCGATGACTCCGCGTCCATATCACTGCTGCTACTGGAAGCACTACTACTACTACTACTGCTACTCAGAGTTCTTGAGTGTGTTTTCTTCTCCAATGACTGTTGTGCTGTAGTATTTGAAGTAACAGACATCATCTCAGGATCATTGGGTGGTTTTCTTTTAGGCGGAGTAGGTCGGATAGATTTCAAGTTAGTTTCTTGACCTGAACGGTCAGGCAACGGGAGCAACTGTGAACCTTCCGAGTTAGGAAGACAGGCTGTATCAGGCTTTCGTCCTTCGCGAGTTTTCTTCAACTGCACGGTATGTGCAATTCGCTCTAAAGTCAACTCATGGGTCTGGAATTAAAAAATATAAATATAGCAAAATTAAAGATATTCCTTTCACACGTACAGAATTACAGTGGAAAACAACGATTATAAAGGTTAATGTCAGTCATTCATACTGGACGTGAGTATAGTTACCCCAGTTTTCGCAATGTCGACTACCTAAACAACGTTTGGATAAAACACTTCTCGTATAGAATTGAACAGTATTTTGTGATTTCATACGATGGCGTTACGCTTACAAGTAAAAAATCCGGAATTCTCATTTACTTTATTCCCTGGTTGGGTACCAGAGTTTGATGATTTTATTTCAAAATCAGCTACTAGATTTCTATGATAATAATAATAATAATCTTTATTCCAGTTTCATTAAGTTTATTACTTGTTCAGTGCATAAGCAACAGAAGATACATTTAGTAACAAGGCTGGTTGGAGAAACTTTCTCATTTAGAATAAGTGAAACGCAGAATTCATTATGGCTGATTACTACCACAAAACGTATGACTGACTGAAAGTCGCAGGTTTCAACATAGAACTGCTATGGTGTCGTCGCCTATATTATGGTGTGATCGAGTGTAAATATGCGCTAATCAGATATACCGGACGATAACGTACAGACTGGGACTGCTGACTAGCTGATTTGTCCTGACACAGAGAGGAAAATCAGAAAACATCCACGTTCACGAAGACACATGTATTTTCCAACAAAGAAAACTAACTGTCACACAAGAATGTGAGTGGAAAAGTACCAAAGTACGAAAGTGTGAATTAACTGTACAATACAAGAGTGTATAGAAAATAACTAACACACATGATCCAATAGGACAGATAGCAGTTTTCCTTACCACCACTGGAGTCTGATTGGTTGCAATGTCATGTGACAAAGGTCATACAGTGTTTATTTAGTAATTAATGGACAGACAAGATACATTGTGAGTTATGATGGAATAAACGATCAATATACATATAGCGAAATATATCAAACTGGCAAACAAAGCAGACATCATGTGACTTCATATCAAGAACTACACTCAGTAGTAAAATGCAGAGATCCAAGTTGCCATAATGTTGTCATAATACACTCAGAAATAGAAAGAAAAGAAAAAGGCTTGAAGGAATTGTACTGGGTGAAAATATACGAGAGGAACAATAACCACATAGAGAATGGAAAAGTGATGAATCAAGGAATTCTTTTAAGGGTGAACGCGTCTGCACCGTTGTTGACAAAGAATTCCGGGTCACGTCACCAACAGACTGCAAATATCGATTATTAGCATCTCTAGATGATCACAATCAAGTTGAAACGAACAAAGACTTCATCGATTAATGCTAGTTAGTTTCTGAACGTTTTAACTTCCCTCATATCCTTGAGTTGAAAGTGGAATATACAACTTCAAACTTTCAAATTTTCAGTAGCAGTGAGGTTGTCTCGCTTCTATCGGCTTGTACACACTAAGTGAGAGCTTTAAGATTGTATCAGCCGACAGTTGAACACTGACCTTGTGTGTGGTTGGAGAGCCAGCCATTTTTCAACTGATGCCTTTCTTACTCAATATTCTAAGCCTAATTATCATTATTACTCTTAGTCCCTTGGGTCCCGAGTGGAACATGAGGCTTCAACAACAGCAACTACTCTACGCCCAATCTCCATCACCACATTTTACCACTTAACAGAAGAGATGGAACGCAAACACGTGTAGTAAGAGACGGATAGTCTCCTCTTAAACTTTCAACGGTCAGATCCCACAGCCATAAATGGTAGATCGAACTGATGAGCAGTACACACGTCCTTTGACCGACAGCCGGATATCACGTCAAAGGCACAGATAACGTAAGTGAAAGACTAGGCATTTTGTCAATGTCTTCACCTGGAAAGACTACAACTCTCCGCATACTCTAAGTTGACGAAAACACTCTATCCAGGTAACCAGTCAATCTCAAAGTCGCTGAAGTCGCTCACACAAGTTGTGAGAGTAGTGACTTGATATGATTATGAGTAGCAATAATTTGTGCGCGAAACGTGATCGTCAGTAAATATTACTGTACAACACTGTGTGATTTATCAAAATAAAGTCTTATCCATAATGGAGTTATACTCTACCACAGTGCTTATATCAAAAATGGTCATCCTTAAGAGACACAACTAGCTATCATTATTTCAGAGGAAAAATTCTCATAAGCTCTTACGTGGCTGCACGAGTTTGAGTAGAGTGCCTTGATCAGTATGATATAGTCAATCCGTTTACGGTTAGGCATCATCACATACGCCATCTGGTCAAAATAATGGCAAGTCTTGCACACCGATAAGTATCCCTACGTTTGTACATCTGTCGAGGGATGAAAATATGATCAATACGCCCTCGTCCCTGTTTGAAGCCTGACTGACTGATTTTCCCGGTTTTAATTCTCCCGAGCACTGCTGCTTAGTCTACAGAGTATTACTTACATCAGAATTTCACGTACTATTTTAGTAAAGCTGATTTCCGCATAACTTGTCTTTCTTTTTTCACAACTGGGATAATTAGAGATTTACACTAGCAGGGATGAAGCTGCATAGCATCAGAGTGGGCACATGCACACGACATACAACCACACATACCAAAGAATAGTAGTATTCTGTCAGGTTTGCCAGAACGGGACAAGAGTTGTGTGTAAGTAATTCATGTCCAAACTAGCTGTCTATACATGTTATTCAACGCTCTAAAGAGTATTAGAACAGCATAAAGTTTACAGTGGTATGAATATCTTAAGGCAAACCAATATGTGAAAGAAAAATTGCAGAAAGTCCAAAGAGCTGCTTATACTCCAAAGACGTAAAATTTTACGTCAAGGTTGAATCAGATCCACAGAGGTTTCCAAAAGCTTGATAAGAATTCCTAACTTAGGTATACGGAGTAATTAGAATGAAAGACTTATTAGATATCTAGCAGTTATAAACCATACTTGCACATCTGTGGATTGAATAGAAGTGTAAACCGATGAAACCGTGAATTAACACAAAAAAGACCAGAGAAGTGACTTCATCAAGTCGCCTATTATATGCTTCCTTATGTAATTCGAAATTTAAGAAGGTACCACCAGATTTACGGAACTTAACGCATCTCATATATAGTTGGTGGATGGTGACTAGCAGTGGAATCCAGGATGCGCATTTCGTCCTATTTTGGACTTGTCATCTGGATTTACCTGCATTTCTGTTGAAATTTTTAAACATTAATTTATTCACTGAGGATGAGCAGAGAGAGTCACCACATGCATAGTAATTATACGTTCCAAAAGACTGTTTCCATCTGAGCATAAAGGGTTGTAACGCAGCTTTCGTGAACACGATGATATTTTGTGTGGTATAGCACTTTGCTTCGCATAATGTACCAAGTTTGCATTTCATTAATTGATAAATGTTCCATGTAAACAGAAGCTACGCAAAAACAGTAGACTTACCTTTTTATTATATATCAAAATACATTCTTTCTGAACAGAACGAGCAGTCCCACGAAATGTAGTTGTTGCGTCCAAGTTGGTGCTTGTTACATTAGGCATGTCAACAACAACCTCGTTACCTTCATTTACCCTGATTAAGCCAGGTTGTGACCGGTCTACTGAGGCAGGCATAAAATCACAACGCATTGTCATATATGATGTTGGATCTCGATCAAGAAAACTCTTTCCAAGTTTAACATCAAATGTCCCACTGAGTTGCATTTTAATGACCACTATAACAAAAACAACGAACTTTTAATAATACAGCCGAATTATGAAAGAATGTAAGTTGAACATTTGACAAACATCACGAAAACACTGAAAAGAATGATAAAAGTGATTAGTGTGCACAATTGGGATAACAGATAGGCAGATCCATATTTATCAGTACAACCCATACTTACTTCATTCGCCTTCTTGAAAGATCTTACCACCAGCCTAATTATTTATTGTTGACGCAAAACTCAGTCATTTGTACGACTTACGCGACAACTTAACAGTAGATTAATCATACAGATTCACTTTCTATTACAAAATGGAATGTCACCACTTCACTTAGAATAAAGTGATCCTATGAAGAATAGCAACATTTAAAAATAATAAATGGATAGGACCAAACAATAAGGGGGAACTAAAGAGTTTAAGAATAATCACTGATGATCCATGGGAGTTGGAATAGAATAAACAGTACTTCTGTAAGACAAATCTGATAAAACGTCAGACTTTTAATCAAACAGAAAAGTTACGGCTCTTGGGTGCAATTTCTCTAAGCTTCAGGATATATTTTCTTATTCCTTTACGTCTTTAGTGGAATATACGGCTTCAATATTTAGCTTTGAAGTTTCAGTAACAGTGGCGTTTCTTAGGGGTGAGGGGGATTGCTAGCCTGACAGTCAACCTCCCCTCTTTGTTGGGATGATGACCGGCTTGGGGAGGTAAAGGTGTGCGCCGATCGGGACTCGAACCATGTGCATGTTCAGCCAGCACACTACCGCTGAACCACACACGGTCAGCTTCAGTATAATATACCCTTATCTGCTGTGGGAGAATACTATGTCATAATCCAGCTGTTCCAGCAAACCTACGTTCGAAGAAATCCATTACTGAAGAGAAATACAGAAATGGAGTTGTTTTCACAACGATAAGGACATGGTCTTCAATAGGCACACTTTCAAAGGTGCTCTCTGCTCTGGGTCTGGAGTTAACATCAACCCTGAACTATGACGACGGTAAGTAAAGCTTATCATGATAGCAAACTTCAACTTGATGTTGAGTGAATTACGTAAACGTGAAATAAAATGACAAGCAAAGTCAAAGAAGCCTGTAATTAAAAGCTAATAAAATGCAGTGGAGTTTGTAAGTATGTCCTAACTGACCGCTGTAAGTATAGCTGTTCTAAATGGTCATAACTACGATGATTAATGATACTACTTTCAACATGTGTAAGCTTTTCTTTAATTTCAAAAGGGGTGCAATCTGAAGTGGAAAGGTAATTGAGACAGATCCTCTACGAAAAGGAATTTTCTTGGCAACTCTCAATTTGTAAAATACCAAAATTAACTCTAGTAACTTAGAATAATCAAAAGGAAGACTAAACAGACAAACGTCTCCACTTTTATCCTCTCGATTACATGACTCCATATTGAAAGCGGTTAATGAAGTGGTTCTGTAACTTCTATTAAAATTTGAGCTGCCTTGATTCTGAAATAACAAGACGGGTTGCTAAATTTACTTTTAGACTATGGTAGTGAAGAATTAATATTCAGTATAAGTGAAGTATAACGTCGTTTATTGTAATGAGAATTAATATTACAAAACTGATTAGTATCAGAGATCAATTCGGTTTATAAGGTAGGGATACATTGTGGCTGGCTGAGTCCCAACAAAGAACTTCGCAGTACTTCAAGCTGTTGCACTCCATATTGTATGTTTATTCGAGTGTGACAGCCTACGGAGAGTTATCACTCGAAGTGGTGAAAACCAGCAGTGTCCGTAAGGGATGTCCACTGTCCCCATTTCTGTTGAATTTCATCATAGATTTACCAACAGACTTAAAACCCTAACTGACTTGAGTGATTCAGAGATTGACTTGTTACCAGGGAATAATCTCGTCGATTTAGAATAACCAAATGATGTAGTCCTTCTAGGTGAAAACGCTGACAAAATGCAGAGTCCTCTGAGCACCTTCGGGAGCGGCGATTTCGGGATATTTGACATGCGATTCCCTCCCATCAAATGTAAGATGATGCTACAGGACTGGACTAAATCGACTGGCTCCTAGCTTACAGATAGGCAGAAATGAAAAGATAGAGAGTATTGTCCAATTCACTTATTTGGGAAGTTGCATCGGCGTCAGTCGGCTGATGGCCGACGAAATCTCAGCACGGATATAGACGGCTCGTTTGGCACATACCAACTTACGCCATCTCTGGCTTGGCAGACGGTATATACGGTTGGCTATCGACCAAAGGGCGTACGTACTGCTTAGCAGTTCACTCCATCCTCCTTCATGGCTTTGAGACCTGGTTATTGAAAGTGGAGGATATGAAAACGCTAGGTGTCTTTGGTGATACGTGCCTGCGTTTTATCTCCCGTGTTAAGTGGTATAATAGGATGAACAAAATTGAGGTTAGGCATCGACTGCTTGGTAAGCAGAGGAAATTAGTAAACGAGGTTATGAAATTACACATATGAGATGGTTGGGACATGTGCACACCTAGCCATCGCCTTCCTCCACAGCCATTCTTAGTTAACTGTCAGAGGATTCATCAGCTTGCAAAAGAGCCAGTGGTGGTCAAACGAAAACATGGCTTCATCAGTCAACAGTTAGTTTAAGCCAGCCAGTCACGTAGGGAGGTGGAGACTGACTGACTGGTTGGAGTCCTCGGGATGGTGAGAACCAATGAAGGCTGGAGACAATTTGTGAAATGGCTCAAAATCGTTCTCAATGACTGGCGCAGATACATCCACTCCTTGTGATTTATAATATCCAATAAAACCATATTGTTCTTTCATTATACTATTTTTTGCCTCACATCTCTGTATTGAATCTACTTTTACTCTCTTCTCTTGCTTTGTGTGCTACGTGAAGTGTGGCAGGTCGAACTGCTGCACATCTGTGCAAAGTTCTACGTTGAAAGCAGTCAGTCAGTCAGTCATAGCACACACAGGTAGAGGAAAGAAATTCAAAAGAACTATGCATAATTACATAGAAGAAAATTAGGCCTTAGTGGATCTGGAGGGTTCCAATTACTGGATGCACCTGCACCACTGAATACGGCTTTGAGGCATTACGACAACCGTCTTAATCTAATGGTTTTCAGCGTCAGGACCTCAACCACGAGGTCTTCATTGCCCTACGTAGCGGAAAGTAAGTGTCAAATTGTACATGGATTGATTCCAGGTTTCAGGTTGAACACCCTCATCCTAATCAATTTCCAGCTAGCCGATGAAAGACGCAGTTCAGCCAGCGGGATACGTGTCCTGACACTCTCACCCTGTTTGAACTGGTTTTTGAAGTTATGCTTATAAGCTCTTACTGTTAGCTAAAGAAAGCCACCAGTCGGGAGGTACACTTTATGGAGTGTGCTTTTGTTGACCCAATCTCTCTAGACAGTAGTGACAACATAACTGGTTTAAAAGTCATCTGAGGGAAACACGTTACTGCTGTTATATCCTCATTCACCAGTAGTACGACCTTGCCCACAGACCCCCAACATAGTGTTAACAAATTACGCCAAGATGGTTACTCAACTCAGATTTCCGCACAATCCAAATGTCATTTTGACATGACAGGACTATGTTAAAAACAAAGAAGTTACTGAACGACAAAATAAGTGGTGTCAGTCACAGATCGGCTATCTCGCTCAAGAACCAATTGTATTCACAAGCAGCTGTCCTTACGTAAGCACTGTAAGAGATGATCAGATCATCCGCTTGTCCAGACGTCGGTTTTCGAAGCGTTGTTCCGACAAATAACCCACTGGTTGGTGACCTGACTGAGGAGCGTTCTCCGTGATTCAGATGCATTCACTTTTAGTGAGCTGACAAATCCACTAAATTCTTACTACTCTTCACATAATAATTTTTGTTCCCATACACGCGTTTATTTTCTCGCTACCCTTGTGGGCTTTTATGAACAGCTGAACTTATTCGCAGTCCTACGTTGAAAAGTCCGTTCATATAAATGCCTAATACAATGAACAACCATTTCATAACCAAAAACCACCAATTACCTTGAGCTCAAAGTAACTTATACCTTGGCTTCATTTCGTATGCCACAAAAATCTGTAAGAACTTAACTCACTCACTCACGTACGTAAAGCAGTATTCATAGTACTACTTTTCGAAGTCAAAATATTAAAATTAGCTGGTTTGTATTGAGTTAGAAAAAGAACAGAACCCAACATACTGAGTAATTAGAACGGGTTAGACATTTTAGGGGAACTAAAACATGATTCCCACTAGGACTGCTCAAAACAACAGTTATACTTTAAAGACATAAGCTATGGAAACAAATATGTGTGCAAGGTAATGCGATGATCAGTACTAGGATTTCAACTGCTGCTTCTTGAGATCGGGTTGTTACATAGGCAACTAAATTTGGCCGGAATCTAGTATTTAATTGCTGCTTAGATAACAGGCTCATTAAAAAGGAGAACAGATTCACATTATAAGGATAGTAGGCTCTCGTTGCTTATGTTAAGCCTTGAGATATATATATCTCTGCAGAGATCTAGTTTGTTTTTGAAAGAGTCCAGTCCAGACTGTTACTACCACCTTGAACATGATCCGTCCACTCTAGACTTAGTGCTAACACACCAGAAGGAAGATGTCGGTGACACTAGGTGCCTGGCGCTGCTAGGCAGTAGTGACTATATAGTTATCGCTTTTATGTTTATGATCCACGCTGTCATACATAGGTCAACAACTGCTCGCCCAAACGTTTGGAAAGCGAATATACCTGCAGTCCGAAATGCAGCAACCCCAGCTGACTGGTCTGTTAATACACACCAGACTGTCGAGGAGGCTTGGATGGGATCTAGGAATACACTAGATTGCGTCACTGCACACTTCGTACCTTGGTCTACGCCTTGAAAACTATCGCATAAACCACCTTGGATTAGTAATGAAATAAGGTTATTAAGAAAAAGAAAGAACTTTTGGGACAGGTTTGCTATGACTGGGAGGGATGAGTTTCGGATGGAATACCGCAGAATTCGAAACCTTTTTAAGTCGAAGATCGACAAAAGTCGTATAGAGTATGAAAGACATTTAGTACTGGATTGTGCGCATTATCCAAAAAGACTGTACTCGTATATCAAACGCAGGACTGAAACTAGCAATACTGGAGAGGTGGCCGAGTCAGACGAAACAAAAGCTGAGAATCTCTCCAAATACTTTTGCGATGTTTTCTCGCCTAATCATACCACTCAGGGGTGTAGCGAGGTCACTGATGTAGCCACTAAAATGCCCACAATTGTGGTAGAGGACGCAGTGGTTCTGAAACTACTGTCTAATTTGAAGCCAGGTAAATCACCTGGACCAGACGGACTTCACCCTAGATTGCTAATCTCCCTGGCGGATATAATATACATTCCACTTATGGAGATTTTTCAGATGTCTCTGACCCAGGCTAGGCTACCATCTTCAAAGATGGGAACAGGCAGTTAGTATCTAACTACCAACCTGTAAGTCTCACTTGCATTATAGCAAAGGTGTTAGGAAAACTCATAAGAGATCAGCTCTTGGCTCATATGTAAAAACATGGCTTACTGGCAGTGGAACAGCATGGATTCCAACCAGGACGATCCTGCTTGACAAACTTACTGTTAGCTAGAGAAGATTGAGTCGAGGCCAGGGATAAGAACCATCTACTGGACGTTGTCTTTATCGATAAGGTATCCCATTTAGGTTTTCTTAGTAAACTTAAACATTTTGGATTAGACCAACGCTTATATGAGTGGTTTAGCGACTACCTGATGGATAGAAGGCAGAAGGTAAGGGTTAATGGTGTACTCTCAGAGTGGAAAGCAGTACTGTACTTGGCCCCCTGCTATTTCTATTATACGTAAATAAAGTGCCGAAAATCCTTACCTCATCTTCCTTACTATTTGCGGACGATATTAAGATATGGAAGACCGTAAATAGTAACGATGATAGGTTGGTACTACAAAACGATCTAAATTAGCCGAATAAGCTAACCTTTGGAGTTTGGAAATTAATTCCAAGAAAAGCACGCTAATGCACCTAGGTCAGAAGTTTTACACATCGTACTCCCTGAGGGACACAGAACTGCCAGGTGTTAGGGAACAAAAGGACTTAGGAATTATTGTTAGCCATGACTTAAAAACAACGGCAAATTGTAATCGAGCCGCAGCTAAAGCTTTTTGAATGCTATGGGTACTTCGAAGGGCTTTCAAACGATTAGACGAGGGCATGTTCCAACTACTCTATGCAACATATGTCAGACCTCATCTAGAGTACTGCACACAAGCGGCGAGTTCATGCTTCAAAAAGGAGGCACATATCCTGGAAAGAGAACAGAGGGTAAGGACCAAACTAGTTAGTGGTATGTCACACCTTCCTTATAATATGAGGATGGAGCATTTAAATCTCTTCCCATTATCATACCGAAGGAGGAGAGGCGACTTAATTTTGGCTTACCGTATATTCAAGGGTGATTTAGGGATTGGCCTTTCAAACCTTTTCTCTCCCTCTAGGATACATTTACGAGGTCACCAAAAGAAAGTGCTCAAACCGAGGTCGAATAAAATACGCGTGGAGTTTAGATTCTCTCACAGAGTGGTCAACGACTGGAACTCCTTACCTGATTCAGTAGTAACAGCTCCATCGGTGAACGCTTTCAAAGAGAAACTGGATCTCTGCAGAGATATATATCGCGAGGATTAACATAGGCAACAAGAGCCTTCTATCCTTATAATCTGAATCTGAATCAGGTAAGACCCAGTCGATGGCCACTGTGAGAGAATCTAAATCCGACACGTGGAGCCAGCTGTCATCCGTAGACTATACCAATAACGTGGCCAATAATACGGATGATGTCCTTAATCCTGTCGATGGAACCTAAGCAAATTACACTGAAAGTTTCCACAGGGACAACAGAAGACCCGTTGACGTCGTCTTCATAGACTTCAGCAAAGCCTTTGATAAAGTACCTCACAAAAGACTACTCATGAAGTTGGAAAGTCTTGGTACCAAAGGCAGCTTACCAAATTGGCTCAGGGAATTCCTCATAGATAGGAGGCAGAGGGTTAGGATCAACTCAAAACTCTCCTCTTGGACAGCAGTACGCAGCGGAGTGCCACAAGGCACGGTACTTGGACCTCTCCTATTTATTTTGTATATCAATGAGTTATCTCTGCTCACCGATTCCCCTATGGTCCTATACGCAGATGACTTAAAAATTTGGAGAGAGCTGAAGGGCAACAGTGACACGTCCACGTTGCAAGAGGACCTCAACAAATTGTCAGAGTGGTCCATAGAATGGATGCTCCCGATAAACGTGACAAAATGTGCAAACATGCGCACTGGACAAGCAAGCACGAGCTCTTAGGAACTAGAGGGAATTACACTTCCATCAGTTCAGACTTACTTGGACTTAGGTGTCATAGTTAGCCACGACTTAAAAACTACAGCACACTGTCGCGCGGTGGCTGCACGTAGTTTCAGGTCATTATGGGCAATTCGTAGAGCCTTCACTAGAATCACCAGAGATATGTTCACCTCCTTAAATACATCTCTGGTGAGGTCAAGACTGGAAAACTGCATCCAGGCCGCCAGCCCTTGTCTAAAAGGGGACTCACTTATTCTAGAAAGGGTTCAAAGGAAAGCAACACGTATGATTCATGGCATGACTAACTTATCATACGAGGAAAGACTAGAAAGTTTAAATCTCTTCTCCTTGTCATACCGTAGGCAGAGAGGAGATTTAATCACAATGTTTAAAATTTTAAATAATGACTACGGACCTGACCTATTTCCTCTTTTCCTTCCCACCAGGTCGGAACACCTCAGAGGACATAGCAGGAGAGTTCAAAAGCCAAGAAGAAATCATATTGCTGTTGAGTACTGGTTCTCACACCGAGTCATAAACTCTTGGAACCGACTCCCAGAAGAAGTGGTGTGTGCAACCTCAGTTGATTCGTTCAAGAAGGGTTTGGACAACCACAGAAATTTACTAGAAAAGGATTAACATAGGCTCCAAGCCTTCTATCCTCAACCAATAAATCTGAATCTGAAAGTTACCTAAAAAGGAGGGTCGGAACGGTGAATAGTTATTCATGACCTAAGTCATGAAACAGGATGATATACGGTTATCCCGACGAGTTTAAGCACCGAAATTGCTTTAACCTAACTAGGAGAACTCCTATGAGAAATTGAAAGCTTTTTTCAGAGCATATAGAAAGTAGGTACTCTGTGAAACTACTGTTAACGGTACCTATGTGTGAACGTCTTCAAACTACGTACTTCAGCATCGGACGCGTCTGATTGGTCGATAGAGATTTGTCAAGGTCTTTATGGGGTAGTTTAGTTTTGCTCTGCTATAGCTGACAGTTACAGACTTTAGTCCCACAATGAGTAAAAAACTGACTCACATAATCCCGGTCACATGGAAGTCATCATAACCACACTGGGGGCCCTACGACTCAGACAGTAGATAGAGGTACAAACTGCTTATGGAGAGGCTGAGCACTTCAAGGTCACATGCATATTGTGATACTGCGCTTGTCCAAATCTCTCTTGAGAGAATCAGTTGAGGTTGCAGACACCCCTTCATCTGGGAGTAGGTTCAAGGAGTTTATTATCTGGTGTGAGAATCAGTACTCAACAGCATTACAGTTTCTTCTTGACTTCTGAACTCTCCTGCTATATACTCTAAGTTGCTCCGATCTGGTGAGAAGGAAAAGAAAGAATAGGTCAGGTCCGTAGTCATTATTTAAAATTTTAAACATTGTGATTCAATCTCCTCTCTGCCTATGATATAACAGGGAGAAGAGATTTAAACTTTCTAGTCTTTCCTCTTATGATAAATTAGTCGTACTGAGAATTATACGTGTTTCCTTCCATTGAACCTTTTCTAGAATGTGTGAGTCCCCTTTAAGACAATGACTGGCTGTCTGAATACAGTTTTCTAGTCTTGAACTCAGCAGAGATGTATGTGAATAGGTGAACATATCTCTGGTGGCTCTGGGAATCGCCCACAAGAATCTGAAACTACGTGCAGCCACAGAGCGACAATGAGCTACTAATTTTAAGTCATGACTTACTGTAACACCTAAATCCAAATGAGTACGAACTGATGAGAGTGTTATTCCCTCTAGTTCGTAGGAGCTGGTGCCTGCATGTCCAAAGCTCATGGCCACACATTTCGCCACATTGACCGGTAGCATCCATTCTCTGTACCACTCTGACAATTTGTTGCGGTCCTCTTGCAACGCGAGCGTTGCCCTTCGGCTTCAGATTTTTATGCCATCTGTGTGTAGGACCATAGAGGAGTCCGTGAACATAGATAACTCGCTGATATGAAAAATAAATGGGAGAGGTCTGAGTACCATGCCTTGAGGTACTACGCTACTAACTGTTGTCCCGGAGAAGAGTTTCGACTTTACCCTAACCCTCTGCCTCCAATCTATGAGGAATTCCCTAATCCATATTAGAAAGCTGTCTCTGATATCAAGACCTTCCCACTTCATGAGTAGTCTTTTGTAAGGAACTTTATCGAAGGCTTTGTTGAAGTCTATGGAGACGACATCAACGGATTTTCTGATATTCCTTGATCCGTCCGGGTTCCTCTTTCAGTGCGAAGATTTGATAGGCATGAGAGGTTTCGTCTGAAGCCTTGCTATGATCTGGATAACAAATTATTGTTTTCCGGATATGCCACGATACTTTTCCTTATGATTCTTTACAGTATCCTGATTAAATTGCTGCTGAGACTAATAGGCCTGCAGTTTGAAGGGCATTCATTGTCTTGATCCTCCTTTGTGGAAGGGGGTTGCCACTGTGGTGAGAGCTGTCTACTAGCCTAATTGGTAGACAGTAATTTACGCCAGTATTCACGTTCTCAAGATTTGTCGTGAGAAACAACCAATCGGAAGACTGTGTTTGTTTGTTTGTTTGTTTACATATCCATAGTAATGTACATGAAAACATATATAAATATGCGTTGATTTCCTTAATAAATGATCTGTTGCCTGACTCTTGCCTTCTGTCGTTACACCACGGCATCTGTCAAGTCACGCGGTGGCACTCCATTTAGGAGCGAGCTTAAAGATCGCGGTCAATGGAACAGTTATGTAAGCTGATAGCTCCTTAAGAAGCCTTGGCTGGGGATTATCAGGACCCACTGATTTCCCTGCATCTAGTTAGTAGTATTAATAATTCATGATTAAGATAAACGGGTGTTTACAAGAAGTGCATGCCACTTTTACAGGCAAGTATTCTCCCTCACATTTTCTCTCGTTAAACATCCATTTAGTTTTATGTCTCTACCTTTGTGTGGTGCATGGAATGTGGTAAACTAAACAGTTGGACTTCTTTGCGAAGTCATACTGAAAGCCAAGCAGAATGACACAGTCTAGGCATAACTGAATGCGAAACATTGAATAATGATCTCCAGAATGTCAGTATATGATAAGTGTAGTTTTTAATCTGGTTCTCTGCTAACTGAAAAATAGATACGTTTCAGTAATCTCTTCTCCCACCCGGGGCTCGCCTCCTACTTTGCAAGTGTTTTTTGTGCTCTGTTACTTTTGTGCTAAGCTTTCGGTCATTCAGCATATGCCGTTGTTGTTGACTAAGGACCCAAATGACATTAGTTGAGTAAGGTTTCGGTCGTGCAAACACGAGTTCTGCGCAGTTGATTGGTTGCATTATCATTTCTCAAATGGAATGCAACATACTGCATATTAAGGTAAATCTCCCGCCTCGCTTGCTGAAGCTGGTGTTCTTCGAGGTATTTTTATCTCCCCTTTTTTTCTCTCTCGTCTTACATGACTTTCCTCTTTCTAATGAAAGCAACTTCGTCAAATACGCTGCTGATCTGACCGTTTAACTTCCTGTCATGTTACAATTTAACTGCTTCCTGCCGGTAGTATAAGGTACATGGTCTTACGTTACTATTATTATTTCTTTATTGTTCTCTTGGGTTCCTAGTCGAACATAGGGCTTCAACTACACATCTCCACTTGCTTCTGTCTTCTGCTGTAATTTTCACCTGCGTTCATGTTAATCCATACTGTCTCAGCCTCTCTTCACACGATCTCCTCCATGTCACCCTTGGACGTTCCACTCGCCGCTTACTTTTCGGGTTCCACTCGAGGGCCTAACGCGCGATGTCACCAAGTGGCCTCCTCAGTGAGTGTCCAATCCATCTCCACTTTCTCCTGCATATTTGTTGGGCGATTGGTTCTTGTTTTGTTTCTTCCCATAGTTTCTTGTTGGTGATTGTTTCCGGCGGCCATCTGATCTTGAGTATAGAGCGAAGACAGTTGTTGATAAAGGTCTGCAACAGGCTGTTGGAAATATTCTTTGTGACCCGCCAAGTTTCTGATCCATCCGTATAGAAGAACTGACTGACTTGCGTTTGTATTGAAAATCCGAATTTTGTTGTTGATGCAGGCTGAGTGACGAAGATTTCCAGATTGGTTTCAGGTTGATGAATGCCATATCAGCGCCCGGCACGATCGGTTATGTTATAAATTACAATCCTGAAGTATCGTAAATTATTGCTTTTACAAAAGTTTAAATTGCTCTATTATTGTACTGGTAATCAGAGCAGGTTCTTATAAATGTTAAATTGTAATCCCTTTACCAAGCTCACCATCGAAGTTGAGCAACAACCCAAACTTCGTTCCGTCTCTTGCTGATACTTATGGTCAATCAGTGAACAGCGTATATTTGGATAAGTGCTTTGCCACCACGTGATTAAAAGCAACTTCAAGAAGAGAATAACCTCCCGGGTGGGTGCAAAATGGCATTAAATACAATTACGGATAATACATCGTTGAAAGTACATTTACAAGATACATGCGGGAAGGAGCTGGAGACTCCCTGGAATGGTAGCATACATTTGTAATATTTAATGCTCACCATACTGGTCTAAGCATGGAAACTATGGTGTTTTCGATGAAAATATAGCTCTTTTGAAACATTGGTGTTGTTGTGTTTTTTATCAAAGCAACCAGACTCTAAGGAAGCAAGGAGTGTGAATGAAGAGTTTTTGCTTTAATGAAGGCCTAGGTAGTTACGGCACAATATAACTCAACCTTCAGTTGTTACAAACGTTTTCGACAAATTCAAACAATAATGGTGCCTAGCATTATATCATTTACATTGTTTTAACCTATGTAAAGTGTGCTTGTTTTGATTATTCCATTACCTTTCCTTGTGTATATATCTATCCTGTGTCAGTGAAATATTGTAAACGTGCTTACTCTATGTACACATTACTTATCATATTCATAATGCCTGCGAACTGGCATCCCTCATGCACATTAGGTGGGAATATATTAATATATCATATTAAATGAGAAGTTTATCGTGAGGTAGGTAAGTGATATTTCAGCGAGAAGTGAATTCAGAGATCTGGAAGATTAGAACCCGTAGGACAAGCCGACCTGTAAGATATCTCGCGAATTTCTGTAGGACCCATGGGTTAGCATCTTGACAAGAAGCTGAACAGGCTTGTAGACAGTAGGAGCAAAAGCACTTTTTCATTTATAATTAAGATCTGTACAACCCTTATTATTTTTTTTTGAGGGTCTAGGCTAGTGTTTAATTCTGGAGCTGTCAAAAAATGCATTCTGCTATCCCACAGATTGGAGCGATTCACATTTGTGACCACTACCATATCTGCTGATCAGCATGCGCCACCCTCCCTCCGTTTTTTGATGTTACGGTCTGAGATATATCGGCAATGACCGTAGTTCCAGCGTTGCATTGCTTCGAGCCCGTCCCAATCAAACAGTATGCTGTATATTAATAGCTTTCATGACAAGCGCTTCTCTTCAGGTCACCAGATACATCGATACCTGACGACATTCTTAGCAGTGTCACCTTTATACATGAATACATGTTTATAAGTATTTGTTACAGACAGCTAGGAAATTAAGTTTACCTTGAACATTTATAAAGCACAGAAGTATTTAGTATTACAGGAACTAAGTTATAGTCTATTTAGTAGAGTTAAATGGGTAGGGGAACAATTAGTGATAAAATTATTTAGAGTGATCCTGAGGAAAACGGCTAGTTAACAGGATATGTTTTGCTGAATTTTCATGACCGATTTTCATGTGGAATGCGTCAGACATTATAAAGTAACCCTTCAACTTGTGTTATTTTTTAAAAAAGCGATATTTTATAAAATTATACGTTTTAGAAAAGTTTATGAAAAAAGTGCGGTTATTGACTGAGTTAAGTCATTTCGACACAAAAAGTAGAAGTGTTTTATTAATTACATATGTGTAAAATATTAAAAGGCGTGGTTGCTAACATAAGTGTGTCTAGAATTACTTATACTAACACAACTTATTGAAAATTAAGGAGAATAGAAAATCAGTAAATCAGTTAAACGTTCGCTGCGTAGGGAGTAGAGTCGAGTTATACGTAACTGATTACACTGAAGACTGCACTGACTTCCATTTACCATTCTTCCAACAGTTTGAATCTTTTAAACGAGCTAGGGCGGACATGTTAATGCGTCTTTCTAGGCTTTAATTTCAGATGGTAGTTGGTTCCAAAGAGTGCAATATTTAATGGTCAATATAACACCGGTAATATCCCGAATAATGGAGAAAGTGGTTAAAGACCAAGTATCAGACAACTTACTAGAACACGAACTTATCAATCCATCACAACACGGATTTCTCAAAAAGAGATCATGTGTGACCTGTCACATAGACTTTTTCAACGAAGTTACACGAAGTAGGGACAACAGAGAACTAGTAATTGTGCTATGTTTTGATGTAACAAAAGCCTTCGACAGAGTTCCCCATAATCTGCTAGTCAGCAGGTTATGCTCACTGGGGATATGTGATCCTCTCCTGAGCTGGATAAAATCATTTCTCTGTGGCCAGAGTCAGAAAACGAAAGTTGGCTCGATAATCTCAAGTCCTAAACCAGTAAGTAGTGGTGTGATCCTGGGAAGTGTATTAGGTCCACTCTTATTCATAATATATATAAACAGTATCTGTGAATGCTTTAGTGTAGGTAAACCAATACTACATGCAGATGACTTAAAAGTGACGTATAAATGCAAGAACACAGATCTTGGAATAACAGTAAACGCCATAGAGCAAGAATTAGAAAAAATGGATAGATGGTGTGACACCTGGAAACTCCAATTTAATGTCGAAAAATGTGGCTGGCTCTGCATAGTTTGCAACAATTTAGAACTTGACCTGACAATTCAAGGCCATACACTTCAACGACTGGAATCTGTACTGGACCTAGGGCTGAAATATTCACATAACTTATCATTTTCTAAACATATCTCCAAACAAGTGTCAAAGTCACGCAGACTTATCGGCTTTCTACTCAGGAACTTCTACAGAAATGAGTCTAGAATTCTGTTGTACAAGGTTTGTGTGCGTCCTTTATTTGATTACTGTTCATTCATGCACGGTAGTATACGCATAGAGGACAAATTGAAAGTCGAGGGAGTGCAGAGGTGCGAACTACTCCACTAGATGTGATGCCCTAGGACTAGAAACACTATGGCTAAGACGCCTGAGACTAAACTTAACACTTTACTGTAAGCTTCTAAACCACTTAGTTTTTACCTCTACCAATGGCACCCGACTTTCAGATGACAATGGCTACAAAATAAGACACACTAAGGGTACAGTAGCTATCGAACAATGTAAAACAGCCACCAGGCAAAAGTTTTACTTGATTAGGTATGCACAGATATGGAATAAGCTACCAATGGAAATGCGTCAAGCAAGTACATTGGCCTCCTTCAAAAAGGTGCTTAATGACAAACTACAAAAGTTTGCAAACGATAGTAGTTCTAGTTCCTATCTGAGAGCCTCCGAAATTATAGGTCCATTTAATGTATAAGCTAAAATAATATACCTGTTGTTTTTTGCCTATGTTTATAATTCTAGATAAAACATTAACGGTTAAGATACGTATCCTCAAACAGACAAGAAATCTCGTTTGTAAAACTATTATCCAACACAATAAGTGGAATAAAATGGACATAAAACCGACAACATGGAAAAGGTATAGCTCACCACAACATCACATGGACAGATGAACGCTCCTTGGGCACTATATATACCTCACCAACTACAACCCACCTTTCCTAAGATATTGTGGTGAACTCATATCCATAATGTTGCTGAGCAGTTAATATTTTCAACTCCTGTCGGAACAGCTGAAATTCATAAACCTTCGTCACGCTAAGAAAATACCCACAAGCAGTGGAAATCCATCAATTAATGCGTCTAAAGCTTATGTATGTTTACTCCCAACAATGACATTGCAGATCAAATGAGATAAACATATCACTGATTTCAAAATAACACATCAATGAACTATAATTCAAGGATTCTGCACACAACAAAGTTATGTATGAAAATTGACTTCAAGCTTTATTTTTTTCCCAGGCACTTATAATCCATCCACCAAAGACCTGGTTTTTTTGTTAATAGTAATAATAATTTATATTTTCATACAAACATAAATTTACATGAAATGCATGCCATTTTTACAGGCACGATCAAGTAAAGACAATACCTCTGTATTTCCTGTTGTGTTGCACTCACTGACAATCTAGCAGATTTTTCCAACCTTGCACAGAAATGATTGTATATAAGTGAAAAGGCTGTTTTATACTACTGGGATTAACATTTATCAAGTGTATGTATAATCTCCAGCGAACATGTAAAGCGTCGGTGGCACAGTGGTTAGGACTCTCGCCGACCATGCACATGGTCCGGGGTTCGATCCCCTGCCGGCGCACACCCGATATCTATGGTATGCCTGAATTTGGGCAACCGATATCCATGCTGAAAATTCCATACTTGTACTGAAAATACGGTGTGGAATCAAGCTGTAAATCAAATAAAAAAATAAAAAAATAAAATCTTGCTGCTGCCTGTAAATTATGATTGAATTATATGGTTCTATTTCTGTAACAATTTGATGATGCCTGTAAACTGGCGTCCCTCATGTACTGTACTATGAGAATAAATTTATTTATTTATTTATAAAATGTTTGCCCCAATGGATTTTCTGTTTGTAGCCACCTTGGGAAGGTATTCATGGTTTCGCAGCTGATATGATTTGATATTTCCCCACTTTATTGATAACTTACTGCAACAATGTTCCCTAATGACTTTGAAGAGTAAAAACAAGTTGCATATCGCTCTCATTAACCATAGGGGTTCTAATTTCAGACGTATACACCTGTCAACATATTCCACTTGTTGGTAAAACCCTATTATGCGTTTCGTGAGGAATCTCTGGATACTTCCGACTTTTCTTCGGTCATCAGACCTTGGGTTACTATGTAGGAGGGCACAATATTCACATTTGGGGCGGATGCATGTCCTATATATAGCTAATCTTTCTTCTCGGGTGTAATAGTTACGCAGTACAAAGCCGGTAAGTCCTTTACAGTCAGATACTACCTTATTTGCACGATCAGAAAAGGTTAAATTTGAGTATGCTATCCCGAGACCTGTGGCTATGTTCAGTTTTGAGAGGGGCTTGTCGTGCATATATAGACACATTCTAGGTTTTCAGTGTCCAAGGTAGGCTATACCTCACTTGTCTGGGTTGAAAGTCAGTTGTCAAGAAAGCACGCTTCTATTACACTACTAGTTATCGGCTTTGGCGAAGATAGCTGGTGGTTGATTTTGACTAATTGCTCTCTTTCTGTGAGAAGAGAATTAATCCATTTGAGAATCTTTCCAGTTATTCTATAGGGTTGGAGTTTTGTTAGGACTTAATCAGGGGCTATTCTAACGTCGAGAAGTAATGTTACTGAATGTCCATTATCTGTACATTGTGTAATGTAGTCAAAACAATCTAGGTGGCAAGTAATGCACAACCTTCCACTTAGGAAACCGTATTGGGTTGGGTATAGTAGGTCGTTTGATAGCAAGTACTAAGTGATTTGAGTCTTTGTTGTGTTTTCCATTACACGTGAAACTACAGACGTGATATTGATGAGGCGGTAGTTGTTGATATCAGCTATAGGCCCGTATTTAGGGATAGATTCAACATAAGACTTCTTTCGGCTGATAGGGTATGTCCCATAGCCTAGTGAAAATGAGTATAACTTGAGGAGGGGTAAATTCATGTCATTACCACCGTTTTTCAGTAGAATGAAAGATAGGCCATCTGGACCAACGGTGTTACTAAGCTTAAGATTTGAAATAGCCCTTTCGATTTCTTGTGTGGTGCAAAGTATGTCACTCAGACATTCGCCTGTTTAACGTGGGAATTCCACGACCTGATCGTTCTCCAAAGTGTACATTTTCTCAAGGTGCTTTCTAAACAGTTAAAATATCACTTCAGTATTCTTGTAAACAATGCCGTCAAAGTAAATTATTTTTGGGTAGACTGTTTTGGAGTTTGTTAACATACTTTTGAAGAGTTCGGCCATTTCTCCTGGATTATGAGATGGCTGAATGACCGCATTTCTTTGTTTCTGAGGCTTATATTTTTTAACTCGAACTCTGGTGAGAAAGGACGTCATAGCAAATAATGATAATAAGTCATAATATCTGCAGTATTTTATTGAGTGCTTTTGTATACTTATAATAATAATTTAAATTTCGTATAAACGGGCAAGTTTACAAGAAATGAGTAGAATAATACCGATTACCTCACCGTGTTGCTTGGGTATAATTGGCTTTCCACTTGAGACCAGTTAGGCCTATGTCTAGGAGCTTGGTCTATCATATTTGACTTTTCCTTAGAAAGATGGCTTAGAGGTGCTTGTGTCTCTATCATGTCCGACTGAAGCTGAGAAACAATTTAAGTCCCTTACTCATATATCATCCCTCAAGGTTTGGCTAGTAATGGCTCAGTATCCTTGATGAAGTCCACTGTCACCATAACAAGACGCTGTACAGCATCTTATATAAGCACTGTCAATGATTTAAAATGGCTTACATATGGCTTTCTACGTGTTAATCAACTTACTCGTGTTCTGCGTTCAGTATTTAATTTATTTGCTTCGTTTTCCCTTTCTTATGTTTAACTGGTTGGTGATGGCTAACATGGCAGCCAGCAAATGCTATATAGGGTTTCTGTTGCTTGGATGCCTCTGGCGCTTTAGTTTTTCTTGATGGAAATAGGACGTTTGTCATAACCCCTAGAAAGCTTGCTAACTTGGGTAGCTACATTGGACTGGTACTTCACACTGGATGGATTGTCAGACTGAGTCACTGAATAGCCTACACTAATTATACCTGCTATTATTATTATCTCTTTTCTATTGGCGACTATAGAGAAGGACTAACTGGTGAAAGGATCACTGTAGTTAAAAAGTTTTAACACACCGCATACTACAAACAACATTTAATTAATCCCAGTACTACTTCTTTTGGAGTCAGTCAAAGCTACGACAGTCGAGTGGCGGGACGAACTACGTCGAAGTCTATCGAAGACCAGAAACCGGATGAGGATAAACGGTGTCGCGTTTCAAATTTACCGTGCTTCAGGTATTCTCATCTTTCATTGACCAGAACAGTGGCGGTCAATTGGATTTCTGATTTGTCCTAGGTAGGTGCTATCGTGTGCTGTGTTATACGTGGTTTGTAAGCAACTTTGATGAATATAAATGTAACATTTGACCATTCTAACAGTGTTTCACTGCTTTTATACAGATACAGTACTCTTTTCGATTTATCATTCTCAGACAGCAAGGGGATACAGTTCTCACCGGAAGGCTCTTACAACCTTCGCAACCAAACGTGCACAGTATCTAGGAAAAACTGTAAGACAGCACTCCGTGCAAACTTCTTCATAGTCATGTACTCTAAGATCTGGAACAGTTTACCCCTAGAAATAAGGACCTGTCACTCTATTATAACCTTCAAACGCTTGCTATATAAACTGTTTCATCCCAATGACTATGCCAATCACACCGCACCACTTATTTCTAAAACGCATGAGCTATTAGAACACTATAACGCCTAGACTCATTACTAAATATTACGACACTAAATAAACTCTAAGACTTCGCAAAATTACATAAAAAACAACAAGATTATGGGTAGTGTTTACTATACAATGATATACATTTATAAACATTTATATGTACATAAAATAATAATGTCCTTTCCATATTTACATACTTTATCTCCCTGCTGAGCGTAATCTTCTATATACCTCCTGGTCGAGGTCGAACAACCCAACATCTAAACTGAAATGACCATTTAAGTAAATTCACACTCAAATTCCATGAACGATCCGATGCAACCACTTGAAAACGCTGGCTAACATTCTGTACAAGGAGTATTCTTGATCTGATGTAAAGAAACAACTGGTTTTCAAGTAGTTTTCAATGTATTACTCAACTTACATGTACAGTCTGCCATGCTGACGCAAATGGATAGTTCTAGAATCGACCTCGGCCCCATTTGATGCAGTAAAACAATCTAACATGAACTTATCTAATTTTCGTATCAAAGATCAAATTTCTTTCCTATTATAAAACTACGATTAGACTGGTGAAAAAATGGAATAAATACATTATTGACTCAAAATAATACATCAATAAGCTTTATCTCACGGATGCTGCTCACAACAAAGTTATATAGGAGAATTGACTTCAAGCTTTATTTTTCCCAGATATTTGTATCACATTCATCTGAAGTCTGGGTTTTTTGTTAATGCGAAGACAATATTTCTATATCTCTTTATGTGTTACACAGACAGACTATTTTGCAGACTCTTCTGACTGACTCTAATGTTAGATTGAACAAACAAACTGTAATTTATATAATAACTTATCCGTGCCTGTACAATTGGTATGTTCCTGCATAAACAGGAATAAATATATATATTTACACTCCCTTGGGACTGGTTGACCATTATGGTGGTTATCAGTGACTACGATCCTATGGATCCCAACGTATTTCTTGAGTTGTGGTTATACGTACAGTATTTTCTACTTCGATATTTCTCACTCATGTAGTCTGATGTCCTGTATTTCTTACGAATTAACTGTGACAAGCTGTGGCAATAGTGTGCTTCGTTAACGAGCCCTTTTTCTAGAATTTCATCACAGGTAATCAGTGCAAGCGGAAGCAGCAGATATGTAAGCAGCTGCGAATGCATTAGAAGACTTTCAAAAGGCGAGGACCTCATGTATTTCTAACAGTGACAACCTTTTTCACATACCAGTATGTGGCTTCGTTCACATGCAGAGGAAAAATTGACGAATGAGACATTGTATAGTAGTGAGACAAATTTGTGAAAATTTCATCTAGCCTGTGTGTTTCGCCCTAATACTTTTGTCCCTCAGACCACTAACAAAGTATTGTCAAATATATTCCTGTAGTATGATTCGATGGCGTAATTACTGGCAGTTAATAATATTGTGTATGTGTAATATTCATGATATTTTCTGCACCATTATTGTGCTCCACATTTCAAAAGGAGTGCAAACTATGATGACTGAATTTGTTGAATACTTAAGTCATGCATGTTAATTATGTAAATGCTTAATTTATGTAAGTGAATTTAATCTCTTTCACTTATAGGAATGTCGAGTCGCAATGAGACCTGTCAGTTGATTAAATTCAGTGGAAGCAGATGTAGTCGCATTCGGACAAAGACATCTGAAAAACACTGACGAGTATTTTACGACTTATGACCAGATACATTTGTATAATCAATTGAAGAAATTGATTCTACATAAAACAGCAAGTGAAGGTAAGTCCGCTCACTCACTTATAACCCTGCAGATATTCTTTTTTCCAGTTCGTGATACCGGATAATTTCGGAAGAATTTAAAGGCGATGTAATTTGGACACTGGGAAGTTTCCGTCGAACAATGGGAGATACTTCCCAAACGAAGACTCTCATCTTTGGCTGTGCACAGCCCATACATGTTAATAAACTTGTTTGCGTTGCAGTGAAATAAAATTTTCTATCTAGTATTCTTGTGTTCTACTTGTTCTGAATGCGGTGGGAGTACGGCATGCTAGACCGGTACTTTCTAGGATATGAACTCGTTACTGTACGTAATTCTGTAGAAACACTATCGATCGATATAAGTGGTGAATTATAAGTACTTTAGTCAAGCCTAAACATCTGCTTAAAGTTACGCGAGTACGTCTCCTAGTCATAGGTAAGCCTGTAGGGACCAATGGCAATCTTCAGTATTTGAAAAATAAGAATAGAACTTAGGCACTGCAGATGAGTTCGATTTCCTATAAGGTTAAGTTTTATTCAAAAGCAGTGCAGTACTATTATTTCAATTAAAGCGTGATGCCAATCCATATTATTACGGGTGTTAACGTATAGTGCAAAATGAAGTCTACACGAGACGAAGAATTGGATGGGTTGAACTATAGCAATCCTAGTAAGATTTCGCTTACGCCGAATTATGCCAACAATTACTTTTTCAAGTCTCATTGATAAGTCAGGCCTCCATCTCGTCATGATGACAAATTTAGTTTCACTCAGATAGAATAAGAAAAGTATGGTAAGCAGGATGTCAAATATATTTGATGAAAAATAATAAGCGAATGTCTTTACACAATTGTTTGTCGCAATTATTTCGCCAATATCAAATTGCTGTGACCAGGTTGACTAACATTACCGGACATCTGCAAATAAGGGAATAAAGTGCATTTTTCTAAATCGCTGAAGTTAGAAAAAAGTAATGTAAAAGTCAAACGCTTCATATTTACCTACTTTTGCTGAAAACGGTTCATTCTCCTTTCTCATTCTTCGGCCATGACAGCATTCTTCTGTGGTTTCCACTGTCACACACATTTTTCACCTTCTAAATTATAGCACCGAGCAGATAATAATGATTTAATATGTCGCATAAACGGGTGTTTACAAGGAGTGCATGCCATTTCTACAGGCTCAATAAGTTATGTTATAAACTTCAATCGTGAAGTATCATAAGTTAATACTTTTTCAGAAGTTTTAATTGTTCAATTATTGTACGAGCAACTAGAACAGGTTATCATAAATGTTAAACTGTAAACCCTTCACAATGAACAATGTATATTTAGGTAAGTGCTATGCCCTCACGTAATTTAAAGCTGTTTCAGGGGGAGAACAACGTCCTGAGAAACTGCAAATGAAATAAAATACAATTATTGATAATGCATCATTGAAAGTCCACCTACAAGATATATACGGCAAGTGGCTATGGAGTCCTTGGTAGCATACATTTGCAATGATTAATGCTAACCATATCGGTATAAGCATGGAAGCTATGACGTTTTCGATGAAAATACACTAGTGTTGTTGTGTTTCTGATAAAAGCAACCAGACTTTAAGGAAGCGACGAATATGAACAAAGAGTAAGTTTTTGCTTCAATAAAGTCATATCCAGTTAAGATAAAATGGAGTGTAGAAGTGCGTAAATAAAAAGCCTATCGTGAAGTAGACTAGTGATATTTCATTGACAGATAAATTGAAAGGTATGCAAGTCTAAAATTCGTTTGGCAGCCTGCCATGTAAGATCTCTCACGAGTTTTCTGTAGGGCCTATGGGGTAGCATTGATCTTTTGGCGTCATTCTGAACTTTGGAAAGATGATTTATAAATGTAAAATGTAATAATCATAAAAACTGCAGTAATATTTTCTAGCTGTTCGGAATTTTTTCCTTTGATGCAGTTTCTTATCAACACTTTGCAGTATTCATGGTCAGTTCATAGGAAACTTTATTCTATCTTCATTTTCACCAACTGTCCGTTCACGCACAATAGCATACAGTAACTACCTACACTCAAGCATTGCAACCTGAGCATCACAAAATCCCTACAGATAAGCTGTCCAGTAAAAATTCTTTAGAGATATGAGCCATAAGTGCACCTTCAATATCCTTCATAGCCACAAGTGATTCATTGAGGATCTCAGAATATCTTAGTGATCTGAAAACGAATAATTATTAAGACTGATATAACTTAAGTAACAGGTGTAGTAGTTGTAGGACACAGCTGCTAGCTGCTATTTGACAGAAAGCTGATACTAATTTTAAGCAGTCTGACATTTCAGGAGGACCATCTATACTATTATTCTTGCCCCAATGCACACTGATATCAACATAATCTGACGCCATGTTATGCACTGAGCAATTAAGGTCACCCGAAATTCCATGTGACGATGTAATTAAACCAGTATCACATCTTCGCCTGAGCAATTTTAACAAGGGACTTCATCGAAATGCATACAATCACCAGGAAATTCAGCAGCTTGTCTCATTCATCGCATGATCTCTTCGATGTGCTATGGAATATTTCAATCATCACGGATGATGATAAAAAAGTGTTTGACATCCTCAAAACGTATATTTAACTTGTGTCTGTGGGCTATTTCTCTTTCAAATTCCAGATTCTCATAGAATAACTCTCTGTAGTTAATTCACAAACTTAAGATCTAAAACAATTGTTTTGCGAGTTATATCGCAAATAAAAAAGCTTCAATGCTCTAAAACGCAAATAATACTCTTTCTATGCGAAGCTTATAAAGGATGATTCATTTTAGTAATAAATCGTCTGAGATATCAAGACTATTTTATCCATTATTACGAACATGATACAGGAATATATAGCTTTTTCCGGCTACAGAAGCCTAAAACTAGTCAAATATGACCTATTTTCACGAAACTGAACGATTATAACGCCTCTATGGGTGTGAACGCGATAACCCATACAGTGCGCGAAAAAATATCACGATAACTTTTATCCTCACCCCAGAAACCTTCACCTCACAATCAAGAAGCGAGCACAAAGAAATCAAAATGGTTTATATTAGTTCGTAAAAGCCACATTGGATAATGGAATCCACACCCACATCACTCCCCTTGGAGTTAACCGAAGCTACATTAGTCAAGATGCAAAACACTGTATACAAATATTAACTGAAGATCAGAAATCTTTACCTTACAGTCAAGAAGGGAGTGCATAAAAACCAATTTAGTTTACACTAATCGTAGTGAGGTATTGGGAACCTTGAACAGGGCAGCGGAAGAACGTATCATGTTATATGTTTTCAAAATGAACTACTTCACTGCATAATAATGGAACAAAGAAAAAGTAAAGGCAGAAAATCTAAAATACCAGATGGACTTAAAGAACTTCTGGAATCTCTGACTTTTGATGTGTTGAAAGCTCAACCTGAAGACATCCTCATGTACTGTATAGAAAACTTAACACGAAGACTAGACGAAAGGTCCCAGTATAATGTTAACGAAGCAGTTGGTAAGTATAATGTTAAGATGTACACTTCACTGTAACACTATGTTTGAGATAAGACTGAGTTTAGGTAAATTTTTGATTAGTCTTTTCGAATTGTGGAGTACGTAACAACATGCATGTTGTACACTTTCTGTTAGATGTTGAAATTAGAGACATTGTACATGAAAGTCCCCTACAGAATTAATACCACTAGACTTGACTTTATTAAGATATCCTAGAGTGTTTGAAGAAGTGTTTAATTATTTGCTGAAATGATTTTTACTCATTAAAGTTGCGTCTGTGCACTTTTTGCCCATCATTTATGACGAGTTCTAGGGTATAAAACGGATGATAGTATTGGCTCTAGTTGTATCTGTATTTATTGTCCCTCTAGTGACTTCTGTTAGTGTGACACACTCTATGCATTTTCTTCCTTTGATCATAATTCTTAGTTTTTGATGGACTAGTAAGTAGTCCTGAACCGTTCCGAAAAAACAAGGAGCGGATATGGAGAAATCATGAGTTTATCTAAACCTTGTCAACAAGATATTTGATCCAAGTTTTAAACTTCATTGGCAATGTCATTCTGGATACTGCGCCTGTAATACCTGGGAATGTTTTATTCATCAAACTTATGACGTATCTATAACACATAGTAAGTCTCTGACATCACATCTGCACCAAGGTTATTAAAACTATCTGTACACTAATCATTTTACATTCCACTAGCCAAAACTCAACTACAAAAACTAGAGGGTTAAATTTAGGAATTTTTGTGGCTTAACATAAGCTAACAGTATTGATGTTTGGAGAATACTTTCATTTCTATATCCTACATTGACAGATGTTCTCAAATTCCTGTTAGATAAATAATTGCTAGTCTAATTTCTGTTTTCCTGCTAATTTTACTCAAACAAAATATGATTCTGTAACATCTTGGACATTAAGTAATGATTTATTACAAGATATCGATGATCAGGAAAAAGTAAGATTCAGGTTCTCAATACACCCAAAATATAGTATTTTTCAGTTTAGTGGACATGGTTAATAAATAACAATGTACGAAATGTTTCACACTGAACTTGTTAATTTCAATTTTCTTTACTGTTGCACAATGTCTGCCAAACACCTTCACTTTATATGAAATTGAAGAAGCCAATAAAGATGTTGTCAGTCGAAATTATGAAAGTGAGCTAAACACAGATGTTGCACAACTTGAAGGTGAGTATATTATGGACAGTTGTAAATTTTTTGGTTTCCCATGAAACCGGATAAGTGGAAGAATTCAAATTCAAATATTATTACTGGAGTTATTTTATTACTCAGAATACACTTTTTCAGTAACACCTGAAAAACATTAGGCCCTTAAAGAGGGACAGAGGGGTACATCACTGATGTAAGCAGAAAAAATTCGAAAATTCTCAGAGAATAAGTAAAGGAAAGTTGGTGGAAAACTCCGTCTGACTTAGATTTATACTTGTTGGGAATTTCAGACCATAGTTATAGACTCATTATAAATTATTTAAATTAATCCCAGCGTGTTAAGAAAATCAAAACAAGATTTTTCTGAACGTTTTTTATTAATCATCAAAATATATAGTCAAACATTTTACATACATTAAAGTCAGTTTATTTGAAGGTCATTTGTCTGTGGACATTTTTGCCAATAGAAAAAATGTAAGCAGTCAACTTCAAAGATTATTTGCCTCATATAATATTAAAGTCTATGTCAAACCTTCTAATTCTCTAGAGAAGGCGTTGGTACATGTCAAAGATATAGTTCCCAGAATGTCACAAAGTAATTGTGTCTACAAGATAAAGTGTTCCGAATGTGATGCATGCTATATAGGGGAGAGCAGTAGGCAGATAAAGGTCAGAGTGAATGAACATGGACTATGCACGAAACGTCCACCTAGAAATGAAGTAGAACTAAAAAGTCTAGAAAAAAGATCGGCTATAGCAATGCATGCGATAGACAGCGGACATAAGATTGATTTCGACAATGTCGAAATTCTTGGAAGAGGATTTCATTCACATAAAGAAAGACTGACTTCTGAAGCCTTGCATATCTTAACCACATCGAATGCAGTGAATAGGAAAGAAAGGATAGACTTATCACCTATATGGCAAACTCTTATGAAGCAAGACAAATGAAAAAATCAATCAGCACTCTATGAGCCTCCATGACCTTTTAAAACATATAGGAACATGTTTATCATATATGAATTCACGTATTTTCCATATGACAAATAACATACATACACACGCACTCATACAAAACTAATCTATACAAATTAACTATACAAGAGTGAACACAACAACAACTTGACATTAGTCATTACAAATATATGTGATGACTGCTTACATATTTTCTAATTTTTATGAGTTTTACGAGTTGATCACGGACTGATACCAGTTAGAGAACCATTGAAAACCAGCATTGGAGTACTGGACAGCTGCTGTTTCATCCTAGTTTGAGAATCATCGGCAGTACGCACCCACTGGGATTCGAACCCAGGACCTTCCGGTTACAAGGCAAGCTGGCTCGTATACCATTCAGCCACTGGGACCCGATTCTATGGCCAGTCCATGAATTCTAACTTCTACCAATTCGTGATTTTAGCGCGACCCCAACTATTGTCGTTGGTGGGAAATCCATTCACACACGTGACTTCTAATTGGACCTCACTGGTCACGACTTCTCACTAGAACTGCAGGAAGCTCCAACCTGTAGTAAGTCACTAGCGAGCATCAGAATAATTTTCTATAGTTTGGTTTGTTTTACGAGTTGATTTTATTTTTTTTATTTTGATTTACAGCTTGATTCTACACCGTATTTTCAGTACAAGTATGGAACTTTCAGCATGGATATCGGTAGCCCAAATTCAGTCCAACCATAGATATCGGGTGTGCGCCGGCAGGGGATCGAACCCCGGACCATGTGCATGGTCGGCGAGAGTCCTAACCACTGTGCCACCGACGCACGTACTGATGCTCGCTAGTGACTTACTACAGGTTGGAGCTTCCTGCAGTTCTAGTGAGAAGTCGTGACCAGTGAGGTCCAATTAGAAGTCACGTGTGTGAATGGATTTCCCACCAACGACAATAGTTGGGGTCGCGCTAAAATCACGAATTGGTAGAAGTTAGAATTCATGGACTGGCCATAGAATCGGGTCCCAGTGGCTGAATGGTATACGAGCCAGCTTGCCTTGTAACCGGAAGGTCCTGGGTTCGAATCCCAGTGGGTGCGTACTGCCGATGATTCTCAAACTAGGATGAAACAGCAGCTGTCCAGTACTCCAATGCTGGTTTTCAATGGTTCTCTAACTGGTATCAGTCCGTGATCAACTCGTAAAACATAACTAATCCTTACAAACCAAACTAGAGAATATTTTCTATTGGTAAAAATGTCCACAGACAAATGACCTTCAATTAAACTGACTTTAATGTATGTAAAATGTTTGACTATATATTTTGATGATTAATAAAAACATATCTGCTAAAGCTGTGCTTACACAGCGAACGTTCAGAAAAATCTTGTTTTGATTTTCTTAACACGCTGGGATTAATTTAAATAATTTATAATGAATCAATCTGACTGGGCGCTCAAATTATTTCAGGAAGTTCGTAACACCTACGGCCTGGAAACCTATAATCATAGTTATAGACGTTGCAAGTGAGTTGTATGTGAACTTCAATGGTAAATCGACCATTTCGGAATCAATTTTTAAATTTCACAAAATGAATTTGGTCTGAGCTTGGTGTTAAATAACATAGATCAGTTGTCCTTTCCTAAATTATCAATAAAGAGATTAGAAATTATAATGCAGAGGAAGAAAACAAGGAAGATCCTGCACTGGAAATTACCACTTGTCAAACATTACAAACTAATTTTCATTCCGTCTAGATACTGTTTAGAGAAGCTGAACAATAAAAGCAGCTACTGAAAATGTAAACATAATTCATTGATAGAAACTTTCACTTAGAATATATTCTTATATCGACAGCCGACAAGTCATCAATATATGGAGTGTCTAACTGTTGGTTTGAGTCACCTAGGATGGTATTGATCCCTTATCTAAGATACTTGAGATTCTAGTAACCGAAGATTGGTGATATGGATGAAAATCGTTCTCACCAGCATAGATCCGCCCACTGTTTATGAACTCCAAAATCTGATAAATCCTCGATATTATCCATTAAATTACTTCTTTCATATATATGCTTCTTATAGTTACACCGTATTTATTTTCTCTCTTCTACCTTTATAAATGGTTCAGTGAATATTGGCAACTTTTGTGCAAATTTCTGCAGTGAAAGTTCAGTCAGTCAAATTATCTAATATACTGTTTGATGAAATTTCGCGATACATTAGCATTCCTGTTTTCGCTGCTCAACTTTGTTCAGGTGTTCACTTAAAAAATGTAAAATTTACCTTAGAAATGATGTTTGCCAATGAACTATATTTATAAGTAGAGTAGGTCGATTATATCATTTATCTGAGGAGAATTTTTGACTAGTGAAAACTTGTGATTCCAATCCGTGACCACCTACTTGTAGTGGAATTTGACTACAACATTCATTGTTTCTTCTCTTCTCTATTCATTTACGTCCCCAGTGGAATACAAGGCTTCAAGCCAAAGCTGTGAAGTCTCGGTAACACTGGTTTTTATTTATTTTTACGGGGTGGGGTTGCTAGCATCATGCTCAACCTTCCATGTTTACCGTTCTTACTACCAGCTTGGCGAGGTTTCGGAGCGCATGGGATCGAGGATAGAACATTAAACCAAATGCGTGGATGGAGAGCAGTCTGCCACTGAACCATTGACGCATACACTCATGTTACTTCTGAGATTCGAACCAGCATCACCCAGTGCTGCAGTCAGAGACGTTACCACTGGGATATTTGGGCTCACAACATTCATAAACACATTAGAATTTATCATTATTATCATTTATTAACACTGAAAGTTAATAACACAGTAAGAACAGTCTATCCAAATGCCTTTTAATCATTCTATAAAATGATCAGTAATTTTATGAAGTGTTTGAAATATACATGATATGACAAGAGGGTCCGGGGGAGAATTGCTGAAGCCGATTATATACAGCCTCTTTAAAGTTACTGTTGCGGACAGATCTTACCACCGGATGTGGGACACTGAAGTGTAAGTCGAGATGCAAACATTTCGGGGTCACTTTTTAAAACTCACCTTCTTCAGAGTGAGAAGTAGTGTGGTGAGAGCAAGCTGCTAGCCAATTGGTAGACATTGATCTACGCTGATTGGTGGAAATTAATCTAGGCTGATTCAACAACCGATCACAGCTGACCTAGACGTGGACAAATATGATTCGCAGACAAGTGGCTCGCATTTCCGAGAAATATCGAAAACGAGAAAGCAGAAGACTGCGTTTGTTTGCAAACAACCAATCAGAAGACCGCCTTCTTTCTGCGGGCAGAGCCTTATTAATGTACGTAAAATACATATAAATACCTGTTGGTTTTCGTAATAAAACTGATCTGTTGCCTGGCCCTTGTCTTCTGTTGTTACAGTAGCACAGCTGTCTCATTAAAGTTAACACCTTCCTACTATTTCACATTTATTTTGCTGCAGTACGACTTCGTCATCGAACCCATATCAAAATGTAAACCGCCTACACTACGATAACCTAACAGCTTTCTAAATGACCTTCCTATCAAGCATCGCCTGCAGGAGCATTCTTTTCAGCCAACATAGCTTATTGAGTAATTGTTGAATGGAAGCCTGACCACCACGTCAAGGTTTACGCCTATCTGTACTTTTCTTCAAAGTCCTGCACTGAAAATTTTATTTCTGTTCACTTCTAATAATTTCAATGAATAATACTGATTAATTAGTTGAAGCAGACGTTGTTTGATGAATTTATTGATTAGATAGTGATCTATGTAAACTTATCGTCAGCACGACCGATGTACCTAAAAATTATCATACACAAATAGTTTGTCTGCATAAGAGTCTGTCTGCATATCAGATCGCCAAGTGTCAACCAGCTAGGAGTTATTTGGTTGTGGATAAATTTATTCCAACATGGCATATCTTAATTTGGTCATTCATCAACATCGAATTTTATTGGTTGGAGGATTTTATCATGAGCTGACATCAGTTAGAGAACCACCGGAAAACCATCAGCGAGTACTGGACATCTGTTTCGTCCCAGTCTGGGACCCTTCATCAGTACGTACCCAGGACCTTCTGGTTACAAGGCGAGCTCGTAAACCATTAAGCCACTGAGACTCGATCCAATGGCTCATGAATTCCAACTTCTGCCAATTCACAACATAGCGCGACCACTTTGCAATGTCTTCACCTTCGACCTGCTGTACCCTACTGGTCATGACTTCCCACTACAACCTCAAGTAAGGGCCTGAATACGACCAGTCCCTAGTGAGCATCAAGTCAGTTGGTTCGTAGGACTTTTTTGGTTGGACAATTTCATCATAAGCTGACATAGGTTGGAAAACCATTGTTAGAATATTTTTCATTGAATTCTTGTCTTAAACTGTTTCAGTTGTTACATTTTCGTCACGAACCAACATAATTTTGGGAGATCATTGAAAACCAGGGAGCACTGGATAGCTGTTTCGTCTTATTTCAGGACTCTCCAATAGGCTTAGTCCATGACCCCACAGCCAGGGATCAGACCTGAGATCATCAGGTTACTAGTTCAAGCTCTTTGACCATTTAGCCACTTGGGTTGGAACTCAACAGCCCCTGAACTCTTGCTTTGACGTCAATCAAATGTTTGAAATTAATCAAGAATTTCCCCGAATCCTATTATCTGAATACTAAACTATTTCATTATTCATTCTGTGCTGTCAAAACTGACCTGTCTGTCTCTGTTGACGCATAGACACACACGTCTTGTATGAATACCTCAGTACATTGTTTATTATATTATTTTTTGTATAAACCAGATGAAGAAGGTAAACAAGATGTTAATGATTATCAAAATGTCGAAGAAACACCAGTGTCTAACGTTCCCATTAATGAAGGTAAGCCAGTAGAAATAGAAGTTGACGAAATGATAAGAACACATAATTTATCTGAAATGTGTACTACATTTGTGCCATACATTTTAGACATTTATATGAAAGTTAACAGAGTATAAAAAATGAAGACTAAGCCAGTATAGGTCTAAATGTTTACTTAGATGAGAAAATGATGGATAAAAGGTAAGAAGAAAGAACAAAGTGGGAAGTAATATTGTGTTAAATATCTGCTGTTTTTTAAAAATTAGATAACTAAGCCAGATTCAAAGTAATTACAAATAATCTTTGAGCATTTTAAACAAATATTATTTGGGCTTTCCAGAGCTGAGGTTTCAACGAATTTAAGTATAAGACTCAAATCTATTTTATATATGGCTTTAAAGGCATTGTAAATGTAAACTTTACTACCCATCTGCATGATATACTTTGTATTGAATGACTTTGGGTATCTATTTCTCTAGAGTTAATTGATTTAAGTAATTTCATTTCTTGTTACCATTTAGAATTCGAAGAGAAGTGTATTCACATGTGTCCACTTTATGAGGTCAACAATAGTCTACGCAAGGAATACATAGATTCATATGGTAATCATAATTTACTGAAAATTAGTTGAAAGAATGTGATAAGTTGTTAAAGCAACTAAATGTATCTTTTAGGTTAGACTACGGATTGATATCAGTTAGAGAAGCAATGAGGAACATTAAGTACTGGGAAGCTCTTTCATCCTAGTTTGGTATTCATAGGCTCAAGTCACGGCGGCGCCAGAGGTGGCTCAAGTTAATGTATGCCACCCTAGCCTTCATTATACGGTTGGAAATCTCATCCGTCACCCCTCCGTCAGCACTCACACAAACTACCCAGATACACAAACTTATCAACCACTTCAAGTGGTTCACGCGCAAGAGTAAGTGCAGGTACAGACTACTGCCAATCTTGCAACAGTACTTTGCACTTAGATGGCGTAAAGTACACACAATACTTACAGACACTGGTCGCCACGTGATTAAGTGCGATTTGGGCAGCCTGCATGCTATCGTACAGTAAGACGATATCGTCTGCATACTCGAGGTCGAAAAGTCTATCTCCAGGTAGCAGATCTACACCACCTTCACACACATCCTTCAGAGCTGACTCCAGAGTGTCATCGATGGCAAAGTTAGAGAGAAATGGAGAGACCGGGAAACCCTGTCTAACCCCACTGTTAAATATGTTGTAGCGAAGTGTTAGTGTTTTATTGGTTGTTGTCTAACGTGACTAGAAAGCATAATGGAGAAGAATAAAACGTCTGAATTTCAAATCGAAAGCCGGAAAGTGAATATACACATATTATGAAATGAGTTATAAAATTCACATAATATTAAGAGGTTTTGCGGAAAGTAGCAGTAGACTCGGGAGTGTACATTCTGGCCTATTTGTTACTCGTCAACTCACTATATCTGTCAACCCAGTGAGTTATCCCATTCCCACTGAGACTGGAGCCCAGCATCTATAAGAACTATATTAAATCGTCGTATTTCTTAAGAAGCAACGTTGGGTAGAGTAAAACTGGATTGTAAAAGTACTGTGGATGTTAAATAAACTAAGACGAAGGCACGAATTCTTCAATTAATATATGTGTAAAACTTGGGCACTATGGTAGTAAGTAATTCCATATTAGTTTGTTTATTAGGTATATCACACAGTGAAACAGTATTATTTACTGGATGACGTTTCGAACAAAATTTATTGTTCATAATCATATCAATCAATTGTAATCACATGACTTTGAAACATGAGTTTTATAGTTTTCTTTGTCTTCTCCAATTTGTCGTAGGGGGAGTAGAATTTTCCAGATATGTGGGACAGGTGATGAATCATTCCTATTACATGTATTTGTAGTTGATTCGATAAACAAAGCTTCTGTTATCAATCTCTCCCTATACCCTGTGACATTAGATTTTAAAACTGTCATCCTATCCTATCCTATTGTATGGTTGTGTGTGACTGCATGTAGTGCTATAGCTGAACTATTCTCTAGATTTCTTATCTTATTCGGGTCAACCAATCTAGATTTTGCTAAGTTTTTATATTCAGCTAGTCTGACTGCCCCTGTTCTACTAGTTTGACCTATGTATTTGACCTGACAATCATTGCAAGCAGGGTATTAGATAAGCTAAATTGTTTTGTTTTAAAGGCTCTACAGGATCCTTTAGCCGACAAAGCTTGTTTCTAATTGAGTTTGTGGGTCTGAATGCCATTTTTATTCCTGCCTTGTTAAGAATTCTGCGTAAGTTGGTTACCGAGGTTCTTTCCTTGTATGGAATTACTACTGATGATTTAGATTCCTTATTGTTGGTGTCGTCATTAATATTAATATTATTATTATCACTATCGCTACTATCATTATTTATTTTATTTTTATATTTGCTTATATGTAAGACTAACCGAACATAAAATCCGAAATACACCTCTAAGGTTGAGTAAAATAACCAAAAACCCGTATTTCCTTCTATAGTTATATTTATCATGTCTTGATTCACTCAAAGTTTTTTTGAATAATAGTTCCTAACTATCAAATTGTCTTTATTATGATAATATAAACTAGATGAAGAAGTTGAAGTGAAGGAAGATATCGAAGAGGTACCAGACCCTGACGTCTCTGTTCTTGAAGGTAGGCAATTAAAAATACAAATTATAATAACAATAATCAATCAATAAATAAGCGTTATCGTTATCAAAATCATTTGTCGATTTAGAAATGACAGAGAAGATTTATGGCGCAGATGGATGATAGCCGTATTGTTGTATCATCTACACTGGAAGCTTTCATTTTCTTTAAAGATAATTTAACTCTTAAGAAGTTGTTCAAAAAGATAATGAAAGATTCTCAATTAAAGTGCTCAGCTCGGAGAACACAACAACATCAAAGTCATCCGTCTGAGACACAAATCTTCTCTACTATATATATATATATATATATCGTGTGAGGAAGAGAGGAAGCCGTGGACCCAGATGAAGAGGACGGCAGAAAAAAGGACAAAGTGGAGATCTGTTGCTGAAGCCCTATGTTCCACTCGGAAAGCAAGGGAATAATATATGTATATATATATATATATATAGGCATCAAAAATAGGACTTCAGGTGAACATAGAGAAAACAGAGGTAATAAAGATTCCTGGGCAACAGCAGCAGAAACAACAACAGACAACAATCAGCATAATTAGGAAAATCAGAAAGAAGCAACCTTCTTTACCTACCTACCTCGGAAGCATCGTTTCAGCTACAGGTGGATGGAACTGACGAGGATATCAAAGCAGCGACGATCGGGAAAGCAAGGCAAGCTTTTATTACCCTCAAGTCTGTGTGGAGGTAAACAGCACTCAACACGAAAAATAAGATGCGGATTTTCAACTCCAGTATGAAATTAGTGCTACTATACTGATCAGAGACATGGCGCCGCGTCACGAAGGGCACTTCGAACAAACTACAGAGCTTCATCAACAGCTGTCTTTGCTCAATACTACTCAAGATCAGATGGCCAGCCAGAAAAGATCAGCAACAGGGATCTCTGGGAACGAATCAACCCAACAGGAACGAATAGTGCAACAAATATGCATGAAGAAATGGAGGTGGATTGCCCATACTCTCAGAAAACCACCAAGTGAGTGACATCACACGCCACACCATTGCTCGAGTGGAACCCGAATGTGAAGTGGCAAGTTGGTTGCCAGTGCGAGAGTGACATGGGGAGATCATGCGAAGAGGAGATGATAACGTTGGCGGGAAACCGAACGCAATGGAGACGTGCGGCTACAGCCTTATGCTCCTCTATGAACTAAAGGAGACAGTAGTACTAATTAATATTATAATATATATATATATATATAAATCAAAAAGACATTTTCTAATATTTTATTTTAGGCTATTTTTCTGATGAATCTATAATGGTTCGTGAAAGTTATGTGAAACGACGTCAAGGTGTTCGTGGTGTAAGTATAGATCCAGAGAAAGAATATCATCATGAAATAGTTATTCATCCAAAAAGTGATAAACAAAAAGAAAAACTTATGCAAGTTGTACACGAGATCCACTTACTTCGATGTCTTGATAATGATGATCATATAGAATTAATTAATGCAATGTTTGAACGGAAAGTTGAACCAGGTGAAGAAGTAATTAAATTTGGTGAAGATGGTGACAACTTTTATATTATAGAAGATGGAGATTATGAAATATATACTATGAAAGAGAATAGAATGCAAAAAATAGCTGAATATAAAGGGAAAGGATCATTTGGTGAATTAGCTCTATTATATAATACACCAAGAGCAGCTACAGTTATTGCAATTACAAAAGGTACATTATGGGCAATAACAAGAGATACATTTCATGCTATAATAACAGCAAAAGCATTTAAAAAAAGAAAATTATATGAATCATTGCTAGAAAAAGTTGATATCTTAAGTTATTTAACACCATATGAACGCTTGAATGTTGCAGACACTTTACAAACACGTATTGTTGAAAAAGATGAAGCAATTTTTCTACAAGGTCAATTAGGCTATGAAATGTATTTTATAATATCTGGTTCTGTTAAAGTGATTAGTAGAATTATTGGTAATGGAAATGTAGACAAGGAGGAACAACACCACCACCACCAACAACAACAAGAAGAAGAAAACGAAGGAGAAGAAATTGAATTATGTCAATTAAAAGAGAATGATTATTTTGGTGAATTAGCCTTGTTGACGACAAAACCACGTGCAGCATCCGTTTATGCCTTAGAGAGAACATGTTTAGCTGTTTTAGACGTTGATAGTTTTCATAGATTATTAGGACCATGTGAAAAAGCATTAAAAGAAAAAACTCAACACTACGATGAACAACGTGCATATTTATGGAATACCAGATCAACAAATAGTGCATAAGAAAACAAAAAAAAGGAGAAATGGGATCATTGTGTTTCTGTGTTTCAAAATTAGAATAATACTGAATAGAAAGCATAAAAAATAATAAACAATACGAAGGAGTAATCTAGCTACTTCAACTTATCATAACCGATTTTATTTTCATCATCTGATTTCTTGACATTTTATCAAAAATTTTCTTTTTCAAATTACATAAATAAGATTTAAAAAGAAGATTGTAATTAATTTCTATTTAAGAGCTTAAAATGAAGATTGTGATTAAGGAGAAATACGAAAACGAAGAGGAAAACTACCCAGCCTGATTGATTATTTATGTCCATAAATTTCCGGTTTAATCACAAACTATCATTGGTTGCAGAACCATTGTAAAAACCCAGGGAGTACTGGTTAGCAGTTTCGTTCTAGTTTGGGACTCTTCAGTGGTGCGGAAAAATGACCCCACCGGAGTTCGAATCCAAGACCATCTGGTTGCAAATTGAGCTTGTAGGTCATTCAGCCATTGAGATCTGATCCACTGGCCCATGGATTTTAACTTCTACCAATTTTTGATATACGGTTCGGTGCAAACACCAGCTAGTAACTGGCTCTATTCAGGATGCTATCGGGAATTCTAGTGGGAAGCCGTGACCAGCGAGGTCCACATTAAGTCAGATAAGACTATAGTTACTCACGAGATGACATTGACTGGCTGTCGTAGAAGTTAGAATTCGTAGGCAGTCAGGTAGAGTCCCAGTGGCTGAATGGTCTACAAGTGCACCCGGTGGAGTCATGTGTGCGCATTGCCGAAGTGTCCCAGACTAGGACATAACAGCTATCCTGTACTTCCTGGATTTTCAATAGTTCTCTAACAAATATGAGCTCATAACCGAACTTGTAACCAATCAAACCTTTGCATACTAACAGTTGAAAATTTTCTTAAATGTAAATTATACCTGAATGTTTTAACTGCTTAAATCTAGAAAACTGCACGCTAGCTGATTTACATTCACATAGTAAGCATATAGAGTTGCCTAGTAGATAACGCTTTTGGAGATGTGGCTCAATGGCTTAAACAATGAACTTTCAACCAATAGGTCCTAGTTTCAAGTCCCACTCTATGTATCTCAGCCAAGGGTAGTATCATCAATTCCCAGATACTAAATATGAGTAGTAGCCTGACGCATGAGAAATATGTTCTGGGCAAATAACTTCAAACGACCAGTGATTTCAGCATATAAAAGTCAGAGAATACCGAACCATTATTCGCGAAAGGTCTCATAAACTTGTCGTCTCTTTCGCCAATTCTTATTGATTAATAAATGAATTAAAGAAAGGAAGGTATCAAAGATCGACTGAAAGCGAACTTTAGAGTTTTACGATTCTGTCCTACAGCTATTTGATGGAATACATTAAATAACTAGGGAGAAACTCCATATGTGAAAGGTACTCAGAAGTCTTCTCCCTTGCTACATAGACAACTTTCGTAGTGCCAGCCAAATTTTAATTTTGTCAAATGCCATTAAGTCAGAAATAAAGGACAAGGTCAGTGTATTTCATCATTTTGCCAACACCTACTATTAATCTAGGCATTCATACAAACCACCCCTAACGAAATTTGCTAACACATCTTAAATATTCCAACATTCTTGTTTAATATATTTCGAACTAGAGAATCACAACATAAGATCCAGGTAAACAAAGCTACCTTTAGAATCATATCTAAGACACTGTTGCAGTACTCCATAATTGGAAGGGTTCACATTACGAAATGTAAGTAACATCGTGTACCTGTATCCGATAAATTAGCGGAAGCTTATTACTATTATGGATATTTTCATTTTGATATCTTCTCAGTTTTGTTACATACATCCAAGACAAGCAGCTTTTATAGTATAGAGACTAAAATCTGGGCATTTCACACAGAAATATTTCCTTCAGTTATGAAAAATACCCATGTGATATAAATTAAGAAAACATAAGTGAACGAAAAGCATTTCTTCCGTAGCTTCTATCAAATCTGCACATTTAACCAGTGATTACGAATCATAGCAGGGATGTGGCTAATTGATTTAGGGACTCAACATATCCACTTGATTAGTTCCACCTACGAAACTAGGCAGTATCATCAGCCTTCAGACGCTAAATTTAGCTCATGGCCTGGAACACGAAAAACTTGCTTCGAGTACTTGGGTTCTAACTAACTAATCAAAAGGAGACAGTCCAAACCCAAGTTGAGAGACATTTACTCGATATCCAAAATCCTAAACTTCTCAGAGTGCCTTTTTTTCCACTTTGCCTGATCGTCATATTGTAAGCATTTTCATGTTGTTGTCAGCAAAAATATAAGGTGGAACTAGAAAGTGTGGAACCTGGCCCGTCAGATAAATGGTGATGACAGATTAAATCGCAATATTGTTAGATATAGTGCGTCGGTGGCATAGCGGTTAGGACGCTCGCCGACCATGCACATGGTCCGGGGTTCGATCCTCGGCCGACGCACTCCTTTACCTCGCTAAGCCAGAGCTAAAAGCTGATGAAGAGGAAAGGTTGGGCATGTGGCTAGCAACCCCATCCTGTAAAAATAAACACTGCTACAGAAACTCCAAGCTACTAGCTTGAAGCCCTATGTTCCACTGGGAATGTGAAGGAATAAAAAAAAATTGTTAGATATAAATAAACGCAATACTCCTCTTCCTGTTGTTGGTAACAGAGAAAGCAAGCAGCGGTAAACTATTGTTAATGAAGACTTGTTGTACTAAAACTCTTAAAATACTAACTGTCTGACTATATTCTGTGAAGAATATATGTATATATATATATATATATGGTTTTTTACATTAAGAAATTAGATCTCATGGGGAATTATATATATATATATATTTAACGAAACCTGATCCGGCCGCTTGCCACTCGCATTCGGCGGATATGTTGTCCTGATATTGTGGAGGAAGAGTTAAATCTTTTAAGAAAAATCCTAATAGAAAATGGATTTCCACCACGTTTTATAGACAAGAATATACAGTCAAATCCTATGAAATGTGACTTATCATCCTTACCCAAGAAAATACTGTACATGAGCTTGGAATTCAAAGGTGACTTAGCTTCCGATATCATTGAAAGAAGGATCTCATTGTCCCTGAAAAGAACATTCCCTGATGCATCTTCGAGAATAGCCTTTACCAGTCGACCATTACTGTTCAATATACTGGAGGACAAGATCCCGCAGCTGACAACTCCATGTGCGTTTTTCAATCCCCCTGCTCATGTGGAGCTAGGTATATCGGTCGTTCAACGAGTTTTGTCCAAGAGAGTGCAGAACACTATCCTGCATGACTTTTATGAAGAGGTGTGAGTGGAGCTATAAGAAGCGCGATCATTGAACATCTGGTCGATAATGATCACCCTATCTCTATAGCCTCCGCCTTTAAACTCATCTACAAGGCAAAAAGTAATTTACCCAAATCACTAAGTACCCGACCCATCTGTATTGCTGAAGCTTTGGCTATCAAAACAGAAAAGCCAGATCTCTGTGTACAGAAAAAGTTCGTTCAACACCTCCAACTTTCATGGTCCTAATCCCTCTATGCTAAAGTATGGTAATCCCTAATCATATTTTGGCTCTACCAATTTTTCATTTTGTCTATTCAGTTTGTATACTCTTCCTTTATTACGTCAATTGTTACTATTACTATTTTCATTTGCTAGTCTCATGCCCAACCTTTCCTCTTTACGAGCATTATTTCTGGCTCAGCGAGGTAAAGGAGTGCGTCGGCCGGAGATCGAACCACGGACCATATGCATGGTCGGCGAGCCTCCTAACCGCTATACCACCGACGCACACACACACACAGAATGTTACGTAAAGCTTTGTTTTATTCGATTTGTCTACTAATCGTATAATTTCACACCCCTTCTAAGTTCTATACATCCTATGTATTATTCTATATATGACAATAATTGTTTTGCCACTTGACACTTAACTATGATTATAATCACAAACATTTTAATTGCATTTCATACTATTAATACTTCATACCTTTGCTAAAATTTCCTCCCGAGATACAGTTTCTGAATAAAGAAAACCATATACGACTGTACAGCTTGATAACAAATTTGTTAAAAAGAGTCTCTTCGCTGAAGATGGAATTCAACATGATAAAAAATTCGTTTTGGAGTAAGAATGACAGGTGGGACAAGTGGAAACAATTCGAAGCGAGAATAATAATAATAATAATCGTAGTAATGATGGAGAGGTACATAGATTAACTAATTAAACAAATAATAATAAATAAATAAATATCTACTCCTCTACGACCAAGGGAGAAATAGGGAGTGTACATACTTATTTTGTACACAAATCTCCGGCTCAAATTCATGAATGGCCAAGGCCTCCGCTGTGTTTAGAAGTTTATAACAAAGAAAACGCGACAAGTTAGTATGAATTCGATAGATGATCTTAAAATCATGGTCAGATTACTAGAATCGCAGAAGTCGAACACCCTTTATTTTCCCCTTGTAAAAACATGCTGGAATATGTTCTTGTATCCGTGAGTGGAAAGCGTTCTCTAAGTATGACCAGGGTACCTTGTGCCACGTGAAGAGGTGAGTTGACAGATGTACATGGAGGTGGCCAAACTAGGGAGCTTATCTTTTACAGACGAAGACAACAACATACTGCTGGTGAAGGGTATTTGTAATTTTGCCGCGACGGCGTCTTACTGATCTAGAGTAACGATTCTTCAGCATATCTGAAGCCTGATAACCTTTGAATTCCAAATTCAAGAAGATGGTTTCCTTTGGGACCGAGTCAGTGACCAGTTTGAACTCCTTATCTCTCCCCCTTCTGTCAATAAGTTGGTTCGGGTAGCCGTTTTCTGCCAGCATGGCTTTTAGGAAGGAGAGTTCTGTGTCAAGGCAGTTAGAACTACAAATATTTATCTCAAGGCGTAGCGAGTGAATTAAGTTCCTTGGCCTGGAGATAGGCACCCAACTATAAAAATTAGTTAGTTTCCCATTCCATATACATTTCTGGTGGGTGGATCTTCCGAAGATCCTCATAGCATCTACTGAGGCACACATCAAGTAAGGGAATGCTTAGTTCAGATTCTTTTTCTATGATGAATTGCAGGGTGGGATGGAAATTGTTGAAAGCAAACAAGACATCATCGAGAATTACGTTCTTATCGCAGATAAAGAAAGTGTCGTCTACGTATCTCCTATAAATGTCACAATGCCATATATCTGCCTAAAAATCTCATCATTAGAAGTGAACTGAACATTCAGAGTGCATGTCAATAAGAGTTCTTTAAGGTATGTCGTTGGCAAATCTATGTCTAAATTATGTGCATCAATATAATCGCATATCATAGCAAACAGTTTCCGTGAGAGATACATTAGTGAATAGCGAATTCACTAATCTAATGAGAATATGATTTTGTCCGAGATATTAAAATCCTTAATACTCTCAATAAATTAAAATGTATCATCAATGGAAAACTTAGACACTCGCCTTCTAAATGGTCGCAGTATTTCAGCCAGCCATTAAGCAAAAGCGCGACAAGGAGAACCTACAAACTCACTCAGATAGGACAAGTTCTGTAGGTTAGAGGACCCTGCTGACCCAATTAGGCAAAATATTATAATTTACAAAATACCCCGCAGTGGTTTTAAGGTCAACTACATAGGTCAAACTAGTAGGTCGGATGTAGTCAGATTGTCGAGACATAAGAATTTAGGTAAGGTAAGAATGGTTGACCCCACAAAGGTAAGTAATTTAGATGAAAACTCACCAATCGTACTGCATGCATTAATACTCAACCACACAATGAGGTTGAACAGAGTGAAAATCCTAAAAGTAATATAGGTAGGTGGGGAGAGAGATTGATTACTGAATCGTTGTTCATCGAGTCTACACCCAACACGTGCAATAGGAATGACTCATCACTCATACCGGAAATATGGAAAATACTACTACCAATCAAGCGATGAAAAATAATGCAATTACATAAACGAAGTTAGAAAGTTGTGTGAATAGTGTCTTGGCATGATTATGAGTGGCAATAAATTGTGCTCGAAACGTGGTCATCAGTAGATATTACTGTATAATACACTAAGAGACTTCATCAAAATAAATTTCACCCATAAGGAAATTATACTCTACCACAGTGCACAAGTTCTATTCTTATATCAAGAAGAACCCGCCATATCGAGAATCGTACGGAGGGGTAATTCTGTTTTGCGAATTTTCAGAAGTCCATACAAACCTGGCATTTTAGGGCCTACTGATCGGATATGTTTATACAAGTCTGACGAGATTACGGATTTATTTTCCGTGTATTTTAAAACACCTATCAGTTGATTTTCAATTGGATGTCTTGTTTGTTTCACCGTCGGGTTCGGTGAATTTCACTTGATCAGAGAGAATCACTGAGATCATATTGTTGTAATCTTGGCTATTCCTCACGACAACACCACCACCTTTGTATGTTAGTCAGGTAACCAACCAGATTATCATAAGGCCCAACAGGTTCTTTAAATGTGGCTGCCTTAATGTGATAAGCAATAAATTAACCTAGAAACTTCGTCAGTAAATAACAATATCACTCTGTCTTAGAATATATTTATTCCACAATTGGATTATACTTTACCAGTTCCAAAATTCTATTCGTGTGCCATGTGATGCATTCATCTACAGTAATAATAATTCAACTATCTTCATAAAATTGAGACTCTGCACAAAAATGAAACAGTCCACATCGACCTACTTCATTAAGCGAACAGAAGCAGAGGAAAATTTGCAACGTGACTATAACAAACGGGAATGTGTCGCAGATATAATAAGTATATGGCCAATAATGGAAAAGTGATGGATGTAGGAATCTCTCTGAAAGCACTGAAAACGAACGCAGAGACCTCAGAAGATATACTCACGCCACTATTGTACACAGTTTGGGTGGAAAGGAAGGTACCTACTGATTGGAAGAAAGACGACCTTGTCAAATAACCAAAGAAGGGCAACTCAGGTTTCTGCAACAGCTTGCGCCGAATAATACTCTTGTCTACGCTAAAAGGCCTTCAATGGCAATAACCGCGAAGTAATTTGGAAACTGCTTCAACACTAAGCAGTGTTCCAAACCTTTGTTAACCTTATTCAACAGCCATATGACAATGCCACATGGCAAGTGATTCACAGTGGAATCCTTTAAAGTGAAAACAGGAGTAAAATAAGGCTACCTACTATCACCGATGATATTCTTCATTGTGGTGGACTGGATTATGTGGAAGACAGTGTGTGGGGTGTGAGAAGACAGGAATACGTTGGACCGATAAGATGACTCTAGAAGATCTGGATTTCGTGCATGATTGACGACTAATGTCACATGAACTCGAAGACTTACAGGCGAACACCAACATGTTGACAGAAAAAGCAGCGAAGACAGGACTTCAATTGAGTACGGAGAGAACAGAAGTGATGAAGATAACTAACCAATAACAACAAGAAGCACTAATCACTACCAATGGGAGAAATTCAAACGCGGTCATTTCTTTCACGTATTTCAACCGGGCAGCATCATTTCAACTACAGACGGCGCAAAGGAGCATGTCACAGCTAGGATCAGAGAGGCAAGGCAAACGACCTTCATTATTCTAAAATCAATTTGGAAATCTGGTGCACTTAACACAAACAACAAAATTCAAATTTTCAACAACAATGTCAGGTCAGTTCTTCTATATAGGTCAGAAACTTGCATTGAGCGTCACGAAAAAGCATTTCAGACAACCTACTGAAGACTTTTAGCAACAGCTAACTTCGCTAGCTCCATGCTGAAGAATAGCGGGTCACAAAGCATCTGTAACAAGGCAATCTGGGAACGAACCAACCAACCAAGAACCTGTTGCTCAAAAAAATGTGTAGGAGAGGATGGAGATGGATCAGATACATACTGAGAAGACCGTCGAACGCCAGGCCATCGGTCGAATAAAACCCGAATGGGGTGTCTGAGGGTGACATGAAAATGAAAACTTGTGAGCAGTAGTGGAATTAAGCAACGTGTTAGAATCTGAGACAGTCCCATCAAACTGGCACAAGCTATCGATAATCCCAATTCATAAGAAGGAATACAAGCCCTTCTATGATACCCATAATAGAGCCCTATAAGCTTGACTAATATAGTATCTAAAAGGTCCAATAATCACGCATAGAGCAACTAACTACACAAGAGTCGAAAAAAAAGAAGACAAAAGACTGACTTTCCATAATACAATTGATTTGAAAGGCGAAAACATACATATGTATATATAATTCACAAAGAGTTAGTTAAGCAGCATTAGTGGTCATTTTGTTTTAGCCATATTTTATTATAATGATGTCACAAGCTAACCAATTGACAATTCTGTTATTCCTAAACCATGAGATACTGCCACTTATAAGAGATTCAAGAGTATGCATCAAAGTCATCTTCAGAGAGTTCTTTAGCATTCTCAAGCTCTTGTTGTTCTCTTTCACGACGCTCCTTGAAAACAAAAAAAGAAACAGGAAAACGAAAAGAAAGAATTCAGTGAAAATAATTGTATATTCATGTGGAGTAAAAAGAAGGAAAATCAATTTGTACGCGTGTAACTACTTATTGGCTTAAGCATTATATTATCCTTACTTGCCTAATTTGGTCCCAACTCGAACGATAGACTGACATCACACATCAGTTCTCACGTCATGACTACAATGTGGTTTATAGTCTAATAATATAAAGAACTCAACTGGGAACCCAGAGTTACAATGATTTACTTACTTAACTGTGCGTCCGTTGCACGGCGGTAGAGTGCTCGCCGACCACGCAGGTGGTTCGAGGTTCGATCCCCGACCACCGACGCACTCCTTTACCTCGCTAAGTCAATAATATGACTGGTAAAAAGGGAAGGTTGGGCATGAGGCTAGCAACCCCATCCCGTCAAAATAAACACCACTGCTACAGAAACTTCAAGCCTCTAGCTTGAAGCCACCCTATGTTCCACTGGGAACGTAAGGGAATAAAAAAATTACTTAACTATACTGTCATTCAGGCAATACTCTAGTAGTTTTTTTTTAAACTGTCTAGTGACTGTATGATTTCTCAAATATCGCTTCTGTAAAAGATATATCAGTTATATGAAAACAAACAAAAATGATTGAAACATAGAAACATCAGGCAATTCATTAACATCTACTTAGAATACCTAAAATAAGACAAGAACCACTCTCTCGTGAATCCTTATATGCATCAAAGAGATATTCAGGTTTTCATTTAGAGATCGTCTTCAAATATTCAACATCGATTTAAAGTTCATCATTATAGCAAGTTATCGACCTGCATAGTTGTTCAGTTGAGTTTATTTGTAGGGAATCTATTTGTCTCAAGACTTTGATCACAAATTGATATCAGTTAGAAGAGAACCATTGAAGACCAGCACTGAAGTACTGTAGGGCTGTTTCGTCCTAGTTTGTAGTTCACCGGCAGTATGCACCTACCACGAGGGGTTCAAACCCAGGACCTTCCAGTTATTGGTGGTGACTATTTGTTCTCACACTCCGGGTCGGGTAGACTCCACTAGTCACAACTTCTCACTAGAACTCCAGACAACTGGAAACCTCTGCGTTCGAAACCCAGTGGGTGCACACTGCCGATGAGTCCAAACTACGACGAAACAGATGCCCAGTACTCTTTGGTTCTTTAAATGATATCAATCCGGTAGAATTTATTCTAGAATATAAGTGATTTACCTATCAAACAAACTGATTAGAAAAAAAAAACCTAAAACAAAAGTACATAATCATCATCATCATCATCTCACCTCAGCAGATTCAATATCCTTGGTATATTGTTTTGGTGGGTAACGCATTGCTTTTACAGCTTGATTATGTATACCGAGGCAAAATTTAATACGTTGATGAAACTGGTTGAATGGTTCACGTGTTGAATACAAATCTAATGTTTCATTTGTAGTTACAAAACCTTTCTCATGATTAATTACAGCATCGATAACACCATCTCGTATAGCCTTTCAAAATAATAAAAACAGATGAAACAGACAAATGATTTCCAATATTTTACATAAAATGATGTGACTAATCTATCAAGTTCATGGAAACGAGCTATACCCAATGTGTGTGAAGACCAATGACACTATGAACAGGCTGAAACTTCGGACAGTTTGCATAGTTTTAATAACTGATTATCTTAACGACAGAACCATAACTAAACTATTTGAAAAGCAGGACGGTCAAGAATAGAATTGATTGGATTGTCATAAGACATAAACTAGTTAACCCACGTTTCTCCATACTTTAAAAATAATTAAATGGCATCGTACGTATATCAGTTCCCTCTTCAATACTATTGAGAAGTTTGGCAACTCGCACACACAAAAGTTAGTAGTGACTTCTACATCGTTTCCAACAGCTGTCATCCTGCAATTCAGTGCACATTAGGGAAGGAGTCCGACACAAAAATATATTTTCTGGAAGTTCAGTTAACAAGATGGAACACTAAAAAGATCAATCGATAGAAAGCCGACATGAAACGAACAACTCACTAAATTTCATAGTTGGGTGCCTCTCTATACAAAACGTAATCTGATCCGTTCACTGAGTCATAGAATCCGCAGAATTTGCAGTCTTGACACTGAGGAAGAGGAGCTGAACACTCTGAAAAGAATCCTCCTCGAAAACAGCTACCTACAACGTTTCACAACCAAAATCCATGAAACCCAAGACCACTTAAACCACCCACACTTTCGCCTCCCAAAAAGCGTCTCTACTTCAATCTACAATTCAATTCAGACTCATGGATTAAAATAATGAGAAACCAGCTGTCCCGATCACTGAAGTAAACCTTCGCGGTTGAACTACGACTGACTTTCTTTACGAAATAAATGATTCGCATGACTGTGATGGATAAGCTACTCCTTCTGGTCTTATCAGTGTGCATCTACCGATTCACCTGCTCGTGTGGAGCTAGGTATGTCAGTCGTACACAGTGTTTGCTATCCAAACGTATCATCGACATACTTGCCCTCATGGTTTTATAAAGGATAAAGAGGATCTCTTTACCAAAGCTCTATCCTGGAACTCCTGATCAAATATGGACACCAAAATAACCCCCACAAACCAGCTTCAAATTTATCTGCAGAATACGTGGGAATCTTGCTAAGGGAGTGCGAGTCAAACTTCTTCAAATTGCAGAAGCAATGGCGACTCACATATTAAATCCTGAATTCTGCATCAAAAAGTTTGTTCAGTCATTAAATCTACAATGGACCTGAGCTATCCTAACACCGGATATGTAATTATTGTTTTTTTATTTTTAGTTGTATTATTTTCTTTCCCCACATATTAAATTTCTACCCCTTATTACAATTGTTGTTAACTTGACTCATTTAATTTTTGGTTGAATTCTACTCAATCCCCTCTCAGTTATATTAAGTCACTCAACTTATTTAATTTAATTTTACTTTCTACCCGATTAACGCTTTCTACATTGCGTAATTTGTTATCTAAAAAAAATTCCCAATTCTAATGACATGTCTATGGAAATACTCCTTTTGTTGCTAAGACAATTTACTGTACACATGCAATTGTCCAGCTTGAGAATGATATCGCCGAAAAGTGTAACTCTTCACTGAACGCCTTTTCTTCTACATTGTTTTGTCAATGTGTGTCGGCTAGCACTGTTAGCCTTCTGACCTTCTGTAGAAGCAACATTCAAAGTTAACTAACATGACGAGTGCTAATCTACGCATCAGTTCAAGATATAACGTCACTTCACTAAACTGTCACTCACACATATGAATGATAACTAATTGTGATTTTCAGTCCCATTTATTTGGATAGGTGCTACCACCTTTCATCTCAACATATGTAAAACGGAATACAATAACTTGCTATGAAATATATACTTTAATAAAAATCTGAACACTTAGCCAGTACTACAATATTACATCAACCAAGTTGCATATAAACTGAACACGAAATATTAACGTATAATAATTATATGTCATGATATTCTCCTCTCCTTTCTGAAAACATTTAATATGTCGTTCTCAGAGATAATATTGTGGTTGTGTATAAAAGATTAACAATCCTTACCTTGGCAACTATATATTCTGCATCTTCTGTACTGTCCAATTGAAGCTTCTTAGCGATATCTGCCAGGGAAATTCTAGAATAACTGAGTGATATTCGTCGTACACCCGTCTTAATAACATTATGACGTAGTCGAATAATTAGAGTATAGGTTTTATCTGCAGAGAATTGAGCACCGTGTACTCGAAGAACATCATTGAATCGTGACAGGTCACCAGCGTGAATAGCTTGAGTTAATTGGAAATATGGTTGTAGAGCAGCTTTAAATGAAGCCTGACGAAATATAGAACGATCTGGTTGTTCACCTAACAATAATTCTACAACTGTATTTAGCTTGTGTAAAGCTTGTTTAAAACCGGTAGCTGTATGCTGAGGAGCTTTACGAAGGGCTGAAACCAGGTAACCATGAGCTGCTGAATAGTCTAATTGTATTGCTTTAATGCGACCTAATAAAAAATGAACAAATACACTTTAAGTGAGTAATGTTCCTTTCAAATTTTAAGATAATTATGAGAAAGTGAAAACAGATGACATGGATTTGTTTGTATTAGGTTGTGTATGAACAACTCTTAAGGAAATAATTATTCATATGGAAAGAACGTGTTAAAACTGAACAGAACATCTAGATAGACTGATCACAAAGATTATTATACACTAAAAGAAAAAGAATTCGCTATTTAAAGACCTTCAAAATGAGTTGTCGATAAAATTCCTTAGTCTATTTTCTGATTTCCAACACACTGTACGCTTAAGACAATAGAACCAAAGGAAAAATATTGACACTGTTGAGGTGGCCGAGTAAAGGTATTCATAAGGCAACAGAAATCAATTGATTTGACATCTGAGGAGTTACATAATCCGACAGTGAGATATACTAACCCCATTGAATAAGACGTAGTTAGTAGTCTAATGAGTAATGCTTCAACGTTTCCAGATTAATAGAGCTGGATTTCAGGCTGAAAAGGCTTTTCTCTTAGTCATAAACATTTGGATTTATTTTGCAAACTGTTGTTTGTGTACTGAATACCTAAAAAGTAGCTAATGTTTAAAGGCGGTATAAATTTCAAATTTTATTCCCTCATCACTTCATAAAAAGACAATTAGTAATCAAAAGAATGCACAGACTTATCTTTCATATGAGTGATCGTTCCATCTACATAAAACATCAACTTAATCTAATCAGATCAAAGGATATATTTAGGTGCATTTCAGTCTCCCGCTTTCAATGGTTAGGTCTCACAGCCATAAAGGGGAAATCAATCGACGAGGCTGTGAAGTTACATCGACTGAGATGGTTAGGGCATGTGTTATGCATGCATTCCTAGTCATCGCCTTCCTCGACGGGCAATGTTAGCTGACATAGGGTCAGTTTGAAAAAGAGCTAGCGGCGGTCAAACCAAAACATCGCAACAGTCAATGAAATACACAACAGTTAGTTTAAGCCAGGTAGGAAGGTGTAGACTTCCTGGTTGGGGTCCTTGGGACGGTAAACACCAATGGCTGGAGACAATTGGTGACATGGCTCAAAATCGTTCTCGATGGATGGCGCAGATGCATCCACTCCTTGTGACTTATAATTTCCAATGAAACTATTTTGTTTTTCGTTATTACTATTACTTTTGTCTGATAACCCTGTTTACTGTCGCTGTTTTGCATTCCTTCTACGTTCTTCTCTTGCTTTGTGTGCTACATGGAGTGTGGCGACTTGAACTGCTGCACATCGGTGCAAAGTTCTATATCGAAAGCAGACAGATGTATTTCAGTCTAGTCAGTTTGGAAATCAAGTGCACTCGATACAAAGGAAAAAAATTCAGATTTTCATCACAAATGTTAAGTTAGTCACTGCTTCCATGTGGGTTAGAAAATTACACTACACGTCACGGAAAACATCTCCAACAGACTGCTGCAGAATTTTACCAATAGCTGCCTTCGGTGGTTTTATACTGAAGATCAGAGGTTCAGAAGACATTAGTAAGAAGGTATTTTGGAAACGAACCAACTAAGAACCTTTTACTCAACAAATATTCCAAAGAAAATGGAGATGGATTGTACACACACTGAGGAGACCATTGGATGACACCGCATGACACTCCCTCCAGTGGAACCCGAATGGGAAACGATGAGTTGGTCGTCCGAGGGAGATATGCAGGAGATTAAAGCCTATGGGCAGTTATGGAGTCAGCTAAAGAGGGTTACAGAGAACAGGATAAAGTGGAGATGTAGTGTTGAAGCCCTATGTTCTACTTAGAACCCAAGGGAATAATAATAGAAATGCAATGAAGACCCACAACTTCGAAATGGAGGGAGGCATGTAGGGCATACTTCCAAATTTAATAGTTAGGAATATTATTCATCTACATCCTCATTATAAAAATAATGGGTTTTGGAAATAAAACATGCATTGACTAAACTAAGCATTCTATTGTTATCCAACTTTCAGTATCTTTTGCGATTCGAGTACTTATATAGTAAGCGCGTCAAACTTTAAGTTAAATTTGAATAAGGAATATAGAAGACAAATTTCGCGAGATGATGGCAACATTTTTGAGTGTCTTGACAACCGCTTTACAACTAACATGGTTCACAATAATAATAAACTAAAATGCATGACAATTACTCAGTTATATAAAACAAAAGTACATACTAATGACCAATCATATTTAGATAGGTCAAGTAGTCTATGATAGGCGAAGCTTGAAGTCTTTTAGCTTTTTGAACACACAACCTTCACTTAACATGGACTACTTGACCTATCTAAATATAATTGGTCATTAGTATGTACTTTTGTTTTTTATATAACTGAGTAATTGTCATGCATTTTAGTTTATTATTATTGTGAACCATGTTAGTTGTAAAGCGGTTGTCAAGACACTCCGAAATGATGCCGTCATCTCGCGAAATTTGTCTTCTAAATACCTTATTCAAATTTATCAAAGGGACTAACTGTTTTAATTTAATTGATATACGCATAAAACTTGGGCACTGCAGTAGAGTATAACTCCATTATGGATAAGCTTTTATTTTGATAAATCACAGTGTCATATTATTATTAACTGAAATTACTGTATAACACTGTGATTTATCAAAATAAAATCTTATCTATAATGGTGTTTTAATTTAAATATTTTTTCAGGTAGCAATGGGACTCTTCAATGGCGGACATTTATCACTCCCGGGGATCGGATTCGAGACCTTCACCTTAAAATGTCAGTGATCTTTGGTCCCCGATGATTCTAACATGGGGATAAATATATAGTCTGAAAACGGACCAATCAAAATTAGTCTGAGACGAAATACTCATAGTTGTACGGACGAAAAACCAGTCGGTTTTATCTTTTAAAATAACGTTCGCCACTTTTAGCCACTATTATTAACTACTAATTGGCATATTTTTTGAATGTCTCTCCCTTTTCTGCATAAATCTATAACATTTTCTACCCTATCAGAGTGAGTTTTTTTCAGTTAAGTATTGGCGGAGGAACCAACTCTCGATTTGATTGTGTTCTCTGAGTGAATAGTTATATATCCATCTTCTTTAACATTAGTTCTTAGAACAGGTGTTTCATAATTCAGGCCATGAATCACGCGTTTTAATGTTCCTAGGCTGATGACACTACCCGATTGTCCAGGCTGAGCTGGATGGACCGGGATTCGAACTCTGGAGCCATTAATTAAAAGCCGACCGAGAGCTTACACCAGTGATTGTATACCATTGGTTGTAGACAGATAATATACATGACTATTGTGGTTCATTCGATTTATTACCACACAATAATTTTTAAGGAATGTAAAAAAATTCTCCAGCTGATGTTATTTTGTAACCAAATCTACACTGAAATTAACGAAAATCCATACAAAAACGTAAGATCTGAAAGTATTTACTAGATTGCAGTAGAGCGAATACGTCAGATAATAGTTATTTACAAGAGAAATGAGGGAAGCAGACACTTGATGAACAGTATACACTTCACAAAGTTGAAATTTAAATAAAGCTTTAATGACTGACTAGTTTCAACACAGAACTTCGCACAGAAATGCACCAAATCGAGTTGCAACACTTCCTCCTTGTAGCACACAAACCAAGAGAAGAAAGTAAAGAGAATTACAAAAGAGGGATAATAGGTAGCAATATGAAGCAAAAAGAATAGTAATATACTATAACAATAGAATTTCATCGGATATTACATATCACAAAGAGTTAGTGTATCTGCGCCAGCCATTGAGAACGATTTTGAGCCATATCACTAATTGTTTCCAGTCATTGACTTTTACCATCCCGAGGACTCCAACCAGGAGGCCAGTGTACACTTCCCCACGTGGCTTAAACTAAATGTTGTGGATTTTATTGATTGATGTCATGTTTTGGTTTGACCACCACTGATTCTTTTTCAACCTGACGCTATGTCAGCTAACATTGCCCGTCGAGGAAGGCGATGGCTAGGCATGCGCAAAACATGTCCTAACCACCTCAGTCGATGTAGCTTAACAGCCGCGTTGATTGATTTTTTCTCCTTACCTGGCGATCAAGCGATGCCTCACCTCAATATTGCTCACCCTATTATACCACTTAACACGGGAGATCCAACGTAGGCATGTATGAACAAAGACAGCTAACCGGCTTTTTCATGCTTTCCACTTTCAATGACGGAGCGAAATGCTGAACACATCCTTTGGTCGACAGCCGGATATCACATCTACGCGGTAGAGATGGCGTAAGTTGGTATGTACCAGACGAGCCTTATGTATCTAGGATGAGATTTCGTCAGCGATCAATTTACTGGGACCGATGCAACTTCCCAAATATGTGAAGTAGTCAAAACTCTCTACCTCTTCACTCCTGCCTATCTCTAAGCTAGGAGTGAGTCAATTTAATCCAGTTCTGTAGCATAATATTACATATGACGGGAGAGAACCGAATGAGAAACATTCGAAGATGACTGCTCACGGTGTTCAGAAAACTCTGTATTTTGTCATCATTTTCACCTAGTAAGACTATAAAGCTTGAGTAGTAGCATAAGGTGAGATGGATGCAAAAAACCATATCATCTTTTGTTATTCGATGAAAAGGTTATGTATGGAAAGCACAAGTAATAAAGAATGGAATAAACCAAGAGAAAATTCTCACAAGAATCAAAAAAAAAGAAAATTGACTTACCTAAATAATAAAGATATCTAGCCCATTCGTTATTCGGTGCACTTTCTGGGAAGACTACACGAGAGACAAGTTTATGTGCTTGTTCATGTAGTTGATAATGCAAATAGTTACGTAGTAATAAGTTGATAAGTACAGCTTGAGTATCAAAATTCTAAATAAATTTGAATCAAAAATAAATAAATGTAAAAACCCTGTGATATGTGAAAACACTTCAACACGTATCTCAAACATACTCTAAACTCCAGTAGTTTAATTCACAAAGATAGTTACTTTTCAGTCATGTATTTAGTAGCAGTACTTTTATAATAAGAAATAGATTCGTTAATTATACACTGTATGAGAATTTATTTAATTCAATTCGGATTTTCCCGCTGATTGATTAGACCGAAATGCTCGGCCTCAAGGTCGACATGTCGGCTCTTTGTGCAGATGCTTCGACAATGTCTGATTACTTAACTTGAGGTAAACTGGTGGATTGTGACTAGCAGCGCTGGAATGAAGGATGCGCATTTCGGCCTATTAAGGACTCGTCATCTGAATGTACCTGCATCCCCCAGGAAGTCTAGGTTGAATTAAATAATTGCTGATGCCCGTCGCACAAGAGGTCGCTTTCATGATCCAAGTGGTTTATTGGATAACGCTTTGGCGTTTGAAACTATGGGTACTGGGTTCGAGCTCTAGTGGGAACACCTTCACTCACTGGGAATGCAGATACATCCAGTGACGAATCCCAAGTTGGACAAAATGCGCATTCTTGATTCCACCACTATTAGTCACCATCCACCAATTTAACTAAAGACTGTTGACATGTCCGACGGAGTCCATAAGGTAATAAAAGCCAACCAAGGGTTATCCCATATCCTGTTTTGTTAGAATTAAATCATACAGGATGAAATAACACTCATACAAAGATCATGGTTTAATTTAATCATATCTGAAATTTTTCCTTTGTTTATTTGAAGTTTGATTACAAGCACCATAAATTAATAAGGTACGGATACATCCGCTAACCAAAATATATGTCCCTCACTGCATAACATTGCCAGTGACGGCAAATAATACTAGATATGGAACCCTGTGTGGAAATGTACACATAGAATACGTCTACCTGCCTACCTGTCTAAGTTAACAATCTAAAACAGACGCCACTGGACTTTCAGAACAGTATATATATATATATGTATATATAAGTTAAGTAGCATCTGTTACCTAGTTTATACAAATGTATTGTAGTGTTAGCTAACAACTGAGAATCCTGCTAACCCTAGATCACGATCACCACCTGTTAGATTCAAGAGTATGCATTAAACTCGTCCTCAGAAAGTTTTTTAGCATTCTCAAGCTCTCGTTGTTTTCTTTCACGATACCACTGTCTATCCGTGAAGGGAGTACCGAGAAATTTAATGGAAGTAATTGTGGCAATCTAGTTGAACTCACGCAGCCATGTAAGAGCTTATGGAGCGTTGTCATCTGAAGTGATAATGGCATGACTGTTGACGAAATCTCAGTACGGCTACGAAGGGCGCGTTTGGTTGTAAATTGTGATCTGTGGAAGCTGAACATATGAAGAGACTCCTTATCATCCACAGTGAGCACCTGTGTCCTGTCTCGCGTATTGTGGTATAATATGGTGAATAATATTGAGATTATGCGTAGTGTTCGGAAAGGAAGGAAGTCAGTGAAATTGTGAAGCTGCATCGATTTTGATGGCTAGGACACTTGTTAATGATGTCAATTCATCGCCCTCCTCATTGAGAAATGTTAGTTGACATGGGATTATTTTGGAGAGGAATTAAGGGTGGTCAAATCAACACATGGCATCAACCCATGAAGTCTTTGACTGTACGCTATTTTACCATTTTACCAATCTAGTTAGAGGTCATATATACAGCAAAGGTTCCTAAACGAAAAGACAACTTCTTGAGTGAGATTCAAGTGACCATGCAATCCAGTGGCTTACGACGTTATCATATATAACTCGGGGTCTAAATTTCTACTAAAGATGTTGGAAAGTTTACTTTGTCTTCTATTTCTGAAAGTCATATGAAGTAACCGATTCGCTTTGAGATGTACTGGGCAAGCCTGCTTACTGTTATTAGATGGTTGGAGGCAGGAGGCCTTGGACCTAGGTTTTGCACTTGTTGGCACTCATTAGCAAGGCATATTTGCAATCTTGAGGGAACTCATGTTCCCCCTGAGATTCTAGCCAGTGTCACCTAGTACTGCAGTCAGAGACGTTGCCATTGAGCTATTAGAGCTCGCGATTGATCACCTGTATGACTGTATTGCCTCCAAAGCCTCAGGATGGTCGGGGGTGGGTGCCTTGCGCTGCGGGTTGGCCACCCCTCCGCACACCTCTTGAAATGCTCCCATATGACCGGGCGTCTTACATAGCCTCTCCTGACGAAGTCCTACCCACTGCCTTCACGTGGCGGAAGTGTTTTTCACCAAAGTGAGAGGGCAAAAGCGGATGCCCGGCGCTCTTCACCGGGTTGACTGTCTATTGGATGACAGTCTAGGGGAGGTGGCTAAACCCTGACTCCAAACCTCCAACGACCGGCGTATGAAGCTCACTGGAGCTCACCGGCAGACGTATGGACAAAGGGCTTGTTGGATGTCCTGGATGTCTGGCCCCATTCAAAAAGGAGTATGAACCGAACTCCGGTCACCGGCTGCCAATGGATAGTGGACTCCCTACTCCACTCCTACTGCCATGTAGGTCACACTTGGTTGTGTAAAGGCTAGAGCTGCACTCTCAAACAAAGGCCGGGCGATTCTGGGGACATCACTCGTACCAAATTCCCATGAAACTTCTTGAACTCTCTTCATCAGATCGCCGCGCCTAGGCAGCGATGATTCGAGATGTTCATGAAGCCGGCTCATCCTTCCGTAGGAGATAGCCGAAGTAAAGTAAAGTAAGTATTGGTTTAGACAATAGGTAGCAATTGTTATGCATTTAGCCCTTTGTGTGATGACTGAATTCTATCAGTCAAGTTTGCAATGTGACCACCATGCCAGATGGCTTGTTTTTACGGTGCACTCTGAATTGTTACTCCTTTCATTCAATTGCATTACAACTCTTTTATTTCTCTTGTTTTTATACTGTTGTTCTATTTTGTGTGGCACATCACTTTATGCGCATCTTGTACCACGTTTGTCTTACATAAATAAAAATAAGCAATAAGCATTAAAGTAAATGTGGAATAAAAATATGACGTTAACATTGAAGCGATATAATGTAAAATTTAGGGAGCACTTACTGATCTAAGGGTAGCAGTAGATAGGCGAGCATGAAAGAAGGAACGTACAGATTCAAGACGGCCAACGAGTTCGTAGCTACGACTGTGGTAGTAATAACAACGACTGGCAAGTAATGCCATAGAACGTCGACTGGTGGCATTCAAACGACCCATCAGCAGTTGAGAACATAAGCAAGCCTAGTAAAAAGACAATATTCCATAAACATATGTACTCAGTAGTAAAATATGATATGAATGTAGTAGATAAGAAATAATGTTAGAATCACCTCAATACTGAAGTTTTCTAAAGAAAAAGTCACTTGAAAATGCAACGCACAATCAAGTATATTTTAGCCTTGTTTCTCAAATAACTAGATACAAATACAAGAGTTCAATGACTCAAAACTGGAAAAAAACACTTAAGTTTAAGATGGTTACAAGTAGCAAGTGGATGCGAGCTTATGACATGGACACCTACCTGAAGAATAAACGATGACTGACGGACCAATAAACACTCCTCCAAACTAAAATTTCGCGTATAATACGAACCGATAAGTTTTAACAGTCTTATACCAAATAAAAACTGGAAAATCATTTAATCTTTCCCGACACAATTTTCAATGGACTTTACTAACAATGTATTACAAAACAGACGTACTCATAGAATGATTTGAATATTTTGTTTAGTAAGCGCTTTTTATTTCATTCTATACTTTGGAAAATAGCCCTCTAAAAATTAAAACCTAACAAATTATACGAAGACTTGTTCAATGAACTGCAATTGTACTTGAACATGAGCTAAACCCATGGAAAACGGGGTTAATGGAAACGTTTCAGTTTCAATTACTAGACCACGTTTCGTTGATAATAATGCCAGATATAAATGACACTAACAAAAAGTGATGGTCAAACACTAAGCCTTCTGATACATTAAGTTTCAAAACGCAAAACCCCAATTTTTGGATGAATACCCACCCAGAAAACCTACCGATGGGTTGAATAATAAATGTACAAGAGTATATGTATTATTTTACTCTAACTGACTGACTGCTTTCAACGTAGAACTTTGCACACATGTGTAGCAGTTAGAGTTTCCACACTCACTCATTATAGCACACAAAGCAAGAGGAGAGAGTAAAGAGGGATAATCAACAGAAATATGAGGCAAAAAGAAAAGTAATATGGGAGAACAATAGAATTTTGTCGGATATGACAAATCGCAAAGAGTGAATGCATCTGCGCCAGCCGTTGAGAACGATTTTGAGCCATATCACTAATTGTCTCCAGCCTTCATTGGTTCTTACCTTCCTGAGAACCCCGACCAGGAAGTCTACACCTACGTGGCTGGCTGGCTTAAACCAACTGTCGTGGGTTTCAGTGACTGATGAAGAGATGTTTTGTTTTGACCACCACTGGGCTCTTTATCAACCTGATCCAATGTTAACAAGTTTAAAGTAATTTTACTTTAAACATCATGTCACCTGTTTTTATCCCGTGGTGTTAACAAATGACGTCGGTGGACTGGATATTTTGAGTAACCAGTGACTACTTGATGCCAGGACGAGTAATCGAAATACGCTATAAAAAAGAAAAATCCTTTCTAACTAATATATACTGTCCCAAGTATTCCCAGTGAGCAAGCATTTTGAATTATAGACCACTTCTATAGAGGAAGCGACATTTTTCGTGATAGTACATGAAAATTACTGGATCGACATAAACTACAGCATAATAATACCATATGACTCAGCAAGCAATTACACGCTTACTAGAGGGAGCCAATAGAAATACTCCAATTATCGTAGATTGAACACGGTTTAAGACGTGACTAACTGTGAGCTAAAAAGAAGCAATTTTAACAATTCCGAGTAAATATCGGATCAAAATGCCAAGTAGCCACTTTGCAGCTTATGATAGTGTGTATTAGCAAATTTACGAACCGAAATTGTTGAGTGCTTCCATTTCCTGTAGGTGACAACGAACACCTTTGATGTTTCAAAAGCCATGAAGGAACATAATAGCCCTTGCACTACTAACTAGTTTACACACATTTACTACTTACGGTTACATAAATTCCGGTTTCTATGGTATAGATATAGGATGAGGAAGGCAAATGAGATAAAAATAAATGAATAGATAAGTACCACAGATGATAGATAGGGTGGAAGAAAATATAGATATAACCTGATCACAAATATTATTAAAAGGTGACAGAATCAGTAATGCAGAATCCTTACACCGTTTTAGTTATGAATGGTAACCTAAATTATTAGGAACATGTACACACCATTCACAAACAGACGTATTATGTTATAACGAGCCTAAACAAATGCACAAAAACCAATGGTATACCACGAGGAATCAACAATTATTACGGATGGAAAGTGCTAAGACATATATACAGTGTTAAAATATGAATGATACATACTTTTTCGAAGTGATTCTCGTCGATCAGATATATTAGCAATAGGAGGTGCAGGTAAACCTCCACTTCGGGGAGCAGTGAAGAATTTGGCTTCCCTGAACGAGGACGGAAGGGAGAGGGTGGACAGTCAGTGTCCATAGCCTGAAAGATAATACCTGAAATGTAAAATTACCTCTGGTAAAAACTCTAGGAAATAAGTTTTCTGAGGAGATGGATTCGGGAAATATCCCTGTACTAGACCCCTCAGTACATTGCAATTCAGTCTACGTCGAATACTTGACAAGCCACGCACAACTCTGGTCATATAATACAGTTCCTTAGTCATCACAGCTTTCTCGATATATCGAATCTGATCGCGGATATCTTCCAGAACCAATTCATCCACATCCTTCAAACCATCAGCAGGCAGTCCATTTGTTAATTTGTCTGAAGCTGTCAAAGGTCCCACATCGTTTTCAGGAAGCTGCTGAGTGTTGCTCTTCATTATAGCGAAGAATGCTAAGTCAGTTGTAGCGTAGTAATCCTTTTCTCGCGAACTTCTTCAATGTCCAAGACCATAAGGTACTTACGTAGCAAGTAACTGAATATATTATTTCATTGGTCATGCCTTAACCATGATTCTGAAGTCTTCAAGTTATTATTAGATTTTAATTCGTAAGAAGCAACCAGGTTCCTGTGATAGCAGTGGTTGACGCAGTTCCAATATCCAATATCCAATATCCTGATTACGAGCTAGTATAAACCAGTGATTTCTTTGAGCTCGCTTCTTGATTTTAAGGTAGAGGTTCCAGATCTTCGGTGAACTTATGCGTAGTAAATCCCGCCACTCGACTGCTTTAGCTCTGGTAGACTCCAGGAGGAGTGATGCGAGGATTGGTCAAGATTGTGGTTTGTAGTGTGCAGTATGTTAGGACTCAGCTGCTGCCGTGAATGGAGTTTGACCTAACACCCGTTGGTCATTCGGTATAGTCATAAAAGTAGAGTAATAATAATAATAATGATAATAATAGGTTGTAGTGTAGATAATATAGGTTGAGGTAAGTGAAATAATAAAGAAAGAAAGATACAGTAGTCGGTACAGTGGGAGAAGACAGGACGGGTCGTGAAGATTTAGCTTGTATGCTTATCCATTGACAATGTGGTTTCAAATTTTAAGAGGGTAAGCCATTGAGACACAAACCATGCATTTCTGCATGATTGTCCAGCTTCCGCTTAAAAATCTCCACAGATGGAGCTGTAGTTACGGCCGCCGGTAAAGCGTTCCAGAGACGGCAAACTCGAAGCGAGAAGAAATGTGAACGCACTCGAGTCCTTGGTCTCTGGTGTGCTATCCTTAGCGGGTTACCTCGTGGAAGCCTATAATCACTTAATGGCAGGATGCTGTTATCAGGATGGGCCTGGTCATTTAGGATCTTATAGATGGTGATGAGGTCTCCCCTGTGACTACGGTAACTAAGTGTGAAAAGACTTAATTTCTTCAGTCTCTCCTCATATGATTTGTTGCGGAGGCCGATCACCCATTTTGTCGCTCGTCTCTGGACACTTTCTAGCATGTTAGCATCCCTTTTGAGTAGCGGAGGAGCAATGATATTATGCACCTCAAGGAGTGGCCTCACGTATGTCGTATACAACGTTAGGAATAGTTCAGGAGTAAGAGCTCCCAGTTGCCTATGCATAAAGTGTAAAGTGCCGTAAGCTTTGGCGACATCCCTCGTGTAATTTACACTGGTGTCTAGCTTTTCTGTTAAAATAAGGCCTAGATCGCGTTCTGATGGCACACAGCTCAAGTTCTGGCCACCAAGGGTGTAATTTGCACTCTGTGACCTGCCGGAATGAAGTTGCACTACTTTGCACTTCTTTAAGTTGAAAGGCATTCCGTTAGCCAGAGCCCAGTCCCCCAGCGTTTGCAGGTCAGCCTGCAATCTGTCGGAGTCTTCCGATGAGTTTATTGCTCTCCAAATCTTTACGTCGTCAGCGTAAAGAAGCGCAGAGCAATTCAGTTGACAGGGCAGGTCATTGATAAAAATCAAAAACATCAACGGCCCTAAGATAGAACCCTGAGGAACCCCTGATGCCGAGGTGTGCCAGGATGATCGGATGCGGTTGACTTTGGTGCAGAATTCTCTCTCGCCTAAATAATCTTCCAGCCATGCGAGAAGTGCTCCAGAAACACCCGCTTTGCTTATTTTGTGAAGGAGCAGACCATGGTGAACTGTGTCGAATGCTTTCGCAAAGTCGAGAAAGATCACATGGACTGGTACCTTTACATCCCAGGATAGTGTCCAATCGTTCCAAGCTAGTAGAAGATTCGTCACACAGGATCTTCCCTTCCTGAAACCATGCTGTGCTTCATGGAGTAGGTTAGTCCCGTCGAAGTATTTTCTCATGTGGTCGTCAATGAGACTTTCCAATATCTTCGATATCACTGGGAGTAGCGCAACTGGTCTGTAACTGGTCGCGTTCTGCCGGTCACCACCCTTGAAGATAGGGGATAGGATGGCTCGTTTCCATTCACATGGAAGTTTCCCTACATCAAAGGAGTGTTGAAACAGATCACTTAGGGGTTGGCAGAGACTTTCTGAACACTGCTTCAGGACGGATGGTCTTATGTCGTCGCAACCTGCAGACTTTCCCGAAGCCAACTTTCCCAATTTTATGAGTACCATAGCCGGGGTAATTTGAAATGTACCCAGCAGGTTTTCGCACGTTGGTCTTGCATTGTAATCTTGATGTTAGTTAGTGGATTTTGAATATTTTCCCTTTTATAGTTGGACTACAAATTGATTTCGATTGAAGGCTTTTATATTGTTATTTTGAGAAACGAAATACTTTCTCATTTTCTCCCGATTAAAACATTCCATGATTATCTATACCTCCATTTATCTTGAAAAAAACATGTTTTTGCTTAATAATGAGTAAATGGGTATATTTCATGAGTTAAAAAGCGCCTGGCTGAAGGAGTAAGGAATTCTGCCAAACCGAAAAGGAGACTTGTAACAAATCTAAGCTGAATTCCAATAATGGAGTAATCGAAATAAATATCGCCTTCTTCCATATCCAGATTTATGAATCCATTTTGAGTCCATTGTTCAGCCTGAGACACAACCTCATCAGACAGACTGGTCTAAATATTTAAGTTATCACACCGTTACGATTTGGTGACAAAAATATGCGTCCGTTGATACGCAAGATTGGAATTTATCATAGACTATCGAAAGCTTTGTTCTAATAATAATAATAATTAATATTTCGTACAAAGGGGTAATTTTACAGGAAATGCATGCCATTTTTACAGGCACGACCAGTTACGTTATAAATTAAAATCGTGTAGTACCATAAATTTTAAATTGATGGATTATTGTATAAGCAATCAGAACAGGTTCTTATAAATGTTAAATTGAAAACTCGCCACTAATGTCACCAACAAGGTCAAGCGACAACCCAAATTTCGTTCCGTTTCCTGTTGATTGTTATGGTCAACTAGTGAACGAAATCTATTTAGGCAAGTGTTATGCCGCAACTAAAGAGGTCAGCGTCGAAAAGCACTGGAACAACTTGAAAACAGTGTGTAGTCAAATCTGCATGGAAGTTCTAGGAAATAGGAAGACACAGGACAAACAGTGGCTCACTACGGACACTTGGAGACTTATAGAAGAGAGAGGGATGGTGAAAAAAAGATTCTCCAGTGCACCGACCAGCAACAAAACAGGATTTGAATGCAAACTACAAGACACTGAACAAAAGAGTGAAGAAGAGTGCTAGGGAAGACAAAAGAAAGTATTATGAAGCCATGGTAAGTGAAGCAGAACAAGCGGCAGTGCAGGCAAAGGAGACCTCGCAACACTCTACCAAACAACTAGGTTCCTCTCAGGCAAAAATTCGTCACGAATTAAGCCAGTGAAGGATGACAATGGAAAGTCAATCACCAAAGAAGTGGAGCAAAGGAAACACTGGGCTGAACACTTCAAAAGACTCCTAAATCCACCACCACCTACAATTCGCCCAACAGTACCAACGACGGAGACAGAGCTACCAGTGAACATCAACCCCCCGACGAAATCAGAAGTCCTGAAGGCAATCAAGATGCTAAAAGCTGGAAAAGCAGCAGGACCAGATGGAATCCCAGCAGAAGCATTGAAAACGGACCCAGAGACAACAGTGGACTTGATGACGCCACTACTGGAGAAGGTGTGGAAAGAAGGCAAAGTACCCGAGGATTGGAAGAAAGGATACTTATTCAAACTACCAAAGAAAGGAGACCTAAGTCAATGCACGAACTGGCGCGGAATTATGCTCCTGTCCATCCCAAGCAAAATACTAAGCCGCATCATCCTGGAGAGAATCAAACATGCCAACCTGGATGAAAAACTTCGACCGGAACAAGCTGGATTCGGGAGAAACAAGTTATGCATTGATCAGATCACCACATTACGGATCATCATTAAACAAAGCCTGGAATGGCAGTCACCTCTCTATCTCAACTTCATCGACTTTGAAAAGGCCTTCGACAGCGTCGATCGGGAGGTGATTTGGAAACTACTTCGCCACTACGGGGTGCCACCGACAATTATACATCTCATCCAACAATTGTACGACAATGCTGCATGCCAATTAATCCACAATGGGAAACTTACGGAATCCTTCGAAGTGAAGACAGGAGTAAGACAAGCTGGCTGCCTACTATAGCCAATGACTTTACTGATTGCAGTAGACTGGATAGTGCGACAAACAGTGGGCAATGAAGAAATAGGCATAAAATGGACTCGCACAAAAAACTTGGAGGATCTCGACTTCGCCGATGATATATATCTGATTTCCCACAAACTGGAAGATATGCAAGCGAAAAGCAACAAGTTGGCAGAAGAAGCATCAAAGATAGGAGGGACTTCAGGTGAACATAGAGAAAACAGAGGTGATGAAGATTCCTGGCCAACACCAACAGCCACAGCAGCAACAACAGACAACAATCAGCATAAATGGGAGAAACCTGAAAGAAACTACCTCCTTTACCTACTTGGGAAGCATTGTTTCAACTACAGGCGGAACTGACGAGGATATCAAAGCAAGAATCGGGAAATAGGTTCAACATTTCCTTTCTTTCTGTTCCGTTTCTCTCTCTTCTTTTTCCGTTATGTGCTGCTTTGTCTCTTTCTTTCGCTTACGCCAGTTAATAAGACAGCTCCCACTTTTCTAACACCTTCAAACACTGTTTCAGCTTTACCCTTGCTACTGAACATGCCAATGTATTGTTGTAATAATGAACTGTGGTTTCCTCAATCTATGTAGAATTCTATTTATTGACAATGTACTAACTGGATGCAATACTGTAGTAAAAAAATGCTGAGAATTCCATTCTGTATCACAAGTACTGTTTTGGAATAAGGCAAATTATTATTATTATTATTATTAAGAAATCAAGATAAGCTTTCACTACTCTCAAGCCTGTGCGGAGGTAAACAGCGCTCAGCATCAAAAATAAGATCGGGATTTTCAACTCCAATGTGAAGTCAGTACTACTATACAGATCAGAGACTTGGCGTGTCACAAAGAGCACCTCAAACAAACTACAGACCTTCATCAAAAGCTGTATTCGCTCAATACTCAAGATCAGATGGTTGGCCAGAAAAGATCAGCAACAGGGATCTCTGGAAGAGAACCAACCAGGAACCAATTGTGAAACAAATAGGCAGGAAGAAATGGGGATGGATTGGCCATACTCTGAGGAAACCATGAAGTGAGTGACATCACTAGACAAGCCATTGCTTGAGTGGAACCCGAAAGGGAAGCGGCGAGTTGGTCGTTAGTGCAAGGGTGACTTGGAGGAGGTCATGTGAAGAGGAGATGAAAACGTGTGGGCAGACATGGAGCCAGGTGAAGACTCTAACGGAGAACCGAATGCAATGGACACGCACGGCTGAAGCCCTATGTTCCTCTAGGAATTAAAGGAAACAATAATAATATGCCACAACTTGATTAAAAGCTATTTCAGGGAGTGGAGAACGTCCTAGGAAACTGCAAAATGATACAAAATACAGCCACGGATAACACATCACCGAAAGTACGTTAACAAGATATATACAACAAGAAGTAAAAGAGTCCTTGGAATGATAGTATACATCTGCAATGTTTAATGCTAGCCATATTGGTTGTACCGTGGGAACTATGACATTTTCGATGAAAATATAGCTCTGTTCAAACATGGGTGTTGTTGTGGTGTTTTCATCAATGCAACCAGACTTTGCGCGAGCAATGAGTATGAACCAAAGGGTAAGTTTCAGCTTGATTAAAGGCCTAGGTAGTTAAGATAAAAAAGAGTATAATAGTGCCTAGATAATAAGACTACCGTGAGGTAGATAGGTGATATTTCAGTGAGAAGTGGGCTCAAAGATCCGGAAGGTTAGAACACGTGGGATAAGCTCACCTGTAAACAAATTGATGATAACAAAAAACAGTTTGGGTAATTCTTGTCTCACCAAACTGCCAAGGAGGAGTTGAACTGACGCAATGAAAGAACTTATGAGGATTCATGTTCTTCTGAAGTCCAGGCAGAATATTAAGTCAAATCATACGACACTGGACTCAGGAGAAACAAGTTATGCATTGATCAGATCGCCACGTTACAGATCATCATTGAACAAAGCCTGGAATGGCAGTCACCTCTCTATCTCAACTTCATCGACTTTGAAAAGGCCTTCGACAGCGTCGATCGGGAGGTGATTTGGAAACTACTTCGCCACTACGGGGTGCCACCGACAATTATACATCTCATCCAACAATTGTACGACAATGCTGCATGCCAAGTAATGCACTGACAGTGGCGGGCAGCGGGAAGACGAGCATAAAATGGACCCACACAAAAAACTTGGAGGATCTCGACTTCGCCGATGATATACATCTGATTTCCCACAAACTGGAAGATATGCAAGCGAAAAGCAACAAGTTGGCAGAAGAAGCATCAAAGATAGGAGGGACTTCAGGTGAACATAGAGAAAACAGAGGTGATGAAGATTCCTGGCCAACACCAACAGCCACAGCAGCAACAACAGACAACGATAAGCATAAATGGGAGAAATCTGAAAGAGGCAACCACCTTTACCTACTTGGGAAGCATTGTTTCAACTACAGGCGGAACTGACGAGGATATCAAAGCGAGGATCAGGAAAGCAAGACAAGCTTTCATTACTCTCAAGTCTGTGTGGAGATGAACAGCACTCAGCATCAAAAATAAGATCCGGATTTTCAACTCCAATGTGAATTCAGTGCCACAAATATACTGATCAGAAACTTGGCGCCGCGTCACGAAGGCCACTTGGAACAAAACACAGACCTTTATCAATAATCAAGATGAGATGGCGGGTCAGAAAAGATCAGCAACAGGGATCTATGGGATCGAACCAACTGTTATGTACTCGTCGTCAATAAGCTGTGGGATCGTTGCAGATTTTAGGGTGTGACCGAGTGTAAATATACGCTAATGAGATATAACGGACGATAACTTACAGACTGGTACTGCTGAGAACTAAATTTGTCCTGACGCGAAGAAGAAAAATCAGAAGACCTGTACATTCACGATGATACGTGTACTTTCCACAAGGGAAATAACTGTCACACAAAGTGCGAGTGAAAGTACCAAATAGTTCGAAAGGTGAGAGAATGAAAAAGAGTGTGTACAATACAAGAGTATATATGAAAATGACTAATATACATCAACCATTAAGATAGACAGTAGGTTTTCTTACCATCATTGGATTCTGATTGGTTGTAATGTCATGTGACAAAAAGGTCATACATCGTTTATTTAGTTAATGGACAGACATAGCATATTGTGAGTTATAATGGAATATCCATCAAAATACACATAGCAAAATATATCAGACTGTCAGAACAAAGCAGACATCATGTGACTACATATCGCCAACCTAGCAAGAACCAATTGCGTAACAAAATGCAAGAAGAAACTGAGGTGGACTGGCCAAACAAACCATCAAGTGGGTGACATCACACACCAGGCCATCGCTCGAGAGGAACCCAGATGTGAAGTGACGAGTTGGTCGTCATCGCGAGGGTGACATGGAGGAGATCATATGAAGAGGGGATGAAAGCATGTGAGCAGACGTGAAGCCGGGTGAAAACGTTGGCGGAGAACCAAACGCAACGGAGATGCGCGGCTGCGGCACTATGTTCCTCCAGGTATTAAAGGAAACAATAATAATAATAAAGCCTGATAAAGTGCAGCTTATCAGTAGCGCCACCAACACGTTATAGGCGAATGAAAACTGCAGCAACAGGAAAATCTGAGAACGAACCAAATAGGAGCCTATTGCATGAGAAATACGCGGGAAATAATGAATTTGGACTGTGCTTAGGTGGAGGGGAACTCTAAAGAAGACTCCACTCCGGAATGACTAGAGGAATTTAAGTAGGAAGTGAAGGTTTTGAGAGTCTATGGATAACCGTCTTGGGAGAACGTAAACGGCCAAATGTAGTCATTGGGTCAGCTATGAGAGATTGCGGTGAATACAATGAAAGGGCAGTTTGCTGCTGAAGCCTTAGGTTCCACTCAAAATCCGACCAGCGACCAAAAATAACCTTTCGCTGGGAAGTACTTACGAATATGGTAGACAGAAATAGTGTGATGAAGAAAGGTTTCTCCTGTATACTCTCCACCTAACCGGATGAAATATAGGAAAGGTGATCTCATATACTTTCAACAACGTGGCGAGATTTGGACTGCTGTATTTCCGTGTCAACTCAACTGATACTGAGGGAGGGGATGTCTGTTTGTGAGTTTTACATAAAACAAGGTGTCGTTAGTTCAGTGATTTGGATCATCTTTACATCTTCACTACTGATTCACAGTGAAGTGAAATCTGAGGTGTTGATTTTTAGTATGCCGCCACATATTCTGAAACAGTGTAAAGGCTTAGAATGCTCCACTGATATTCGATTAAAAAACTATTCTTTTATAAATCAGCAATAGCCTGTGGTCTAACATTATTTAATGTGCAGACCACAGACTCCATGAATTTCTCAAGATAATCTGAGTAATGATTCAAAATGGACGACCAGAAAATTACTTAAAGTAACTTCAGTGTTCAGAAAATCCAAAACAAAATTTTTCTGAACGTTTCATCGTGTGAATTTTTGCTTCTCAAGCAAAGTTACTGCAATTTTCTTAAACATCCGGGCTAATAGTCAAAATCATGTAGACTACAGTGCATCTGTCGGTAGCTATTTTTAACAACTGTGTCTATAGGGTCTAATATTCATAATATGAGGCTTGATTTATAAGGAGAAGTAATGAACAGGTGGAGATCAGTGTTGATGAACATAGAGTGTGCGCAAAACTTTCACCCAGAAACGAAGCAGAAATAGTCTGAAAAACATCGGCCATAGAAACGCATATAACAGGAGGTTGACATAAGGTCGATTGCGACAGTGTAAAGGCTCTAGGATAGGGCTTTCTTTCACTTAAAGGGAGGCTGAGCAATGAAGACTTAAGTAGTTTAGCCACATAGAATGTAATAAATAGAAGAGGAGGGGTGGACTAATCACCTATGTGGAGCACTCTAGCGAAACAAAACTATGAAAAATTATTTGCCGCTATGTTTTAACTTCTCGTAATTGTCATGATTTTCAAACATGAATTTCTATATCTTGTGTACAATAAATGGTGCAAACATACACCCGCAAACATAAACGTGCGGCAAGTTGTTACCATACATCACATATGTGATGATCATTAACATTTGTTATATCATTAAAAATATCTATCAATGAGGGCTGTCTATCAACAGGCGTACTACAATTTTTATAATTTTAGTTGAATGTTCAGGTGGTTAAGAAAATTAGAGTCATTTTGCTCAGTAAGCTTTGACTTACACGACGAAACATCTAGAAAAATTTTGTTTTGGATTTTCCCAATACCCTGTAATTATTGTAAGTGATTTCCAAGCCACTGATAACGACTTATTTTATGCTGTTAAAATATAACTCTCCCTTGGCAACCCAGGTGCATTAGTTTAAGAACGAAGAATCCAGCCAACAGAAACTTGTAAGATAAGACCAAGTGCTCTATGCAAGTATTCCAGCAAAGCAGTCCCATTAGAGACAGAGATCATCAGTCAGTGATATTAAAACAACCTCACGGCCACACTGCAGTTTTCAGCATGGCACTTGGTGGTTACAAAATGAAGCCACTTAGTTAGGTCAGAAGTACCAATGAACTTTTGATATAGAAAGAGTCATTCAGCATGAACGCATTCCTCGTTGTAGCAGCTCGTGGTGTACCTACCTACCTTTCTATCAAAAGAGGTAAACAGCCACACTAACTGGCTGGAAAAACAAGAAATGGAATTCCATAACATAGTGACTTTAGTTCACAGCAGTGGAAAACTTCAGCCAGTCTAACTCCATATGCCTCACTACACACAGAGATGTACTGCACTAGGATCTCAAAAAAGTGTCCTTGTATTTAATCCAATCCGTTGCACGGAACCGATGATGATGTCTAGCGTAACACTTAAGTATTTAAATGAATAATTTAGACCAACAGCTCGGAAATACTCCACCAGGCACCAGACATACTTTTTCAGATACTTAGTAAGAGTTTTGCATTACACAGAGTTTTTGGATCTGTCATTATTCGTCACTTTAAGGTGGTGAAGCTATTGGCTATTAGCCACTATAGAATATTTCATGATATCTTGAACACAATCTCATGTCCTGTGTAAATTGTGACCCAACTTTAAAACGTGCTGTTTAATCAGGAGTCAAAATGAAAAGGTCCATCTCACAAAAATAAAATCATCCACGACCTGCTGTACCCTAATGGTCGCGACTTCCCACTAGAACTCCAGGTAACTACCTACTTGAATAGGGCCAGTCGCTAGTGAGCATCTCATTGATATTTAGGTACTGGTTTGTAGGGATTTGATTGATTAGCTACACGAATTCATCACTGCTGGAGAGTCACAAACTAGGACGAAACAGCTGTCCAACACTCTCAGGTTTTCCTATGGTTCTCTAACCGATATCAGCTTATGATGAATTCCTGTAACCAATAAAATTATACTTCAAGAGTTAAGGTTCGGTAGGCGGAAAATAGGTTGCTGCAGTCTGATACAGTTAACTATTTGAGTGTAAGATTTCATTTGATTTTCTGAAAGATACTTTCTACACTATCTATTACGCACATCACCTAAAAGAAGAATAACAACATATTTGAAATCACTGTAGTGTTAGTCGCCCATTGGTATGTTTCTCACATAGGAATGTAGATAACTGAAGTAATACGTGGTAGAAAACCTGAATCTACGCAGTCTGAAAATTACAAGGAATAAGGTTTGTTTCCTAATATGATATTTTGATTTTCACAATAAGGAAGTTAGATTTTATTTGTTTAACTGGGCATAATACTAGTACTATTTAAAAGTGCTTATGTGTTAACAATATAATATGAATGCATAGATGGAGTCTATAGTCTGCAAACAGTGTAATGAAATATGCAAAGGTGATGTATTAAAAGTTTCTGATTTATTTTTCCATCATGACTGCTTTCGCTGCAGTGGTAAGATTCTTTAATAAACTAGCTAATTTCGTGAAAAAGTTTGTGCGGTATGTCTTGGAGAAAATGGCTATTACGAAGATTGTGGGTCATTTTATTGTTCGGAAGATTTTAAAAAGCTGAAATCACAGCTTTGTTGTGTCTGCCGGTCATACATAACGGGAGATATGGTCACTGTCTTAGACAAAAGCTTTCATAGAAGCTGCTTCTTTTGCAATGAATGCCGGTGGGTATCTAAGTAATTATTAACTAAATTTTTCAGGAAAACTTTCACTCCTGGTATGCGAGTCACATTCTGGAGCGAGAAGTTTTTCTGCAAACAGTGTTTCCAATCCGCCTACGATAAGGAAAGCATGGCTGAATCTAACATAGATGATCTTCTTTCTCACAATAAGAATAACCGAAACAAATATTCAGAGGGTGAGCAGTGAGCTTGAATTTAACAAAATTCTTGTTTTTATTCGCATTGTTTATTTAATCTTCTGAATTGGTGCTGTTTTTGCTAGTGACGCTATCAGGAAGATGAAATATATCTGAGCAAATTACAGTGACATCGGAAAACAGACACCTACCTTTCTCCTGTATGAAACTCACCAAAAATGGAGTGACCACAGTAGCCTTAAGGCTGAGCATTATGACAGCTGTAGTTTGTTAGGTTTTAATTTCTGTTTAATATTTGAAGCATAATTGTACAACCTGGCTTCTATATTGGAATTTATATATTTTCCAAAATACTTTTAGATAACCGTCAGAGAAGTACCTATACGCTGTAAACAGCTAAACTATACATCGCATTAACAAAATATCTAGCACTCATTATGCTCGTTTTTATGCTTCACTTTATATTACATCATAAAGAGGTTCTCAGTATTGAACTGCATAACACTTACACCAGTTATTAGCATATTTGGTGTTAGATATTAACAGGTGGCTATATTGTTTCGAACGAGTTAGTGTTACACGGAACACTGTCAAATAATTGGATAAAATTTACACTGATTTCGAAAATCAGTCACTGAAAAGGGCTTATGGATGATAAGCTTCCTAATGTACAACGAACTAATTTCCTGATCAAACTGTGATAAATCCGTGTTTTACACCTATTACTTTTTACAGAAGATGACGATAAAAAAGTGCATAAGAGAGAAAATGTAAGTTCTGAGTGATTTCATACTGTTACTAACTTACGGAGTTCAAGAGTGTTACGTTAAACGCTCTTTATTTTCTTCCTTGATGTTCCATTTTTTGGTGTTATCAGATTAGTATTTAAAGTTTTTTTCTGCAGAAATATTATTAAAATATTTAGAAGATTCCATTTCATTCCAGAAGAAAGCCACAAATATTTGCCTTTGAACTCGCCGCGTACGATCAGACTTAATTACTTGCAAAACGAAACTATTTCAGATGTTTACATGAGTCTTAGCCCGCAGTAAGATATGACTAATTTTTTTGAAACTGTCATATTTATATCACGAAGTGTAATATTTTTGATGCCGTTTATAGGACGAGTAAATGAGGATAGCAGAATTAAATGGTATATTATATCTATTGATAGCAGCAACTGAATGAGACTTATCGACAGAGGAAATGGATCGATTCAAAACAAGGGAATATATGATCTAATTCACACCAAAACTGACCATTTGTTCAGATTAATAAAGCGAACTGGTTGTTTGAAAATCTGACTGTGTTTTGCAATGAACTTGTAATACGTAGAAAATAGATAAAGCATTTACTATGATTCAAGGGTTTAGTGGGATATTTTCAATCTCTTCAAGTAAATATCTATTTAGGTAGATCATAAAGCGGAATTATTCCGAACACATCCATTTCGGGGGGAGCTAAATGAATGTCGTGTGTTTAAGTTTCCAAGACAAAAATGTGTAACACCTTTGGTCTTAATAAATTCCTTTCAGTTTCTGTTGCTATTTAGTCACATACTCACATATGGGTATACAGTGCATTAACTTAAATAAAAGTATCTCTTTTGATTCTACCCATATATTTTGTCGTACAACGAAACATTATCTACTTTGCTATCAGAAAAAACGCTATTGATTTGTGGTTCTATCTAGATGACACACATTCAATTTAGACTTTCGAAGCTACCCAGGTTTATCTATGGCAACGATTTATTTAAGTCATTGCTAGCTAAGAGCACTATCCATTCAGATTTCCTCGCAGCATTGTTCTTTGTTATTGGTTATTTGTGAAGGTACAAATCAGTGGTTCACACTTCGACTCAGAAGTTAAAAATATGATATTTTGTGAATGACTTTTGTTTCCTTTCAAGTGATTTCAGACTATGCAACTTTTAATTTTAACTTGAGTAAAAATAAGATAAAGGCGATCCAAGAAGAAGAAATGAAAGCTAATGATTGCAGCCATGTATCTACAATACAAATGTGCAGCTGGCGTTAAGCTTTCAAGTGCACACTCTACCCTGTTTTATTCAATTATAACAAGATAGCGATAGCTAAATACCCCTCACCCTAAAAATACTATTTGTATCATTACTTTTGTCGAGTTCTTCTATGATGTTTTCATTACGAAAGAATCGTCGAGAATAATTACTTCCTCTGCTTTCACACTCATCTGTCCAGCACGTATGCTAGTGAAAGTCAAAGAGGTTGTATTACTAATGATAAAATAATTCTTCTGATTGTGTTTTGCTGATAAACATTAGCTAGAAGAAACTACAATCCTCATAATAAAGAAGAAGCACACATCTGTTCATTAGAGAAAGACTTTTCTTCAGCAGTTTCATTTTCACTCTGTACAGGTATATTTATATCATGGGAAATGTTATTAAGTGACACTAAAAATTGCTCAATGGATTGACATTTAATAAGTATTAAAAATGTTAACATCATTTTTGAAGGATTAGAGATGAATTCCAAAAATTTTAAAAGCTTATTAAATAAAAGAATTGGTATTATTAGTTTAAAGATAGGTCAAGTAGTTATTTAATTCAGTTTGGATCTTCTCGTTGATTGATTGGACTGACGTGCTCGGTTTCAGGTTGACATGTTGGCTTCTTGTGCAGATTCACAAGAAGTGGTTCTCATGGCCCAAGTGATCTAGTGTATAACACTTTGGCGATTTAAACTATAGGTACTAGGTCCCAGCCACAGTAGGAACATCATCACTCACTAGGAATCCCAAATAGGGCGAAATGTGCATCCTGGACACCATCACTGTTAGTCACTATCCACCAATTTAGGTCAAGTAGTGTTTAAAACTAAGAGTTCGGTGATGAAGGTGAAGATAAAGTGGATAGGCGTGAAATTCACCAGAAAGAGAACATAATTATGACAAGCAACAATTTTGAGAAACGCAGTATTTAATGAATTTATAAATTTCGATAGGACTTGTCACCTGTATACCCTACAAATATTTCTATTTAGATAATTTTTTAAAGTTGCCATACAAACAAACATACGGACATGGTGACAACAAATATATGTGATTCATAAGCCTTGACTGGTAGTCTGTTAACGTCATTAAGAAGTAAACTCAAGAGATTTATGCATCTTGAGGAGTTGCAGATATTGGTGATTGGAGTCATTGACAGGAAAAACCGTGTGACAGAATTCTGTAGTTAATATGCTTCAAAATAGGCGGTTAAAGTTCACATAGATTCATACTTTATCCTTCCTAATAACTTGAACATTGAGATGATGTATATCCATCTTTTTCATCCCCTGACTTATTGTTCGCTTGTGCGAATATTATTATGATTATTATTTTGCTGTTATAATATTCCCTGTTTACGTGAAATTATGCACCCAGTCACCCTTTTTTAAAAATTTATTGCATTTACAGTGTTAAATGATTAGTAATTTTAAAAATCATGTTTTATTTTAAGATTGTATAGTTTTCTTATATTCGAAAACGTACGAAGAGACAGAATGACAAACAATCAAACTGTATTGGCGTATTCACCAGTGATATCTTCGAATGTAGTACATAAGTCTTGAGTAGTTTGAAAGATGCATAAAGGAATTTGAACCTCCTCCCTGTTTCGCTTTTGGAGTAATAATAATGCCAGCAGTTAGACAGTCATGCAGATGAGTGTAAAGTTACATTTTAAAGCTTCGCATACTTTAGCCTGGGCAAGTGAATACACATCATCACCAGCACTTATACCATAAGTGTACATAAAATGATCTAGTCAACGTAACTGAAGTCTAACTTTACGGCACACTGGCTAGAAGAAATATATTTCATCTCTTTGATGTTTCTTCAGCAATAACAGTGCATATATGTACTATTATTTAAATTCTTTAGGAACTGGAAACTTTGCCAGTTATTTGTACTGATAAAAATAAATCGAATTTGTCCAGTGAATTTTGTCGAGAATTAACTGAAAGATTAGCAGGTAGGTTATATACGTAACTTGAAGGTGTAACTTTAGATAAATATAATGCTATGAAAGCTGTGTTAAACCAGTTAGCCATTTATTTACTTGCTGTAACTTTGGCTTATAGAATCGATTTCCATTTAACTGTATCCAACTATTTGAAAATCATTCACTCAACTTTCTAAACGTTATATGACTTGTAGAGTGCAACGTCACAGATGAATAACTATCATTCATTATAACTTTAATCCTGTAAAACCATATAATAATAGCTTTATTGTTTGCAAAATTTTCAGCGTTGTTTATTGCATGATATTTTCTCTCCATCCAAGATCTTCAAATAACATATCACGTGACAGTAGGTCATGTTAAACACTTCTGCCTGACATACCAAGTGCATACCAAGAAATTATGATGTCTCTCCTTTGTGCTCTTCGGTAATTGCATGTAATCTGGTGGAATGACAATTAGCCACCTTTCAGGAATCCATTTTGTGAACCAAGGACACAACCCAAGAACAACTATCTTTTTCACTGCAATACACCCCAACACATGATAATGTTTTTTCTCAGGATAACTGGAAACTTACGAATCATCAAGTTGTAGACACATTAAATACTCACCACCGCATAAAGTGTCATTTATAGATTAGTCATCAAAATGTTTTCCATATGAATTTGTTATTATGAGGAAACCATTTATAATAATAGTAATGGGTTTATTTCAAACATCTTGAAGTTTTCTGAATTCATCACATTAGATCATTCTAACTGATTGCTGAAGAGTTACCAACAGAAAGCATCATCCGCTATAAACGGAAGAAATCTGAATGAAGTCACTTCCTTTACTTATCCAGGCAGCATAATTTCAGCTACCGACGACAGCACGGATGAGGACGTCAAAACCAGAATCAGAAAAGCTGGATAGATCTTAATCACTCTGAAATCAGTATAGAAATCTTCTACACTCAGTATGAAGAAAAAAATTCGGATTTTCATCATCGGTGTTAAGTTAGTCAGTTCTTCTACATGATTCAGAAATTTGGAGTGTCATGAAAAGCATTTCTAACAGCCCAATGCAGACTTTCTTCAACAATTTTCATCCCTCCACACTAAAGATAGAATAGCCAGAGATAGTTGACAGCAATAAACTGTAGGATGTAACTGGCAAAGAACCTATTGCTCATTAAATACGTCGAAGAATATTGAGATGGACAGGACACACTCTGAGCAGACCGTCGAATAACATCGCGCACCAGGGTCTCGAGGGGAGTCCGAACGGGAATCCACGAGTTTGGCGTCCTAGAGTGACATGATGAAGATCGTGTGAGGAAGAGATGAAAGCCTATCAGCAGTTGTGTGGTCAGATGCACATGACTACAGAGAAAAGGACAAAGTGGAGATATGCCGCTGGAGCCCTATGTTATACTCAGAATCAAAGGGAATAACAATATATTATAATAATTCAGCATAAGATAATTTAGTTCTGAGTACTAAAGTTTTCATCAGTCTCAAACATTTGTCATGGTAGGTAACTTTTTAAAAATTTCAGATTGTTGAAAGTTGGCAAACGGGACGAGATAGAGTGACAATAGTTATTTTCTAAAAATTATTTATTACATCTTAATTGAAAGAGGTTACTTCCTTCACTTATCTGACCACGCAGCGTCGTTTCAACTAGAGGCGGAACGAATGAAGATGTCAAAGACAGCCAGTCAGAATCAGAAAAGCAAGATACGCCTTTATCAACTTGAAACCAGTTTGGAAATCTTCTGTACTCAGCCTGCATAAACAACAAGATTCCGTTTTTCAACACATTTGTGAAGTCGGTCAGTTCTTCTATACGGGTCAGAAACTTGCACTGCGCTTATGTCACAAAAAGGATTTCCAACGGATTACTGCAGATTTTTATCAACAGCTGCCTTCACTGGCTCCATACTGAAGATCAGATGGCCAGCCAGAAACAATCAGTAACAAGAAACTCTAACAAGAACCGACTGCTCAACAAATACGTAGAAGAAAATGGAGATGGATTGGGCATACATTGAGGAGACCGTCTAATGATATCGCGTGCAGTGCAGGCCATCATTCGAGTGGAATCCCAATGGGAAGCGGTGATAGATGGGTAGTCGGTGCGAAGGTGACATTGGATAGATCGTGTGGCAAGGAAGAGGAGGAGGTGAGAGATTATAGGCAATCGTGGACCCAGCTGAAGATGACAGAAGAAAATAGGACAAAGTGTAGATGTGTTGATGAAGCCCTATGTTCCACTAGGAACCCAAGGAAATAATAATAATCTTAAAGTCCCTATTACTTAGATAACTCAATTGGTTTACTTTCTTAGTACAGCCTTGATTGATATTTTGTTTGTACATTTCACAGAAGTATCATTTTCTTCAGATTTTTGTTGCTTTGTAAAAGTAAACCTTACTGACAAGTTGTATCAGTTAGGGAATTCAGGTTAAATTAGAATTTCACTCAAATTTATTCTGCAAAATGAAATCAGTGAACTGATTCATATGAAGAACTTTTTGCAATTAATAGTGTTCTCTGAGCTGGTTGGTTGAGTTGCGGAGCTTTCGTCGTCCTTTTGGACAACATCTTCCTCTGAAGCCGTTATGCAAAGATTAGAATTAATAGCTCTATCTATAATTAAACCGAAAATCTGGGTACGTTACGTTGACGATACATTTGTAATAACTAAGAGAAATGATTTAGAATATACCCATAAATTGATAAACAACATATTTGAAGACATCAAATTCACAAGAGAAGAAGAATTAGATAACAAAATCCCACTTTTAGATGTCTTAATCAGGAGAACCAACACAGGAGAGACGAAAGCTCCACAACTAAACCAACCAGCTCAGAGAACACTATCAATTGCAAATCATCCACCTGAGCTACAAATCTTCTCTATTATTGATGAACTTTTTATTACTCTTCATTGAGTGTTACTTTTAAAAAAAAAATTAAATTTACAGCACAATATTCAGCCACCTTAGAGCATGTTGTTGACGGATCAAAACCCAATGAAATCACAAGTCAAAAGGAAGATTCTATAACTAATACTAATGATACAAAAACATGTACAGCAGCGGCAGCAGCAGCAGCAACAACAACAGCAGATGATACATTAAATATTCAAGAAAAAGATAACCAGTTGAATACAATTAAAATTGATAATGAATTATTACCATCTAATAATAATATTAATGAATGTATCATTTCTACAAATACTAAGAATATACCTATAACATCTGATAATGATGATAACACTTATTGTAGTCTAGTTCAATCGATAACATTAGATCAACAGACTATGCAAATATATCCATCAAAATCACATTCACCAGTACCAGCAAAGGGTAGAGTAGCAGAATTAGTTAAAGTGAGTTGAAAATATAATTGTATTTTCTTTTGTTTGATAGAGGTCATAAGGACAGAATAGTACTATCCAAAGCTAACTTCATTAAATATATCGACAACCTGACCATTTCTGTCCCAGTAGTTTTTGCTTTGGGTTGTTCTGATATGTGAATGGATTCTTATCTGAAGTGAACAAGTGGCTTCGGCATAAATGGTCCTAAAATGAATCCATCTAAATGTCATGTATAATACTTTGATAAAGCTATCAGCATTAAATAGCGAAACGTCAGTAAAAACAACATCGTTTTGTTTTTCATTCATTGGGAAATACAAAAACCTTTATTATGATAAATGTCATGTTGTTGATTTTAGTTACAGATGCGGACAAGACTTGTGTGGGCGGATTCATACCCATGATTCCTATAATATTGATGGCACTGTGATAGAAAGCAAATTGAATATCTCTTATCTCCTCATCAGTATCTCTTCAAGTCTCTGTTGTTCATCTCATATTCTGTTGATTTCTGTGAAACTTTTCCGTTTGACTTATTACATAGAGAAATTAGGAATTTCTGGAATATCTCAACGTCCCTTCTTGTCTTACAATTTATTAATTCATGTATTCTACCCATTCTTCTTTATCATTCACCCTTATTCTTCCCTTGACTTCTCAAAAAAGACTATATCATACTACATAGAACAGTGAAGGCTGTAAGTTGGGTTATTGATGTGCCGTTGACTCAATTAACTTACACTATTGTCTTCAGGCATTTTAATTCTTGCAAGCAGTTGGCTAAAGTTATCTTTTCTGATACCGAACATCCTCTTTATTACCAACTGTTTCCTCGTATCTCTCTTGGAGGTTAAACCAGAAAAAAACTTCATAAGAATTTATTTTCATAAAACTAAACATACAAATTCTGCTATACCACAATTAGCACGGGTTTTGTGTGAAGAAAGAGTCAGGTGTCAGAAAAGAACTTATTATCTTATTAAATCAGTAAGCGAACTGCAAAGTATAAGCAAAAGTTATTATTATTACATGTATTATCTATTTATAATACATTATGATTCTAGCAACCTTCAGTTTTTTGTGGTTTTATTACTATTCTTAGTTTTTTAACTTTGTGTACGTACATGTTGTGGCGTCGGTAGCACAGCGGTAGAATGCTCTCCAACAACACATGTGGTGCGGGGTTGGATCCACAGCCACAAACACACTCCTTTACCTTGCTAAGTCAGTAATAAGGCTGGTAAAGAGAAGGTTGCGCACGAGGCTAGCAATCCCATCCCGTCGTTATAAACACCACTGCCTCTACCTTGAAGCCCTATGTTCCACTAAGAACGTAAAGGAATATAAAAAGACGTACATATATACAAAAAAGGGGCTGAGTTATTGCATTATGTATAAAAGCGCTGTATAATTATTAAAGTTTGGAATACAGTCATTAGTATTATTAAATGGATTTTGTCATGAATTAATATTAGCTAGAAAAATGAGTTTATGTTTTTTTCCACTTTAGTGAAATGATGACTTCCAACTTATGCATTGAGCGACAGTGACCCAGTTTCATTTATAAATACACATATGTCTCCTTACAGGCATTCACCTCAAAGCTAATATCTTCTTAACAGTTGAGTGATGACATCCAATTGGCTGTTTCCAGCTTTTCATTTACTAAAACTCAGGTTTTCTCCTCTCCATAAGCTATACAGGTGGTGGGATCATGAGTGTATACTGATAAATAGCTCTAAAAATGGGACAAAACATGTTTCCAGTGCTAAATTATTTTTCTCCCAATGTTCAGAAGTTGTTGATTTTTTGACAAAATTCAGCTTGAAAATAATTATACTCTCACTAATGCAGCAGGACGGAACAGATGTTCAGTACTGCCTGATTTCCAGCAGCACTCTAACTGGCGTCAATTCGTATTCTAATTGACGGTTAATCAATTTGATCATGTATACATGAAAATTTGTCTATAAGCAACGAAGTTTAAATTCAAATTACTAAAAATCTAGCAGTTTTAGAGACAAGTTTGGGAGGCTTTTGGAGATGAAGCAATATCGAGTTTTAAGCTAGATACACCGTACATGAATGCAAGTTTCTATCCTGTGATTCCCAAAGTACTTGCTCTGATTAGACCAAAGGCAAGTCAAAACAAACTGAACGTCCAAAGCACCAAATAGATTTCGGGGTCAGAATCGTAGTGCAGTGATGGTCGTTTAGCTGGCTAGGGATCTTCCAAATGGCGTAGATGCTTGACCGCAAACCTTCACATTGAAAAGCCGACTAAAACAGTGAAGGTCGCCACTCAGTGTTGAGTGTAGAAGGCTGTAGTCTAATAATTCTGGGGAATTATATACCGCTTCAAGTTGTGTTTGAATTCAGTGTCCTGGAATACGTCATTCGTCTGCCATTGTCCAGAGTGTAGAAGTTTGGAGTGAGATTGACATTTGGGATCCAGTAACTGAAAGTCGAATGCTTAAGCCAATGAGCGACGTTTGCCCAGGGGAAATAAATTATTAGTTAAGAGGAATTACTTCAACAGATGAAACGGTTCTTAATTCAATAAGATATAAATTTTGTGCAGATTTTCAACTTATAGTTTCGAAAAAGGTGAATCATTTTACCTCTGTATTTATTCTGTATTTATGTTTTGTTAAAGAAATGGCTATGAGAGCCATTCAAGAAAAGTATGTCCACTATAGATACAAAGTTATCTAACCAGGTTGTTACTGAATGGATTATTCTGCACAAGAATATACCATCAGTCGGTGCTTCTTTTCGGGTTAGAAACTCGCACTGCTTATCACGAAAAGCATTTCCAACAGATTACTGCAAACTTCTATCAACAGTTGACTTCTCTGGTCCCATAGTGAATGCCGAATGGACAGCCAGCCAGAAAGAAATAACAACAAGAAACTCTGGCTGATGACGAAACCAACCAAGAGCCGATCGCTCAAAAAATGTGTAGGAGAAAATGGAGATGGATTGGGCACATGCCATTGAAGAGACCATCGAATAACATCACGCGCAGTGCAGGCCATCTCTGGAGTGGAATCCAAATGAGAAGCGCCTAGTGGGTCGTCGGTGCAAAGGTGACATGGGTGAGATCGTGTGGCAAGGAGAAGGAGATGAGAAATTATGGGCAAACGTGGGACCAGATGAAGAGGACAGCAGGAAATAGAACAAAGTGAAGAAGTGTTGTTAAAGCCCTATGTCCCACTTGGAACCCAAGGGAATAATAATAATAATAGTAGTACTGATTAGATTATTCTATCCAAGAATATACCATCAGTATTAGCTGCCACAAACTCGTTTCACATAATTATTTGATTTTTGATTACAGCTGGATTCCACACCGTATTTTTTGCTACAGGTATGGAATTTTCAGCATGTGATATCGGTAGCCCAGGTTTTGCAGGCCGACCATAGATATCAGGTCTGCGTCGGCAGGGGATCGAACCCCGGACCATGTGCATGGTCGGCGAGAGTCCATTCCACTGTGCCACCGACGCACATCATTGTTTTTTTTCAACACACTGACTCCTTATGAAAGCAGTCAATGGCAGGAAATCTGTTAAATATACAAACGCTGTGTGCTTATAGATGATCAGTCATATTATCACCACTGTTCAGATATCATCTAGTAAATTAAGTGTAGAAGTTAACCTATTGAGATCATTTCGCTCTTAATGAAATTTCTTCAGAATTTTTGTAAGAATAACTTGATAGTTTCCCAGTGATTTTAGAGGTGGACATATTTTATTCTTGACGCATTGTCGAATCATATTTCGGCTGGTAAATACTAAATGTAAGTCAGCTGCATAAAAACAGCGTTTAATACATTTAGATAAACCAGCCAAAAGGAGATTTGACAATGCGTCAAGGATAAACTACCACTTATTTCCACCTCTAGAGGCATAATATACTCGCTCACATTCTTGTGTGAAACTGATTACATTGGACGTTGTAAGTGTGTTCTCCATAAACGTTTAGCTTAACACCACCGGGTTTGGCTGATGAAAGGTGAGCATAGTACAACGAATTCATCAACATCTATGATTATCCAGTTATCTAATGTTTCATCAGATTTAGATTTTGTTTTCTTCACAGATTGTATTTAATTTTTCCATTTTTCATTTTTATACACAAATATAAAATTATCCATTGAAATGCTTCATTCCATAAAGGTACTTGAACAAGTGACATTCATTGAAAAAGATGGAGTTGAACACCACGAAGCTTTGGTTACTTTATCAAAGTCGAAATCTCTTACCCAGGGTGAACCTCAAAAGGCGAATTCACAATATACTGGAATCTTATGGAATTATGAAGATAAAGAAAGTTTGAAAAAATATCCGCTTACTTCAAAAGAATTCTTAGTGTCAAAAAAATATGATACTACAGGGATTAGTAATCATCCAGTACCATCTGCTTCATACTCTTCACCACATTCATCATTTGTTCCACCAAAACCACCAAATCTTACAGAACATTTAAATAAACAATCAATAAGAGTTTGGCCACCTATTCGATCTAATCTGCCGCCTACAATTAAAAATATCAATCGATGCAACTATCAACCAACACCATTTATTAATCATACCACACCAGATGCTAAAATTACCGATACAGCGACAACTGCTATTACTAGTGATAAGAGAACAAAGTTACACCATTTAGCATGTTCTACATCAACATCAAAAGATGCCAGTCATGCTGACGACTTGAATTCAATATCCAGTTCTAAAATGAAACGTAAATCAGTAAAACTCTATGATAGTGATGAATTAGCATCAAAATCAAGTGGTAGAAATACACCTCGGAAACGTTTACACAAGAAGTATGTTATCAAAATATTTAAAACTTCTAAAGAACAAAAATGCGACCTGGATACATTTATGAAAAAGAGAATAGGTGAGTTGTCTGTTTTAATAATCATTATACATACTGTGTCAGTCCCTCTCAACGTTGTTGTATGTCAGGAGCAGTTGAATAACGACAATAAACAAAGGTCACTGGGTCATTTTTCTTTCCCCATTCTTGTATACGCGGGAAAACAATAAATCAATGACAGCAGTAATATATATGTTACAGATGATTAAGTTTTTAAACAGTGGCCTCGGTGCATTCATTCTTCACCACCTTACAAGTTGTAGACCATTTATTTGTATTCTCCTCTTCTGTCTCCACTCACACTCATATAAACTCGTCGCAAGAGCATCACTCCCGTTTGTGTGCCATCTCTGTCACTGAGGTATAACTAATTTGAAATCTCCATGTTTGTTCAGATTTACTTATTGATCTATGCATTCATGAAATATAGCTAAACTCTGAATACGACAAAAATCGACTTCGAAGAACTACGAATCGGTTCCATTTTATCTTCAATTATTGTTATTTAAGACTCATATATGGATAAATTTATCTTCTGTGATTTTTTGGGTGATAATCAGAAAACGTATACTGGTAATCAGGGAGAAATGTATGGCAGATGAATCCTAAAGTGTACTTATTTTCGCAACATACATAAACTTCCTTAGTGTTATTATTACTCATTCTTTGAGTTCTATGGGGAATAGAAGGGGCTCAGTAGTACATCTGTGTTCCATTGGGTTCTCACTAGTCACTTTCAGCTGGCTCTGAGGTTGCACACAAGTTTCGTATGATATTCTTCATGTCACTATTGGTTCCATCCGACAGCTTGTCATGTGAATTTACTCAATGGTCTCCTCAGCGTAGGTACAATCCAGCTCCCAATCGATCTGCCTGTTTGTTATGGAACAGATTCTTGATTGGCTTTCTACCAGACTCCTTTGTTGCTTATTCTTTCAGGCTATCCAGTCATCAGTAGAGAACCAAAAAAACTGTTGATGAAGGTTTGCAGTTCGTCGGAAACGGTTTATATGATGCGCATACTATTTCTCTGAACAGTACAAAAGCAGTGACTTGATATTATTGTGATGAAAATCCGAATCTCGATAAAGAAATGAAGACGAAATTTGCGGTATAAAATGATATCATTCTATTTCACAGGTTCTCATCAGCTGCAGACTACCTGAAATTACAATGGTCATATAAATGATAATAACATACTTTAATGTTTGAGTAGTAGTAGAGAAGAGATAAAATTGACGCATCCAAAAAAGAGTGAAAGCATTACAATTTTTAGTTGAAGTTATCATCATCAATTTATACACTTTCAGAGTTGAAAAGAGGGGGGAGGGGTAAGACAGAAAACAGAAAAATTGATTAACAGAAACAGTGTTAGCTTGTAGGTTCACATGGCAACTCCAAAAAACAAAAGCATTTACGGTTTATAAGATTGAGATTTGCTCAGTGAGTTGAGATCACTGAATTAGATGACTAATCAAAATCAAAATTCAGTTACCAAGGGAGTGAGAGGTTAATCACACTCTCTTTCTGTATGCATAAGTCTGGTTTAAATCGTTTGATTGCGATCGCTTCGGCAAATCGTAGTAAATTTGCTGTCCTTTGTCTATTTAATATTTTGAAGGACTTAGAAATCTCCACGAGATGTCCGGTATCAACAATATGTCTGGTAATTGCACTCTGAGAATATTTGCTTCCTTTCAGGCATAGGTTTCTTGGAATATGTTCAGAAAACCGGATAGAAGCCCTTCTTTCTGTCCTTCCAATGTACTTGCTCCCGCAATTGCACGTAAATTCATAAACGCATCTCCCATTCAAAGGAGATGCAGTTTCACAAAAGATTGACAGAAGACTGAAAGGAGCAATAAATAGAAGCTTCCCGGCAGCAAAACTCATAACAGTATACAACACCACTCCTTCCATGATCCACTCAAAACTGGATAAATACCCTGCTGATGTCACCTCCAACTGCGTTTATGAATTTACGTGCAATTGCGGGAGCAAGTACATTGGAAGGACAGAAAGAAGGGCTTCTATCCGGTTTTCTGAACATATTCCAAGAAACCTATGCCTGAAAGGAAGCAAATATTCTCAGAGTGCAATTACCAGACATATTGTTGATACCGGACATCTCGTGGAGATTTCTAAGTCCTTCAAAATATTAAATAGACAAAGGACAGCAAATTTACTACGATTTGCCGAAGCGATCGCAATCAAACGATTTAAACCAGACTTATGCATACAGAAAGAGAGTGTGATTAACCTCTCACTCCCTTGGTAACTGAATTTTGATTTTGATTAGTCATCTAATTCAGTGATCTCAACTCACTGAGCAAATCTCAATCTTATAAACCGTAAATGCTTTTGTTTTTTGGAGTTGCCATGTGAACCTACAAGCTAACACTGTTTCTGTTAATCAATTTTTCTGTTTTCTGTCTTACCCCTCCCCCCTCTTTTCAACTCTGAAAGTGTATAAATTGATGATGATAACTTCAACTAAAAATTGTAATGCTTTCACTCTTTTTTGGATGCGTCAATTTTATCTCTTCTCTACTACTACTCAAACATTAAAGTATGTTATTATCATTTATATGACCATTGTAATTTCAGGTAGTCTGCAGCTGATGAGAACCTGTGAAATAGAATGATATCATTTTATACTGCAAATTTCGTCTTCCTTTCTTTATCGAAATTTATCAAGGGAACCAGTTGTATGAAAATCCGAATCCTTTTCCTTATGCTACTTGCAGTAGACCTGCACGCCAATTTCAGAGTAATGAATCCGTGTCTTGCCTTTCCGATCCTAGCTGGCTTTGCCACCTGTAAGTTGAAATAATGTTTCTCAGGTAAACGAAGAAGATAACTTCCTCTAGATTTCTTACCCTGATGGCAATCACTATTGTTGGTTGGGTATCTTCATGACCTCTCTCTCTTTACTGTGTTCACCTGACATCGTATTTTCAATGCCTCTTCTGCAAACTTGTTAGCATTTTCGTTATTCAAGAGTAGTTTGATTAACTCTTTTGTATGAAGATGGAAAATATGTTTAACTCATAAAATTAATTTTTGATGCGTATCTTGTTTTCGCAGCTGGTTGCTAGAAGATATACATCAAAAAATTAAGGGCAATTAAATTAAACATAGTGACATTTACTCCTCTTGATGAATTGAAATAAAGCAAGAACAACAGTGGTTTGTGCAGAATAATATGGTACCATCATTTATTTCGCTGGCTTTTCATCAGCTGCTTACGGCCTAAATAAATTATGAGGTTTATGTACAGAAAAGTTTTAACATACTTGCATATTTTTACATGATGTCAGTTGACAGGAGGTTCCGTAATTAGTGAACAGTGCTCAGAAAATTCCGCTTTAATAGTTTTTACACAGACAGTTCAAGTTTAAACAAAATAAGTGTATGTATTCAATGGCAAAGCAGTTACGTAATAAAGACGAGAGATGTGTAAGATGCTGAGTGACTAATAAATTGGGTAACAATGTACTGAGTTCAACTCAAATCATAGAAACAAGAGACAAGCAAAACTACACTATATCAAAGGGGTGAGGTTAAAGCCAAAGATTATGTAATCAAATGAAAGACAGAATAAAGATATCCAGTTAGCAGGGCAATGAAAGACTGATAACTGCTTTTTTTGAACACATAAATCTGGTTTCAAGTGTTTGATAGAAATTGCTTCGGAAAACTTGAGGAAAATCGAGCTCCTTTGTCTATTGATAATTTTAAAGGATTTCGCGATTTCCACCTCATGAGCCGTATCAAGGAGATGTCTGGTAATAGCGCTATTATAATAGTTTGTTACCTTGAGACGTAGGCTTTTCGGCACATGTTCAGAAGATCGTAGGTGTGCCCTGCTTTCTGTTCTCTCAATGTAACTGCTCTCAAAGATACATGTAAATTCGTATACACAGTTGGAGTTAACATGAGAAGGGTATCTGTCGAATTTGACTGCACCAAAGAGCATATTGTTCGATGGACAGGAACCAACTTATCTGCGGGAAGGCTCTGGCTAGTGACGTACTCAGTCTTCTGTTGACCATTACTGCAATGTTTTCACCTTTAAAATCTAGTTGAATGAAGACAGGCTTTTTTCCCCCACTGTGATTTACTTGATGTTTGAGCCTTCACATCTTCGATACTTGTTAACGAATCTTTGAGGATAACCGTTGTTTTTCAACACCTTTTTGAGAATCGTAAATTCTTCCTATAGTTTCCCTGTAGAGCATATTCTGCTCTCTCTATAGTACAGAGTCTTGACTAGTGCTCACTTATAGCTATTTGGACAAAAACTATTAAAATGTGAGTATTGTCCATTCCATGTAGGCTTTCGGTAAACTGAGCTCTGGAGACTACCATCTCCTAGGTTTTGCATTGCAGTGTCAAGGAAACGGAACTTTACATCATTTTCATGTTCCATAGTAAATTCAACACGTGTATGTGCGTCGTTGAATAATCTGAGTAAGTCGGTAGGAAGCATGACTTTCATTGTGGCACACTACAAATATATCATTGACATATCGACAATAGGAAGTTGTTTCGTCAATTGCATGCTTCAACTTTGTTTTCTTAAGGTTTAACCTGAAGATATCTGCTAAAACAGGGCTAAGTGGACTGCCCATAGCTACACCATATATTTGTCGGTATTATTATGCACAAACCACTGTTGTTCTTGCTTTATTTATTTGAAGATCCTGCCTGGATGAAGAGAAAATATCATGCAGTAAACTCTGCTGAAGGTTTTTTACAATATATAAACTCTGGTATTATTACATTTATCCTAAGGGTATTGTAATCCGTTATTTTATAATCATTTTGTGTTAGAAATCATAGTTAGACAGTGGAAAATGTTCTCACCTGAGACTTCGATTTGATAATATAAGGAACTCGTAAACTGAGTCATCAACTATCCTTAACTATAAGTTTATTTAATGTGCACCTTAATTTATGATGAAAAATAAGGGTGACAGTGTATGTACTTCCATTTATCACTTTTAATATCTACAGCAAAACAATTAGAAAAGCGTAAATCTTCTCAACAAATAAAAAGTTGCTCATTAACCTCTAATTCATCAATTCAAAAACTGTCAAACACTATGAAAGCATATGGTAGTGCAAAGCTGAGAAATGGACACCGATTCATATGTAAGTTATCAGTGTTATTTTCCTTCTGTTTTATCCTTCTTTTTTAAATTTAAACTTGAAAATATCAGTAAAGTTTGGAATTTTCATTTCACTTTAGCATAAAGTTTTCTACCTAACTGATCCTAGTCGATTTGTGCATCAGTTTCTATCTTATCTCAGTCTAAACACGACACAGACGGACAAAAAGAATTAGCCACAAGAAATTCTGGGAACGAACCAATCAAGAAGCTATTGGTCAACAGGTATACCGAAGAAAATGGACATGGATCAGATACACACTAAGGAGACCAGTGGGTGACATTGTGCAACAGACTACAGCTTGAGTGGACCCCGAGTGGGAACGACGAGTTAGGAGTCTGAGAGTGACACAGAGGAGATCCTGTGAGAAGGAGGATTCATGGTCTTCTGAAGTCCAGGCAGAATATTAAGTCAAATCATACGACACTGGACTCAGGAGAAACAAGTTATGCATTGATCAGATCGCCACGTTACAGATCATCATTGAACAAAGCCTGGAATGGCAGTCACCTCTCTATCTCAACTTCATCGACTTTGGAAAGGCCTTCAGCAGACAGCGTCTATCGAGAGGTGATTTGGAAACTACTTCGCTACTACGGGGTGCCACCGACAATTATACATCTCATCTAACAATTGTACGACAGTGCTGCATGCCAAGTAATGCACTGACAGTGGCGGGCAGCGAGAAGACGAGCATAAAATGGACCCACACAAAAAACTTGGAGGATCTCGACTTCGCCGATGATATATATCTGATTTCCCACAAACTGGAAGATATGCAAGCGAAAAGCAACAAGTTGGCAGAAGAAGCATCAAAGATAGGAGGGACTTCAGGTGAACATAGAGAAAACAGAGGTGATGAAGATTCCTGGCCAACATCAACAGCAGCAGCAACAACAGACAACGATCAGCATAAATGGGAGAAATCTGAAAGAGGCAACCACCTTTACCAATCTGGGAAGTATCATTTCAATTACAGGTGGAACTGACGAGGATATCAAAGCGAGTATCAGGAAAGCAAGACAAGCTTTCATTACTCTCACGTTTGTGTGGAGGTCAACAGCACTCAGCATCAAAAATAAGATCCGGATTTTCAACTCCAATGTGAAGTCAGTGATACTATACGGATGGATCAGAGACTTGGCGCGTCATAAAGAGCATCTCAAACAAACTACAGACCTTCATCAACAGTTGTCTTCGGTCAATACTCAAGATCAGACGGCCGGCCAGAAAAGATCAGCAACAGGGATCTCTGGAAGAGAACCAACCAGGAACCGATTGTGAAACAAATAGGCAGGAAGAAATGGAGATGGATTGGCTGGTCATACTCTGAGGAAACCATCAAGTGACATCACTAGACAAGTCATTGCTCGAGTGGAACCCGAAAGGGAAGCGGCGAGTTGGTCGTCAGTGCAAGGGTGACTTGGAGGAGGTCATGTGAAGAGGAGATGAAAACGTGTGGGCAGACATGGAGCCAGGTGAAGACTCTAGCAGAGAACCGAACGCAATGGAGACGCACGGCTGAAGCCCTATGTTCCTGTAGGAATTAAAGGAAACAATAATAATAATACTTAGTGGAAAAGACTTCGGTTGTACAAAACAGTGATAAGTTGATATAAACGTGTGAAAGAATTCACAGTGAACCTTGGTGGCAAGCCAGCTAGTTATATGGTGGCCACATTGCGAACTTGACTGATAGAATTTAGTCTGCATCAAAGATAGGAATAGACACATTACTCTAGTTACCGACTAGTGTTCAATCAAAAATATTCAGTACAGTTCTACAGGAGGTGAATCGCGAGCCAGCCCGAATAGCTCAGTGGTAACGTCTCTGAATGCACCACTGGTTAACACTGGCCCGAATCTCAGAAGGGACATGAGTTCCTTCAATGGGTTACAGATACCCCTGGCTGACTGGTGAGTGCCATCAAGAACGAAACCTAAATTAGGCAAGGCTTTCTTCCGATGGCGAAAACTTTAGCATAGCGCATAAATGGAAAACAGAAGGAGAATAACGGTTAAGAGAAAAAGATATCAGTGAAGGTTAGTGAAAATGTACGTAATTTTATCGGCATAGCTAGGATTAACAATTAGAACATTCATAAAGTTTTAAAACTTCCTTGTCTGAACATCATCGGCTAAAACTCTCTTTGGATGATCATTTAAGCTGTTAGGTTAAAAGAATAACTGAAATCTATATTCTAACAATATGCATTTAGTGAATTTCAGGTGTTGAACAGTTTTCTTAATAAAATTTTGCATATATGTATACCAATGTCGGTGGCACAGCAGTGGAATGGTCACCGACCACGCATGTGGTTCGGGGTTCAATCTTCAACCGACGCACTCCTTTATCTCGCTAAGCCAGTAATAAGGGGGAAGGTTGGCATGAGGCTAGCGACCCCGTCCTGTAAAAATAAACACTACTGCTACCGAAATTTCAAAGTTCAAGCTTGAAGCCCTATGTTCCACTGGGAACTTAAACGAATAAAATAAAAATAATAATATAGATATGTAATTTTTTCTTTGGATTAACATTGAAGTTAGCGTTGAAAATGTTGCTCAGAAGGACAACAAAAGTTTCCCAATGAAACCATCGAGGTAAGAGGACATGATAACACCAAAAACATCTACATGAACTGCAAATCTCCTATATATGATGTTTAGCAGTATTGTCAGAACATCATAGAAGTGGTTCAACCTTATCGGATGATGTGCTCAATACAGCCACTAAGCTAAGTGAAGTGACATTTCAATGAAATTAGATTTGGTGTTTGATCCTAGAAGTCACTCACTATACAATAACCACATCGTACACATTGTTCGATCCCAGAGAGGATCAACTATAATCTAAACAGTTCAGAGGTAAAATGTGGAAATTTGAGGAAATAAAGACGTAGGCTGAGGTCATCCAATGGATGTGAAAATCCCCATGACTTTATGTACAGCATACTGATAACTGACAATAGGCACAAAATAAAGGTCAATTAAAATGTCATACTCACTTGCATTTAAATACTAACTTAAAGTTTAAATAGCATTAATAATAATAACAATAGTCTATATATCCACTTAAAATTACTGTTTGTATATTTCTTTCTAACACTGACAACAACAGGTCAATATATTAATTTCAATTCATTTTTCAAACTGATATACAATTTGATTATTGCAACATTCTTGGTAATTGGTCTATTGTGTTTATTATTGTGGTTATCTGATCAACACGGGGATTCATCTAGAAATGGTAATTATACAGGATCTGATATACTTTTATCGCTATTTCGTTACTGGACAGGTCAAACAGATTATAAATTACAATAATAATGGATACTTCATGATGTAAAATGTATATCTTGCCATCATATTGAATAATATATAAGGTATTACTAGTAATAATAATAATAATAATCACAAATCTAAAGACAGTAATTAAATCAGCTCTCTTTAGTTTTAATTGTTCTGTAAAAGAAGCTAATTGTTGTATGTTAATCCAGTGTCATTCTTCATTCACCTACTCATCATTATATTACTGAAATGAAGCAAACTTATCAGTTTTCTCATAACTGCTCATTTAAAAAAAAGAAAGAAAACAAAACAAAACAGAGACAGTGTTCAATGAATTCATTTCAATGTGAAGTCTTTTTATGCCTAAAGATGAAACTCGTAGATTTTAAGAGTGTGAATAAAATATACCAATAAACAGGAATGAGTGAATGAATGAATAACGCATAAATGCACACCCACTTTATTGAGTAATTGAAAATACTTCTAATTTTTAAAATAATAACATAAGGATTTGTTTTTCCAATAAATAAAAGTGTGTTTGATTTATCCTTCTTCTGTTTCCATCTTCTCTTCTTTATCTCATAAATAACAAAATATGATCTCAAGGTAAACATTTTCATTGGTAGTCCGGTGGTAGAATGCTCACTAACCATGAATATGGTCCGAGGTTCGATTCCCGGCCACAGACACACTCCTTAACCTCGCACTAAGCCGATAATAAGCCCACAGGTAAAGAGGGAAGGATAAGCCAGTTGAGGCTGGCAACCTCACCGCCGTAAAAATGAATAAAAACCACTGCTACTGAGACTTCAAAACTCTAACTTGAGGTCCTATATTCCACTGGGAATGTAAAGGAATAAAATAATAAATAAATAAATAGATAAACATTTGAGAAATCTACTACTTAGCCTGAATATCAGCAATACTTGCAACCACTCTGTCTATTTCATGAAAGCCTCACGTATGTACTCTGCAAACTATAAATTACAAATATTAAGCAAGCGATGATACCAGTATCTGATTGATGCAAATAGCTGAAAAATTTAGATGGATTTAGATTTTTATCTAATAGAGAAGAAACCGAGTATGTATATCAGTGAATTACAATTTTTTACAAGTCTATAACATTAGAAAAGATGCATATATCTGGTTGATTGATAATGGTCAGCATTCAAATCAAGAGTACACGTTTCACCTTGCTTAGGAATCTTCAGTTAGATGTACCTGAATCTCAGTAACTGATAGTATTTCCGCTAATACTCACATTTTACGCCGGAAGAGTTATCCACTACGCTATACTGAACAAAAAGGGTACAAATGTGTACAAATATATATATATATACGAAGGTATCTAATATGGAAAATCCTTAAAAAAATCTAACAATATATGGGCTTTAAGTTAAGTGAAAGTTTAATTGATTTTAGGTAGGGAAAGCAGATGATCACGCTTACAGAATATTGTTTAAAAAGCTAAAAAACGTGAAAAGAAGCACTTTTTATTAGAGAAAGGAGAAATTTCTTCCAATTCAATGTTTAACTTCTATACCTGAATCATTAAAATGTAATTTGGTAATAAAACTCAAGGATTTATTAGAAGGGGTATATATATTCTGAGGAGGTTGACTATGATGAGTGATATTTATACCGAATTACTAAAAATATAATAATCAGGAAGGATTTAAACTTAAAAACAATCATTAATGTTTTATTTATTTAAAAAACGATACAAACTCGGTACAATATGTGTAACGACAGAAGAGTCAGGCAACAGATCATTTATTAAGGAAATCAACGCATATTTATGTATTTTCATGTACATTACTATGGATATTTAAGTAAACAAACACGGTCTTCCGACTGGTTGTTTCTCACTTAAAATTAATCTTTCATCTCTTTGTGACTGTTCCTTGAATGTCAAATCCTCTATATGTTAACTGCATCCGCCTACGCAAAGTCTGCTGTGGTCGGTTTTGAATCAATCTTTGTTCACATTTTCTCACGACAAATCTTGGGAACGTAAATATTGACGTAAATTACTGTCTACCAATTTGGCTAGTAGACAGCTCTCACCACATATGAACACCAAGAAATATGCCACACATGAACAATACGGCACAATATGATATGGAAAAGGAAAACACCACCTCATTAATGGACATGGAGGTTTATGTAGGACGAAGGGAGTGTGGGTAAAAGACTGTCATTCCATATCTACGATATATACGGACTCCGGAATCCAAACGGAATGAATGGTGTATGATGGAGCTGTTTTGGTCATTCGTGACCGTGAGAATGCTGTTGTTGCTGACGTTGTTATTAAGTCTTATCTATCAGATTTCAAACCAAATTCTTGGCAGCAGTTTCTTAAGATGACCACTTGCTATGGTTTGGGTATCTAGGAGGTGTCTTAGCTCCATAGCAGTCAACCATTATTTGTAGGGGAAGTTCATAGGCAAATGAGCAATACACTTTTACACGTTAAGTGGCTAATAGCTAAAAATGCTGACAAATAAGTGAACTAGTAACATTTCAGGGGTATTAATGTATACACATACACCCACACACAATAAGTAACCACAATATATTTTAGTTCTAAGTTATTATAATGGAGATATGACGATTTCACATTGAAAACAATTACGCAGAAAACATTTTTCAGCATTACAGCAACGGTTAGTTATAAAACTCAAATAATGATTGCATTATGGATAAAATTTCATTTTGATAATGTCACACAGTGTTTGTTATACAGTAATATTTACTGATGAACACGTTTCGAGAACAATTTATTACCGCTCATAGTCATATCAAGGCATCTCTCACACAACTTTATTGCTTCATTTATATACATGAGTAAAAATTGATTCGACATTTGAATAAAATCAATATAAGATGATAAAATACGTTCGGAAATAATATTAGTATTATCAATCAAATACAATCAGACGGGAAAGAAAGATGAGTGTTGTTAGTCTATAAGATGGGAAATAAGATGCTTTCATAGTGAAATAAATAACTTGTTAGACTGTAAGATCAACTACATAGGTCAAGCTAGTAAGATACGGAGTATTAAATTATCAGAACATAAAAATTTAGCTAAGGTTAGAATGACTGATCCCGTGAAGATGAGTAATTTAGAAAAAAAACTCAGCAATCGCATTGCATGAACTAACACAGAACCACACAGTGGGGTGGGTGGGACAGAATGAAAATTCTAAAAAGTACCATGGGTAGGTGGAGACAGAGAATCCTGGTTCATCGAGTCTGCACCCAACACATGCAAGAGAAATGACTCAACTCAAATACCGGAGATATGGAAGATGTTATTACTACCAGCCAAATCAGAGGAGGATAATAAATAATGTTAAAATGTATTTCAATTCATATTACAAGCTACTTATTTTGACTATAAAAACATCTTATTTCCCATCTCATGGGCTAACAACACTCGTCTTATTTCCCATCTTATTGTATTTTATTGATGACACTAACATTATTTCCGAATGTACTTTATCATCTTATATTGATTTTATTCAGTGTCGAATCAATTTTTACTCATGTATATAAATGAAGCAATAAAGTTGTGTGAGAGGTGCCTTGATATGATAATGAGCGGTAATACATTGTTCTCGAAACATGTTCATCAGTAAATATTACTGTATAACATACACTGTGTGACATTATCAAAATAAAATTTTATCCATAGTGGAGTTATACTCTAACACTATAAACAACTCTACTACAGAAATGATTGTATCAATATTTATTTCCTTTCAAAAATAACGTTAAACAAGATTTCCAGTGAGAGCTAATCAACACCTAAAGAAGGTGATATATTCCTGTTTTTATTCCCTTGGAGTGGTCATATGCACACAGTATGTACCGAATTATTGTGCGCCGGTGGCACAGTGGTTAGGACTCTCGCCGACCATGCACATGGTCCGGGGTTCGAGCCTCTGCCGGCGCACACCCGATATCTATGGTCGGCCTGCAAAATTTGGGCTACCGATATCCATGCTGAAAATGCCATACTTGTACTGAAAATACGGTGTGGCATCAAGCTGTAACCAAAATAAAAAAATAAAATAAAAAAATAATAGTTCTCACGATCTTAACAGCACCATAATCTCTGAGTGAATGAAGTCACATTGTCGCTATCATAAGTTGGTCTATATATATATATATATATATATATATATATATATATATATATATATTTGAAAATTCGATTTGATGTTAGACAGAATACATTTCCCACGGTTATATACTGCATTAACAAAAGAATACCATGTATATTTGAACATTCTATTTCATGTTGTTTGATGTAAACGTAAATCACATGCTCGGTGATTGGTTAACGAATATAAACTGTAGATATATAAACAGCAGTTTGATTAATGAAAAAGATACCTTGGCTCCCGTATCTTGCGTTTCTGTTGTTACACTATGAAATAAACAGGAATAGATAATACTTAATGACTAAATAGGGAACCCTTCGGCTCTATATTTCATATCTCCTCTTATAGCATAGATATGAAATGCTGACTATCAGTAAGATATGAGATGTCAGCTTTTATAAATCCAAAGAGATTGACAACGCATTTAGGTCTCGTATAGAGGTCATCATGTTAATTTGAAATATGGGCGTCAATCCAAATTTTATTAGTTATAATATTCATTTCAGAAATATAAGAATAGAACTTGTGCACTGTGGTAGAGCATATTTCCATTATGGGTAAAATTTATTTTGATAAAGTCACATAGTGTTATACAGTAATATTTACTGATGACCACGTTTCGAGCACAATTTATTGTCACTCATAATCATATCAAAGCACCTCTCACACAACTTTCTAACTTCCTTTATATAATTCCATTATTTTTTATTGCTTGAATTGATTGGTAGTAGTATTTTTCATATTCCCAGTATGAGTGATGAGTCATTCCTATTGCATGTGTTGGGTGTAGATTCGATGAACAAGGATTCAGTAGTGAACCTATCACTCCATCTGTCTATATTAATTCTTCACCCATCCATTGTGTGATTGTGTGTTAATGCATGAATCGAAAAATGAACAAGGAGAACCAGCCATGTTAGCTAGCTACATAAAACGAACAGAAGAACGTGAGATGTACACCAGCGTTTATAAAAAGCCAACGCACTTTAATAGGTATTTGGACTTTAATTCATCTCATCCGTCGTTATCTGTCAAGGCAGTCTTAGTTAAGTGTCTAACAAATCCAGCGATGGCAATACGTAGTATAACAAAAAACCTAATTTATGAAATGAAGCAGATAGAAGAATAGATGGTTGGTGTTAAATATCTCTGGGCAACAATCCACACTTTAGTAGTTACAATATTCATTTTATTACCCTAATTGTTTTGGTGCATAGAAGAAGTGAACTGCTAGACATCTCTTTCAACCATTACCTATTCAAATGAGATCAAGAACTGATATGTATTAGAGTTAACGAAAACCAGGGAGTACTGGATAGATGAACTGTAGTAGTTTGGAATCATTAGGCATTAAGCATCCATGACCCCGTTGGCGATCGAATCCACCACCTTCAGGTTATAAGGTGGCCTAGTTAAGCACTCAGTCACTGCGAATGAATCTAATGAAATCCATGAGTGTTAACTTCTGGACAATCATTTCATTACATTTTAATGATCAGAGACATATTTCCTGAAGAAATGATGAAGGACTACAAATTCATGTGCCATTAGATCACGTACCATTGTCTGAATATACGCCTTCATCAACCTGAAACCAGTTTGAAAATCTTCCGAACTCAGAAAGAAGGAACAAGATTCGCATTTTCAACACCAATGTGAAGTCGGTTAGTTCTTCTATATGGGTCAGAAACCTGACGTGTCACGAAAAAGATTTCCAACGGATTACTGCAGACTTTCATCAACAGCTGCCTTCGCTTACTCCATACTGAAGATCAAATGGCAGGCAGAAAGAATAGGCAACAAGAAACTATGGGAACAAACCAACAAGCAAGAGCCGATCGCTCAAAAACTATATAGGAGAAAGTGGAAATGGATCGGGAACACATTCAGGAGGCTGCCGAATGACATCTCACGCAAGACCCTCGAATGGAATCCCAATGGGAAGCGATGACGAGTGGGTCGTCGGTGCGAGGGTGACATGGAGGAGATCGTGTGACTAAGAGATGATAGAGTTTGGTCAATCGTGGACTCAGTTGAAGAGGACGGCAGAAAACAGAACAAAGTGTAGATGTGTTGTTGAAGCCCTATGTTCCACTCGGAAAGCAAGGGAATAACAATAATAAATACCAGTGTCTGAAGAGTAGTATGCCGTCAAGTATATTTTTATGACACCGTACGCCAGATATGTAGAGTGTACAACTGAAAGATTTAATGCCCTTCTTTAACTGATGCAGAATTGGAACTACCATGAAACTCAGCTTCCTAGTTACCTCCTATAAGCATCTAAATATAGAAAAATTAGTCTGATGATAATGCACACTACTCATATCCCAAACCAGATGAAACATTCACATTAAAGGGTGAGTATTTTGTGCATACATAATGGATTTATTCATCACACAGTTAAATTTGAGGCTGGCAAGATATTACACACATCATCTCATACCTACCTTGGAGTTACTGCTAAATTTTTCAATCTTGATACAATTTTAGGCACCACCCATTACCTACTGAAGGAAATCTTAAACACTGGTGCAACATTTGCGACACGGTAATAATGATAAATTCAGAATTTACACAGGAATTGTTATTCACTTTACTATATGAGAACTATTAGTTATGAATAAGAATCATCCTATTCGGCAATTTCGTATAAGTCACTGTAAGCATAGAGTAAATCTTCTTCTTCTCTATCAGTCACTTGACAGCTATGCTGGGAATTTTCACTTTTGAATGCTTCGAGTTTAGAAATCGTTACTTGAAGCTAATCTAGAGTGACCATCGATGTTTTACATAGCGATATGCTGCTTTATAACGTAACATATTGTATAAAGTTTTTAGATTTGTGGTTGTATATTATTCAAGCATATTTAATGAGCATGTGAATATTCAACATTTGATAGAAGCATTCACAGAAGAACACCAATTTATCATGTCTCTGGCTGCTATTCTGAACCATATATATTGATTGGCACACTTTAGATCAATGCGAGTCTGTAATCACCGTGAACACCATTCAGAACAAAGTTAACTGAAGCAAGATTAAGCTGGAACGGAAGTGAAGGCAGACACAGACCAAGATAGAGTATTAGTTGTTAGGATTTACAACTTTCAGCCACGTGGCTGCGGTCTATAAGACAAGCTAGACCGATTAATAAAGATTTTTTTACTACTCAGAATTGATTGCAATAAAGAAAAAGTTTTCCGCAATATAATATACTGTTATTTAAATTTTCCTACCGTCTGGTTTTCTAATGCTCCCAACCGTACCGTAATTAATATTCAAGTGTTGAATTGCGGGGAACTGAATAGTTTCAGGATTTCGTCATAAGCTGACATCGGTCGGAAAACCATCAGTGAGTACTGGACAGCTGTTTCATTCTAGTTTGGGACTTTTCATCAGCACCTACCTGCCGACAGCGTTCGAACTCAGGACCTTCCGGTTACAAGGTGACCAGCAGACCTCGTAGACCAGTAAGCCTCTGCGACCCAATCCAATGGCCAGTGCATGAATTCAAACTTTTGCCAATTCACGATATATTGCGACCACTAGCCAGTGTCATCGGCAAGTAATTTTCCTCATACCCAATCTGCTGTAACCCACTTCTCCCTAGAACCCATTGTATTGTAATTACTTTATATCTATCCCCTCTCCTGGAAGTATGTATACATATAAGCACACATGCAGAATAGTAAACTGGAATACTTATTAACGATGCCCAACCTGTTAGTTTATGATCTTTAACCTAAAAGCATTTGGGGTAAGCATAATTTCTAGACAGAAATAAATTCAGTGTAAAATGGATATTTTATGTAGTGACAATGATCCAAGTCCGACTTGTATATTTAGTCTAAATGTCCATATAATGTAAAATGTAACTTAGATATCTCAGAGAACATAGCAGGATAAATCTAGAGTAAACGGATAGAATTCGGTTTGTATGATTTGAGTACGTTATTTACAAGAAATATTTCCCTGTGACTATTCACCTGAAATATTATCCTACGAATACACTTTTTCATAACTTAAAGGAGTGACATATAGTGTAGTGACCCATTTTATTACTCATCATCGAAGTATACTTTCACTATGTAGTTGGACTTTGATTTGTTTATCACTCTAAATATTGCGTGTTAACAATTGATACATTTGTACTCGCTCAACTTTTGCATTTTGATTACGGCGATAATACACGTTCATACTCCTTCTCGAGTTCCTTTTGATTTACGTTGTGGATGTCAAGTAATCACAACGTTGGGACACAATAATAAACGCGAAAAAGTACTAGGATATACGTGTTCGCTAGTTTGGTCAAATAGAGCACCACAACAATAGCCCCATGAAACTGCATCAGTGATTTATGGTGATATACCTCTTAGGAAAGACATTATACGCAAATAAAGGACGAATTCAGTGGGCAAAGGTAATGCCTGTTCAAAAAGTGTACTGATTGACAATGTGGTGTGTCCTTTTGCCGATTTCATCCTCAGGAGCTGTACAATCGCATTTATATACATAAGTTTACATAGTGAAAAGTAATATTTAATTCAACATGAGTAATGAAAGGGGTAGTGAGTCGGTAGAATGCTTACCATCTAAGAATGTGGTGCGAGGTTCGACCCTTCGGCCACAGATCTCATGCACTCCTAAACGTCGCTTGGCTGGTAGTGACGCCGGCAAAGGGGAAAGTTTGGTGTGACGCCAGCAACCCCACCCTGTAAAAGTAAATACCACTGCTACTGAAACTTCAAAGCTCTAGCTTGAATCCCTAGGGACCACTCTGAACGTAAGGGAACAGAGTAATAAATAAAATAATAATGACGGGGGGGGGTAGGATTAAAGGCGATAACAGTCTTCAGTTTGATATAAAAGTTTAAATGTGTGAACAGAGATCACAAGTATCACAGAAACAAAATTAAATAGGATTAGCAAAAAAGTTGCGCAATATGTAAAATAGTTTACAATAAAGACATGTGTGATGTATTTGTAAGTGGCATATTGATGACATTTTCCGGAAGAATCTTTAGTAGCAGTGACAGGTTGAGTTGAAAGAAGAGAAATGAATATCATCGTGAAACAACGTAGAAAGCATGAAACGATGACAAAAGAGGAAGAATACAAATAAATTTTTCAAATTTAATTTTAACTAAGACGTTGATACATTTGGCTATCAGGGTATATCATTTTACCAGATAAACGATTTCGCCACAAGATACCCATGTTTTGCCATGACAATTGGCGCTGCTAGCTCCATCAGTGGTTGTAGGTCCTAGGACAGTGGGGTATAAGGATGTTTACGAGGAACTTTGAAAACACCCACAACCTGGTCATCACGCAAAAGCAGAAGGTGAAGATGGTCTTGCTTGGGTCGAGTGAAAGCTATCTATGCCATTTCGTGTGGAGCCGGCGTAGTAGTTTAGTGAAAGCACGTCGTCGAGCGGATGATTTCAAAGTTACACAACCTAGCAGACGGACAGACGTTGTAGGAATATTAGCATGATGGAGACTGAGATCCACTTGTTTTGTCAGTAACGCTGACAAGTCTTTTGTGATGTGGGTTACCAAACTTATATAAGAATTCAGAAGCGCACCTTCTAGGTTCTTGGTTTATGCGATGAGTTCTTAGTTCTATCGCCTATCAGCCATAGTTAGTGAATGCAGCCCTACCTATGGACATGAATGAAATGTTTCAGAATCCCAAGACAGTTAGTGAGTCTGGTATCGACACTAGTGATTAACCAATGCCAAAATACCCAGTGAGATGGGACAGCAGATCCAAGAACTGTCAAAGAGAATACTGGATTTTTGAACTAGAGTAAGGCAGACTGATAAAAGTTTCACCTGCGGAAGAACAGTGAATTGGTAGACAAATTTCCCGAAAAGGTGACTCAGAAGTCCTAAACGATATAGTCATTTTTTATTCTTGTCTCTTAGTTCGGAATTTGTGGCACTGATAGAAAGAGAGATCATGTATGTAAGACTACGAGTACATGGATGGAAGCTACTTTGTTTGATTGAAACAGGGGTAGTCGTCTCACTGATTATTAGAGAACAGGGTAAGAACATAAAGGCGCACATTGGTAGTTCAGACTGTAGAGGAACACGCATCCAGGGGGCTCTCGATATTTCGGACTGTGTTGCAGAGGTAGTAGTATACAAAATACATCAGATATACGGTGAAAAATACTATGGGAAGATTCCTGGAGATAAGTAGGTGCAATGGTTGACAGGAAGAATAGAAAAGGAAACAAGAAATACGAACGGTTTGTGATTCACAATAACAATGATATAACTGGACTGGACATAGCAGCAAAGGTTCAGAAGGAAGTTCCAAGTATCAGCGAGTTGACGATTAAATGTACTAGCTTATTTACAGTAGACGCGGAACCTTATGGTTATTTTAATAAGGTAAAACATCACATCCCTTGGAAGAATCTGGGAAAATTAACCTTTACAACACGAGGAGTGTCAGTACATTTAGAAGAAGAATTAAACACACAAGTTCACGAAATGTTGAATGAGGACACAGTCGAAGTAGTCGATAGTCCGTACAGGTCTCTAATCCTTTTGATGAAAAAATCCAATGGGAAGTTTAGATATTGTTTTGATTGTGGAGAGTTGAACACACTAACCGAACTGAAACCATTTACAATGGAAACTGTGATCGAAACACTGGATTGTCTGCAGAAAGCTAAGTTGTTCACTGCTTTTGAACTACGATCAGGTTATTGGCAGATATCAATGAGATAAAATGACAGAATTAAAAAAGCCTGCAGAAGCAATATCAATTCAAACGACTAACATCCACATTGGCAGGTACTCCATCTAAGTCCAGGAGATCAATGACCTTATTACTAAGGATATGAAGAACTTGGAAGTATGTGGAAATGACTTGGTGGTGTATAGTGAAACAGAAAGTAACCATATAGAGCACATAAAATCCATCTTAAAGCTTGTTGAAGAATGAGTCACATGACCAAAAGCAGTCATTCGCCTGGGTTATAAAGTCGGAGATAAACAAATAAAACCAATTGCAGAGAAGATTCTGACAATCAAAACCAGTGCAACGCCAAATCCAAAAAGATTGAGACAGCTCTTGGGAAGAGCAGCATTTTACAGACATTTCACTAAAATTTCAACGGAATAGCAAGTTGCTAAGTAATACACCATGCATGTGAACTGAGGAGGCACAGTAAGGATTTCATAGGATAAAAGAACTATTAGATTACAGTAGAACTGACAGTGTCTGGGGAACTATACATAATTCACACACACGTAAGTGATACATAGGGGCTGTTCTAAGACAAACAGAAGGAGTTAACGAGTATGCTAGCCATGTTTTGACACTTGCACAACAGAAGAGTGTTTGACAATTGTCTGGGCATCGCTTCGTCATCAATTCTACACTAAGACTGACTGCAAAACTCTGCTGAGGCTGAAAATAGCTAAAGACTATCGGGGGAGATTATGACAACGGATTTTACTTCTGACTGAGTTTTATGGGAAAAATTCAACCGAATTATAATGGAAATAAATGTACGGGAGAAAGAATAATTATATGGAGAAACGTGAGAACTTCATGGATCTTTGAGGTTTCAAAGAGTGAATGCATCTACGGCACTGAGGGTGAATTTGAGCCATATCAAGAACAATCTGAAGCCTTCAATTAGACAGTCTTTAACTACTAAGTGTCTCAAACCAACAGCTAGAGACATCACGGATTTATGTCGTGTTTTAGTTGGACTACCTGTCAGCTAACATTGTTCAACGAGGAATGTGGTGGCCCGACATGCCCAAATGATGTCCTAGCCATCTTAATCGATATATTTTCACAATTTCATCTTTTGACTTGTCCTCCCCTACCTAACCTTAATAATGCCTAACACATAACGCTGGACATACAGTGCAAACACTTATAGTCAAAGACAGCCAACCTCTTCAGGTCTTCCACATGCAAACGTCATATCTCAGTCATAAGGAAGGACAGAGCAAACTGCTGCGCAGTACACAAGTCGTTTGTTCCATAGCCGGACATCAAATCTACGCTAGAGGTGAAGTAAAGTGGCCAATGCTACACAGCCTTTTGTATCCGTGCTGAGATTTTGCCAGCAATCAGTTCAACCGGGCTGATGCAACTTCCCAAATAATTAAAGTGGTCGACACACTCAGCCACTTCTTCTGTATCTTGGATCCAGGATTGGGTGCAGCTTCATCGTACATTTGACAAATCGGCGAATCACATGATAAACATACTAAGTCTTCTGCTCAAGGTGTTTAGAACACTCAGCATTTGTCTCCATCTTCACCTTGGAGGACAATATCGTCCTCACAAGACTCTCTTGATAACAGATCAATCCCTAAGTCACTAAAGCCAATTAGCGTTACATACGTCATTATATGTACGACGAAATGAAACAAAAATGGGGACAATACGCATCTCTGACGGACAACACTGATTATTGCCATCACTTCAGACCACAATAAAGGTAATAATAACAAAGTAATATGGATAATAATAGTCACTTTATTCAAAACAACAATAAGTATAAAGAATGGAATTGTCATCATTGTACATATTGTAACAATTTATCTCCTTTTACAAATAAATCCAAAAGTAAAACTGTAAAAACAGAAGAATACAAGTATTAATAATGCTGGTAATGAGTTGCTTTTTATCTACAGATTATAAAGTAAGTTTATAAGGTCCTTTATCTGTCCACACAACATCCGTAGTAAATACGGGATCGTTTGATTTTTATATTTAGCCGTGAAAGCTTACATTCTACTGGTCCTATCTAAGTAGATACAAGCAGAAAGTGGCAAATAAAGAGAATGTTCTGCATCCGACAAAATGACTTCAGCTAACTCTGCTTGCAAGAATTATAGAATGCCTATCAACAACAATTTCAGTTAGTTGAATTAAAGGCACACCACAAAGCCTGCTTACAGCCTTCAAAGTTCTATGTAATATGACAAAACAATTTTCGAGAAGCTCAGGGAAGGAACAATGGAGAACAGGTAGAATATATGGATTAATAAATTGTAGGAGAAGAGGTTCAGTTTCTTAGAAACCAACAAAGATATGGGACGAACAACAAAGATTTGAACGGAAAGGGATACCAAGATGGGTAAAATTCGATTTATTTCCTGCTACAGTGTCGTCAATAATAACAAGAACCATGGGAGTGAATCAGTTCGCGCAATTCTTGTTTCCGCCTGAAAGTAAAACTAAACAATCTGACATTTAGACAGATCCATTTTGAGACCATTGGTTAACCTCAGATAGGAAACTACTTATATCAGAACAATCTAATGCAGAAACAACTGCAACCGAAATTGTCACACTATCAGGATATTTAATGAAGTTGGCTTTAAAAGTATGCGGCAAGTCATGTGAGAAGAAAGAAAATAGAAAATGAGGCAGTAATAGAATCTTTAGGCACACCAGCCTCCATAAACAAAGAAGTGGAATGCTTCCCATTAGAAACAGTTTGTTGTTTCCTGATCTAAAAACAAGAAGAGACAGCCACCCTGTGACCCGAGACTAAGTACGTGGTAAAATCAGCTTGCTTAGAATCAAACGCAGTCATGCAGTCTAAAAAATAAACTGGAGAAAATTCGCACCTTTATCTAGACTGAAAACAATAGCTTAGTGCAGTACAACAGTGGCATCTAGGGTACTTTTACTGCAATTATGAGAAAAATAGCTTGGGGTTATTGAAAGATATGGATGAGTGTTTAAGAATAAGCAAGTTTTTTCCATAGTTCTCAGAAATAGGAACATGATGGCGATTGGCTTAAAGTTCACTTCTGATCCCGATGATGACTTTGGTACAGGTGCAAACTTTATTTCTTTTCAAGTAACAGGTGCTGTGTCCCTGTGAAACGATGCGTTAAAAAATAGTGTAAAATATCTCCACTTTGTAGTAAAATGCTTGATACTCCAACATAACCTACACGATGTGATAGGTTTAAAGATTTGAGTAGAGCTAATACATCCTTCCCATAAAAATCTGGGAAATAACCATTTGTTTGACTAAAGACATCTAGTAGGACCATATTAACTTGTTACTTCAGAATAGATAGTTTCATCGAATGGGCATCAGAACAGGCTTCAATAGAAATCTCTTGGCCAGTTACTTCAGGAAATAGTTTCCAGATGCTGGAAGCATTTTTACATGATAAAAACCTTTCATTATATATTACACTTAGTCTCTGTATTTTCGACTTTATTAGACTTCATTTCTCTAACAACAGGATTATCGTGTGATTCATACAAATTATGCTTTACTATTAAATGTTTTAGTTGCAGAAAAGAGATCCTATCAAATCTCGTGAACAGTGTTTCAGTGAAACCGCCAACGTCCTAGCAGAAACTGGGATAGCTGATAGCATTAGATACAATATCATTCAACACTGTACCGATAATTATGTCCCAATCAGTATCCTACAACAGGTATTCAAGTGAATGAGTATTGACATGTGAATAAGACCATTCTTTGTGGTGAATAAACACCTCTTTTGTGTAATAATCTGCACATACTTTCGGTAAAACACGAGTAATGCAATGGTTAGAATTTATCAGGAGGGCTCTCCTATAGTGCTTCACAATCACTCTCAGTATACTCCCATACGGCTGTGTGTGATATACTTCTCCAACACTCAATTCATCGTCAATCAGTGACACAGTACCTCTTAACCGATGGTTCTGAATGCTGTCTTCAAGTCAAGAAATACGCCGTGTTGGGAACCAGAATCTGCCAAAGGGTGAAGGTATGATTGATATAGCCTCTTCCTGACCTACATCTTGACTGGTTTTTCCTAGCTATACCCAGCTTATGTATGATTACTGAACCTAGAACCTTAGCCATTGTCAATCAGTTTGAACGAATCAGCAAAAATCCAATGATACTAACCTATAGTTTTAGGTAATCAACAGCCTTTACCACTGTTTCTACAGTTAACTGATTTCAGTGTTACGCCTACAGGGGTACGATTTTACCACTTGACACATTCCAGTGGGACAGAGTATAATAGCTAGTTACTTTTGAGATTCGATAGTAAAACTGAATTACCAGGGATAGCATAAGGGGTAAACACCCTACAGCAAGATCCATCAGAACTCGCTCATCGCCAGAAATGTAAGCCTACTACTATGCGGAGTAAAACTAATTGCCTTCGGAGTACTAATTCGGAATCGAATCATAGAGAAACTAGGTAACGGTGATTCCAACAATCGCAAAAAAATACGACCTCGTGACTTGAAATGTGTGCTGATAATGCAACGTATGTCGTCAACTGTCTGTAATGCCAATTAATGAAGGGTGATCACTGAAACCCGTCACAAGTGCATTCGACGTCAGTAACATCAGCTGATACATACGGGCAGCGGATATAGTGGCAAGTTGTATACTGTGATGGAATCCTTATATCCATTTGATTGGTTGATTTATAAATACCGTGTACGAAGAAAGTGACAGAAAATAAAGACAGTTGGTCGCACTAATGAAGTTATCAATCGAGTTGGTGTGATAAATAATACAATTCTGAAATAACACAATCGAGCCCAACCAGTGGTTAACTACAAAAATTTACTGAAGGACTACAGATTAACAAGGAAAAAAGGGTTTAGGGACAGAACTTATAAGGTGAATTTAGAGGCTTCCTATCAGGGATAGGGTTTCTTGCGGTTTTCGTCTAGTCATATTCGTCTTACCCCGATATACTGCCGTTTCCAAACAGCTAAAATTGCTATACTTAATCGCCAAATATCACATCAAATTCAGTATACGTTTCACGAGTAATATCAAAGTCTATCTTGACTTTTTGTAGCACGCAACCAGGTTGTCATTCAAATTCACTAATGTATGTGTATAAGGCTAAAAATCCTGAACACTTTTCCCCCACACATTTGATCAGCAACGACAAACCACTTCCACACAAGATGTTAAACCTGTTACAATTCCACTAAAACACTTCCATTGTTTGTTTATACAAACCTAGGGCTAGGCAATAACATTCCACTAAATCAAACTAGGCTTTAAATATTTAAACAAAGGCAGTTAGAATGTTGTTAGCTAAGACAGATTCGCCATGCTACAAAGCACTCCAATTGTGAAGGCTTTTGATACTGCCCAGTGGTATAGGTTGAATTAAGTAGGGTAAGATTTGAACACGAAGATTAACTATAATTCCGGTATAAGACAATGTGGTGCAATGAAGTATCTTCATCTCTAGGGGAGCCAACGGGTCCAGTGATCAGTCCACGCCCAGCCTACTGTGATTTGGTTACTCTATAGGTCCCTACAGTGTGACTCATTATCGTGAGAAAGGAAATTCGGTCCCGGTTTTGATTAACTTAAGTGAATCAATTTGGTCGACCACATAATATAAATTCATATAGTAGCCGTAAGTACTGCCACTTTCATCTACCTCTACTTATATGAACATGTTATGACATCGACTACTATTAGTACAAGCTCCTAATGATCGCCGAACATATCTAAATGTCAAACTGACGTATGTACAGAGCATAAACACTGGCAATGTTATTCTGTAACACACTTATTTCCCTTGATTAAGACATCATGCTACCTAACCACGTGATATTAATATACACTACTGTTAAAATTAGTAAAAAAAAATTTGGTAGTGATACTAAACTGCCCAAGGTTGCAGGCAGCTGGCGAGAGCCATCGAAATATAGTGAAGTCACTCTACCGCGCTCAGTATATTCCTAAAATGCCTTTTTTATTTGATACATCAGCGAAAGTCATTTACTGGATGGTGTTCCAATTACAAATTGTTCACACTTATATAACAATTGATAAAACTGAGCAATAAGTTCTATTCGGAACAAAACCAAGCAGATTTTAATATTTTACTGTAATACGTCTAATAAGTATATCGACTAGGAATGAAGTATATCTTGGGAATGCAACCCCAGTACGAGTTCTTTGAAGGAGCATAGGGGTGCGACCACTCGTGTCACCTTCCTGCATGTGAAGCTCAACAGCTTTAAGTGTCTTAACCCGAGCCATAGGTTTACATGCACAAGAATACATTATACACCAAGATGGGTTAACATCAAAAAGCTCCTTTTACAACTCAAGAACGCATTATGACAGTAGGCTTTAAGCTCTCGCCTAAATTGAAGATGTCAGTCATACCAGTCCCAACCGATAACCCAGTTCGTGTAGAAGTGAAGGACCTACATATTAGTCGCCATTCCTGACTACCCATGGTATTGGATGAATCCGAAGCATGAACATAAAAAATATGATTCTGACAAGTAACCATACTTATATTAGATGAAACAATTAATTCTCTTCTTCGTCATCAGAGTCTTCATTCTCGAAGTTGTAGAATCGTAACTCATAGGAGTCTTTTGATTTGGCTACTACTCGCAGGAAGTCACGAAGCTTATGACGTTTTAAGAACTTCTTTGTCAAGTACTTCAAATATCTAAGGACTAACATAAGCAACTACATGAAGACGTACCTTTTAGAGAATGGAATGTTAGATGTAACATTTATGGTGGACTTGTCTCGATCAATGTGAACATCTTTACCCAAATTGTTCAACTTTTTATTCACTTTAATATGCTCCTTCAAGTATTTTTCCTAAAGAGAAATGTATGTTACGGTGATAAGCAATACGTACGAGTAAAGCTGGGCTTATGATATCTTCATCGATAACTCCAGGTGAGCTACAAATACTATACTTCACAGCCTGCTTCTTTTTTGAAGGAGTTTTCTGGGTCTTTGGCTTGGGAACAGTCTTGCAAATAAACGTAGTTAGGACCAAAATAATACCTTTGACACAACCATGCTGAAAACCTTAACAGCCCGCCTCGCGAAGTAAGCAAATACTGCCGCCAATCTCTGCGGTGCAAATGTCCAATGGTAGATAAAAGTGTGTCGACGAAAATATTTGTTTTTGGTGGAGATTTTATGCTAATACCGTTTTTTCGAGAATTATTCTGGGATCTTTTCTTTAGATACTACAAACAAATAGTAGTTCAGGGTGATCGAACTATGTCATGGTAACTCTAACACTTATTAGACCGTTCATTAGGGAAACATATGCCCTTAAAAAAATTCACACAAATGCATTACAAAAATAAAACTCTTAATACTTTCAATGAGCAATTTTTGCACAGCAAACTCCATAACTATAGCTTCCCCATGCAAATTTCGCACATCGTCTTTGTGTTCACTGAAACCAATTTTCGTTGTAGATAACCCTGCACAAATTATGGTTACGGTTTCAGGGGAATTGTCTTCCTGATCGCATGGTCTGTCTTTATTCATTTAAGCATCAAAACCTCTCAGTACTGATTTTTTTATTATGAACTCTGAGAATAATATTACCACTCACTCATAAGACGAGTTGATTCACCTTTCTTTAAATATTCCCATTTATAATATTAGAACAAGACATATAAGCGAACAATATTGTTTTCAATTAGATCTTCTTCAGGCTTTACTCTAATTTACATAGATTTATATATAAAATTTTAACCAATGACGGTGATTTTGGGAATCAAATAATAATCTTAATAGTCTTAATAATAATAATAATGTGGTAAATGTTTTGAACATAGTTAATAACGATGATTATAATGATAACAAAATATTGATAATAAGGTTTATGCAGGTGATAAGAATAACAAAGATAGTATATGTATATAAGTGTATAAATAAATTGGGTCATATCTTAAAAGGTGAAGTGGAACGATAATCAGAGTTTAAATAAATATTATAAAAGTACAAAGGAGGTGGAAAATAAGAAAGGGTGGGAGGGTTTTGAATACAATTCACCTAGGCCAAGGGAGAGACAAAGGTAGAACAAACTTCTTTTGTATGCAAAGACTAGGGTTTTTCTCTCGAATTCCCATAGCTTCGGCTAGGTGTAAAAGACGGTTTCTGATTCCATTCGAAAGACTCGATGGAATACGATAGATAACTTTGAAAGCACTATTTTTGTCCACTTGGTGACCGCTATCAATCAAATGAGCCAAAATAGAACTTCGTATGGATTTTATTTGACCTTTTCCGAACCATGAAGGAAGATGCTCATTAATGCGTTTGTTCAGCTGTCTAGTTGTTCGCCCTGAGTTTAGACTTGTGTGTTACCTTTGATCTGTTTGGATAATTAACGTTCCAATTTCCAAAAGTCCTTGGATACTTAATTACTCGCGTCGTCAAATTCGTTTTCGTAGAACCGTCCAGACATACCCCCTGTTTTTCTGTAGGTAAGGCATAATTGACTACTAGTTGATTCTACTACCTCCGTTTATCCGCAATTGTGTGTATAGAATGCCAATGGAAGATATCAATGAGAACTATCGAATAAAAAAAGTGCATTGAAAAATACTGGTCTGGTGAAAAGTTATGACCAAAACATTTAATTTCCCATAAAATCCTATAGGAATCCTATAGGATTACTAGTTTCTCCAAAGGTATTATAGTATATTCCCAGCGGCGTTCACTCCAAATGAAACTTTACGGAGCAAGATTCATCAGCTCTACGGAACTTTTTGTCAGTGTTTGTATGTGCTCCTGACGTGTTACAGTTAATAAACATCTATATCTCTTCACAATTAACCTCAACTAGAAATATGTCATTTATGTGGCTCAGCGATGCCACCTGACCTGTTGTTGGCTCAATTGTTTGCAAATAAGAGTTTTTGTACTGCCTGCGACTTCGAAGCAGTGACATAAATAGAGAAATCTATGGGGGATATCTGTTTGTACGCATATGAAGGATATTTTTGATCGTGAGCTCAGTGTCTCAAAAGAAATCATTTAAGTTGCTCCTTATAAACCCAATTCACCTGATTGATCCTCCCGAAGAGCTTTGAGTCCAACCAACCATCCAGAAGTGCACAGCTTCAAAACCCTTACCGTTATGGATTACTAAAACTGGCACTATTGCGGACGCTACCTCACCAGTCATATTCTTGCACAAGTTCATGTCACCACACTGTTGAGAATGGATATTCACCTCATTTATGTACCTCCGGATAATCTTTGCACCCTGAGTAACAATGTAAGGTGTCCTTGACTACAGCCTATTATCTCACAGGATCTTGGAGAAAAGCAGTTCTTCGCTACATTATTTGCCTTTAAACAAACGTCACACAGTTTTCTCTTGGAAACGAAATCTAAACGTTTATTAAGAACTTTGCTTTTAAACGACTGATGGCGTTCTACCAAATATTCTCCTAAGCATAATGTACAGGGTGTAATGAATAGCCATGACTTCTTAGTGGGACAATTAGTAGGTTTTTCAACATTATTCTCTGATAGCTAAGTAACAAATACTCGGTGTTTAGAATCTGGATGAGAGTTCTTCCTCGTGGTGATATCAATCCACTTGATGTTTTTTCCAGTGGATGTTCACTAATCAGCAGCTCATAATTGGTGTTAGTGAAAACAGACCGCCTTTTGTCGAATAAACTTAAGTATTCAAACGATGGCTCGCAGCCTTTCTTAATGATGTTGCATTCACTTTTTGACCACTATCTCTGTGGATATAAAGAGCGTTTCAGTGTTAGGCTTTCAGTAGTCCTACCATAATTCGATGCGACACATAAATGATTTGCTGAAGTGTTAGATTTCACTCTGTGTTCTCTCTCGAGACGAACTTTTCAATTGTACCGAGTCATTATCTCCTACAGCCGGGGAATCTAGAAGTTTGTCTTTAAAAGTTCGGGGCGCCGAAGGCTTTTCACGAATATCTTCCCGAACAGTTCTTAGGCTTTATGGTATGATTTCTTCATTCTGAACGGAAAACAATGCTTGATAACACCCTCTGCCCTCCTATCGCAGTAGTGAGCCAAATAATATAGTTTGCCCCTATATCCAACAGCAACATTATCCACCAAGCCTTCGGAATTCTTCATATAATTCCACTAATTTATAGGATTGCTATCAAATTTAATGGCCTCTCTTTTAGATTTATCCAATAACTTAAGTGTGGTTCTGGTAAACTCGTCATTAGGAAGTATATCAGCTGCGTGAGAGGCGGAAGGTGTATAAGACAACTTCTTGTGCCGGAACATTTGCGACTTGCTTGCCGTTATCCTTCTGACTCAGTTTCCCTTTCGAATTGGACAATGCTCATTTTTTCTACTTACGGCTTTTCTGCACTATTTTATTTACAATCACAAAGTCTGGCAGCATCTGCTTCACTACTCTTTTCTGATTATGAGGATAACATTGGCATGGGATCGTACTTTACATCTGACGACGTACTGTTCGAAAATTTGAGTGGTTAGATTTATTAACAGGTCTTTGTTCTCAGTATCAAAATCGATGACACAGGTTCTGGGCTCAGCATTAGTTCAAACTGATATAAACTTTATGTTTCTGAAATACAGGTGAAATAATACAGTATCACAAGAGTGGCGATACAGACGCAACTACCATTCAAGGAAGGGTGGGAGATACCGAACAGTGTTACATGTAGAACGAAATAGTCAGTGGACTATATTTACAAACACATAAGAGGACTGAATATAAAACCCACTCATAGTCAACTTCAAGTTGTGGGAGTTTACATTAAGATTGTCAACAATCACACGGCAATCACGACAGAAAAGGCCGGGTCATTTTAATGGGTGTGCTGTCACGAAGCCTGCCTGAGATTACTAGGCATTATGACCAATTCAAACAAGTGTCATCTAAAAAACAGTTAAGCACATCTTAATTGTTCACTAAGAACGACAGTCTCTTCAACTTCAGTGCACTTAGAGTAACAATGATTCATAATTAGTATAAGCAAATACGTTTATATGAAATGTATGCAGTTTTTACAGACTCGACCAAATATGGTACAGATTACATTCGCTATATAGCAATAAATTAGCACTTTTTCCAAAGTCTGAAAGGGTGAATTACGATGCAAGCAATCAGAACATATCTGTGTATATACTGAATAATAAACCCACCATCAAGGTCTTCATGAAGGCTGAGCGGGAACTCAGTCTTTGTTTTGTTTCCTGCTGATGATTACAGTCAACCAACCGACGAACAACCTATATTGAGGTAACCGCCATGTCCCCACGTGATTAAAAGCTATTTTAGGGAGAGAAGAATGTCCTGGGAAACTGAAAGGTGGAATGCGATGCCATTAACCATAATATACCATTAGAAATGCACTTACAAAGTTTATACAAGGAAGACTTTTAGTCTTAGGAATGATAATGCATATTCGCAATGGTCTCACCTCGTAAACTGTGACGTCTTCGATGATGATATGACGCTCATCAAACAAGTTGTCTCGTTTGCATTTTCACTCCACGCTCAGACTTGATGTAGAAGCAGACAAAAAAGTAAGTGATGATGACATGCTTAATGTTTGTGATAAGTTGTCTGAAGTTATTACTGATAGGGTTGGTGGTCATGCAACCTTAACCAAGGAGAGTGGATGCTCTAAGTTACCTATGTTGAGCCTCCGTGTTTTGGTGAAAACCCGGGAGGTCATCCCCATTTATGAAGGAAAGTGAAATTATGCTGAGTGATTACGGACTTAATGATGGTATGAAGTTGATGTACTTATTGAGATATAGCACTGGTACAGAGGCAAGGGAAGACCAATTCTGTAAATTCCTACCACCGAACGAAGGATACGCGAAAGCTACGAGAATATTACGTCAAAGGTTTGGGAGGCCATCTATGATATCCGGTGGTGTATTTGAGACCGTTGAGAGTTATGGTACGCAGTCAAACGACGATTCCGAGGAACTCCCTTGAGTTACTGGATAGTTTAATGGTGTACAGAAACACCCTCGTTTCTTTCGATCGTATAAATGAATTGAACTCAAGTCAATTGAGGCAATCGCTGAGAGATTATTCGTTCGCCCACGAAGAAAGTTCATAAAAATCAGCTCTTGTTTAGACGAGGATGATTTAGAGCCAGGGTTCTATGGTGTTTTGGGTTTAGTGAAAAACAGTGTCAACCAAACAGTGAGCAAGTTTGCCGGCATATTGCATCCCACCTCTGTAATAGAGAAGTCAGAGGGGAAAGCGAAATCATTTGTGACGAAGGGCTCTCAGAGAGGTGGATATCTAGAAAGGCATATGGTGTCTGGTAATCCATACAAACTTGATGAGTGTGATAGCTTTCGTCGGATGTCCCCAACATATGGGTCACAAGTTGCTGGACAGGAACGGTTGTGTTTTATCTGTTTGAAAGAAGGGCATACAAAAGCGAACTGTAAAGCAGTGAGCAAGGTTGGTGGTAAGCTTATGTGCGGAGTTAGCGTCATCAATTTTTAACTCCGGTTCTTGTGATGGCGGTGATGGTGCGGGGAAGAAGCCCGTAGTCGTAAATGGTGACGCACTGATGGATATCTTGTGACAGACGACACCGCAGTCTGTGTGGAAGAAGAGGGTCACAATTTCAGAGTCCAGTTCTGATTCTTCAAGTTTATAAGGTATTACTAGTCTGACTAAAGATATAAAACCTTCTTTAAGGATTAATGAATAAAGATCTAAGCTATCTACCACCGTCATTAAAGAGGTTGCAAATGATTTCGATCATACAGGCGGCAGCCTAGTAAATATTTGTGGTAATGATCGTACTGGTGAACGTTTGTTTTCGGCTTTTCTCGATGAAACTAGCAGAATGACTATTACTACTGAGTTGATCAAATGTTCTGTACAACTTGAACGTTAAGTAAAGTTAAAGGCAGACGCAGTTGCAGACAGTATGGATACTGATGAGGCAGCCAGTGCGAATGATCCACGTACAGTCAATTCATCCACAGATGTCAATCCTAAACTGGAGATAATCATCAAAGTTACCAGTGGTGCTAATCCTACGGTTAAGCGGATTTCTACAGGTCGAACAACGACAGCTTATGGCGGACGAATAAGTCCACTAGAGTATATCAGTCAGTTGGTGTTGTCATCCACAGTGAAAGAGCCATCCATGAACTCACGTGCCTTACGCTGTGATAATGCCTGTATCGTTCTTTTCGAAGGGATGAAAGTCAACGGTGAGTTTAGTGGTAATGAGCCAACTGTTTGCGAGGGAGTAATTGTTAAACTGACTAACACGAATAAAAAGGCTTTTAGGTTTCGAGCAATTACTTGAATGTTATCGCCCTTGGTGTATATTACTCTGTGCTTTCGCTTGGTTGGTCTATATATCGTATAATAATAATATATTCTCAATTTTGTACATGAGGGACGCCAGTTTACAGGCAACATCAATATGATAAATTACATATACAATTAGTAAGCATATTTAATAATAATAATTTAATAAAATACATATTTATTCCTACCCACCCCAATTGTACAGACATGGATAAGTGTTATTTAAATTACATAAATTTGGTTTATGGTGAAATCACATGGTTGCATTCAATTTTCTCTTTCGTTTGTGGGAACAATGTGACAACTAGTCACTCAGTGGAGCACATCAAAAAATATAGGAATATTGCCTTCGGATGTTTTGGATGGATTAAAAATACTTGGGAAAAAAATCAAGCTTGAAGTCATTCCCCCACATAAATTTGGTGTGTACGGCATCGAGTCTTATTCTTGATTTATATCCAAATTTGGTAATAATTTGAAATAAGTGATACACTTGTATAGTATCGTCAGCATTTTCATCGTAACATCACAAGTGAATTGTACTCAAAGTTGACTAATAATAATACATCCAATTCAACGGCCAAATATATGAACAAGTCAAAGGAACACCTATGGGATCGCCAATATCAGGTTTGATTGCAGAAGCAGTGATGCAAAGGCTAGAAAACATAATCCTACTAAAGATCAAACCCAAGATTTGGATACGTTACGTGGACGACACATTTGTAATAATCAAAAGAAACGAGTTAGATAAAACTCACAACTTAATAAACAATGTCTTCAACGACATCAAATTCACAAGAGAAGGGGAATCCGAGGACAAAATCCCACTTTTGGACGTCTTAGTCAAGCGAACAACCCAAGTATATAGAAAATCAACTCACACAGATCAAATACTGAATTACAACAGCAACAACCTAATAACACACAAAAGGAATTTCATACAAACACTATTCAAGAGGGCTAGGACTCATTGCAGCACTCCCGCCCGAAGGAAAATTGAAGGGAGATATCTCGTGGACGTCTTCCAAAAAATGGATATCCACGAAATTTCATCAAAAGACATATACCCCCAAGCCAACTTATCAAACCAAAAGCCCACAAGGAAAGCACACAGAAATTCGCCCTGCCATATATAGAGGATATATCAGAAATAACTGCAAGACTCGTCAAACCTTTAGGAATTGACGTCGCACACAAACCAACAAAATCACTTCACTCAGTTCTATGCCAACCAAAGGACTCAACAGCGAAAGAAGATAAAACCAACATCATCTACAAAAAAATTGTAACAACTGCGAAAAACACTACATTGGCAAAGTGGACGTCCCCTCCATCTTCGTATCCACGAACATAAGCTAGCCGTCAAAAGACATGACATCCACTCCCTAATATCACTACATACAGACAACCACGGGCATCAATTCGATTGGGACAATGTTCAAATATTAGACAGAGGAAAAAACAAAAATGCTAAAGAATTTTTAGAAGCTTGGCATTCCAACGAATCATCAACCAATAGACACATTGAGATTGACAAAATTTATCAACCGATAAGAAAGAAACCTCACACACAAAGGGTCAAAGTTCAAGTCAAAGAAACAATCAGTTCCAATACAAGTAGCCTAGAAGGTGTGAAAACATACAAAAACAACCAATCACGTCCAAGGTCACCGGGAGAGATGACTAATAAACTCGTGGAGGGATCTAAAAGCTCACTTCAATTCAAATTGAAGTATGCGCTGAAGATGTCACCTAGTAGGGTGATGAAAGCTTCGCAAATTAACTATCCAGCTCAGAGAACACAACCACATCAAAATAATGAAATTTATATTTTCTAATAAATGGGTGTTTACAAGAAATTCAAGCTTGTTTTACAGATACGATCAGTTATGTTACTAATTACAGTCACGAAATATTACAAATAAATACTTTTTCATTGGTCCGGGGTTCGATCCCCTACCAACGCACACCCGATATCTATGGTCAGCCTGCAGAATTCGGGCTACCGATATCCATGCTGAAAATGCCACACTTGTACTGAAAATGCGGTGTGGCACCAAGCTGTAATCAAAATAAAATTAAAATAAATATTCCACAACTGTAATCTAGGTTGTTTCGTGGGGGAAGGTAATGCGTAACTGACGAGGCAACTGAAAGATATGGGACCAATCATGGTTTTAGATCATTTATCATTGTAAATGTCAAATATCCACATTCTTCATTCTTATTCAAAATGTCATACAGAAGCTAAATGGTGAGAGAATAAAGAAGACAAACGACAGAAACACGAAAGAAAGCAAGTAGAGTCCTCAAGGAGTGATTAATAAATATATACATATATATTCTGTTTATTAACAATGGTTATTTTCGGTGCACTAACTAACTAGTTCCGTTATGCTTACTTTTATAGTATGTGTGAACTAATATTATTGTCCTGTGTAGAAATGCTTATCATGTACTCCCAATAATATTAAAATTTATAATTGTAGTATGTTGTAAATACACGTTTAATGAACTTAAAATATCTATGTAGGGTGAAAAAGAGGGTGTAAGAGTCAGGCGCAGAAGTGAATTGTCATCTCTGAGCAGTCTGGTGACTGAAGCGATGAACACTGGAAGTGTGTTTGCATCACGCACATCGGGAAAGACGCTGTAGCCAGTTTCAAGGTTATTATGTTTTCCTGCGTCTGCTGGTTATGTGTTTTCTTGAACTTTTTCCATTGAAATTTAAAGGTTTTTTGGACGTTTTCCTTATTTTGTAGTGTGTAGGTTAGTTTTTGTCACTGGATGCTACCACGAAGCTTATTTTTAGCCTGAAGTTACCAGTTATTATGTTGGTAGTTAAGGATTATGGTGATCCTGCAATTATTGAGCTAATTCACGTATACTATGCTGATATAGTAACGTTCTTTAGTAATTAAACTCCATAACTGTTCTGCCGTTGTTTAATTGTTTGCTTAGACCGGAACTGTGCGCTTGTTTATCAGCATGACTGGCATTAAATAAGCACCTTGCCCTTCTTCCACGTATTTTCAGAAGTAGCTTATCAGCCTTGTTGCAGCCCTTCTAGTCCAGGTTCAGCATCCAGTTTTCTTTTTTAAGAAGGACCAGGGTTATTTCAGTATATACTGGGTTCACTTCAAGTAGATAAAATATTCATTTACCGTAAAAAAAGCATTATTGACGCGTGTGTTACATTTTGCTGAGAATTGTTGTAAGGTTGGTCTTTTAAGCGTCCCAGTTATAATGCTGAATTAAATCTTTCTAATTCTGAAAAAATTCTAAAATTCTCTAGTGAACAAATTCTGAATTCTTCTGAAATGGGTTATTTAATGGCACAGACTGGAACTTAGTGCAGGTTTTCAGCATGACTAACGCTAATTCAGCACCGTGTTCTTTTTCATGTCATTTTCAGGGGTAGATCAGAAACTACTGCGTTTGCTTATCAGCGTTGTTCCAGCCCTCACAGGACATAGTAAGCACGGACTAGCACCACTTCAGAAGATAGTGGGTAGATAAAATCCTCATTTACCATGAAAAGGCATTATCGAAGAATAGGTTAGAATAGGTTTAGAATTGTTGTAAGCTTGGGGTTGCTACGGTAAAAGTGATAAATCGTATTAGCCACTGTTACTCAGGATATGATATGAACCAGAAATCTTCGACCGATAAAAAGTAGTAAATAAGGCACAGATTGGTGTAATTTCTAACTGACTTCCAAAGGGCTTTCATCACGAAACAATCAACCAAAGTATGCTTCAATTTGTCACTCTCAGGCATTTCAACGGAAAGGAAGAGTAACACCAGCAAAAGTAAGCGATTAACAGGGGCACGTCTTAATCTTAAAGTTGTTTGCAGTTCATTTACTAGCAAACTGTCCAACCTTCTGGTGAACTCTGCTATTTCCCGCAGTGCAGCATCCGGATTTCTTTGGTTCAAACTGATGAGACGACATCTTAATCGTTCATAAGCATTTCGAAATGCGTTGTTTGGTTCCGGTGTTAAGCCGATGGCTCGTGGAATGTTGTCCGTCGTGTTATACCGACGTGTCCACCACTCGATATTTCTCAGAATAACTAAGAGTATCAATTAAGGAAATGGAACATACCACAGTTTAGATATGAGTTCAAGAAAGCCTCAACGACATGCGCACATAGCAAACTGTATGCACAGTATTTCCAACATGTGCATTTCGCCTCATTCCTGTTTACGAAGTAGATGTGACTACCTTCTGAGTAATTAACTGAGGTGGAAGATATTGAATGGAAGAAGAAGCGCATTTACAAGTCTAAGACAACTTTCTTGGAAGCAAACGGTCTGAGATGCTGTAATATAGACTGCAGCGAAGTATGCACCTAGGAAAAATCGTAAATTATATTCGAACTTACATCGTAATTGTAATATTCACAAAGCGTCAACTGGCAGTGACGTTTTTTACGTATGGTTGTGTGGTCAGTCCACCTCCATGTTTTCCATAGCGCCAGTTCCAGCTGATCACCTTTACGTGAATACCTTTCCAGCTGCCTTTGAGAATTCTCCACTCTGTTGTTAGTATTTTTCCCCATACTGATCGTGAATCGGTTGCACGATGCAGCTCAATATTTCCGTGTCCTTAGCCAGTACCTTCTAGTGTAAGCACCAGCCTCAGCGTCTATCGTACTTATGAGGTTTAGGTTACTCCAAAACCTTTGGCAATGCCTGTCATAACTGCACGTGGGTGCCATGCGAAACAACCACCTTTTAAAAGACTTATTTGGGAACTGTTTTCGCTATGTTAACTAATGGGAATGAAACGTGCCTTCCTTCTGAATGCCTGACATACATGGAAAAGACATAAAACAATGCTACACCTGGGGGATTCCTACCTAAAAGCGTTCATCTGTGCAGTTCCACAGTCAACAGTGAATGTTATTGTTTTCAATATATCACTCATAAATCTCGTAAACGTCTGCAATATCTCCTTGATATCTGCAAACCTTTCCCTCCTAGTAAGAGTAAATAAAACAGTTCTTCTTCTTCCAAATCCATCAATCACAACAAATTGATATAAAGGCCGTCTGTAATAAATTTGAAGAAGGAATTATACCTTCTTGTACTGCAACTTAATATATATTTATTCCTGTTTATGCAGGAACATACCAATTGTACAGGCATGGATAAGTTATTATATAAATTACAGTTTGTTTGTTCAATCTAACATTAGAGTCAGTCAGAACAGTCTGCAAAATAGTCTGTCTGTGTAACACATAAAGAGATATAGAAATATTGTCTTCGCATTAACAAAAAACCCAGACTTCAGATGAATGTGATACAAATATCTGGGAAAAATAAAGCTTGAAGTCAATTCTCCTATAAGACTTTGTTGTGAACAGCATCCTTGAGATAAAGTTTATTGATGTATTATTTTGATTCAATAATGTATTTATTCCATTTTTGTCAGCAGTCTTATCGTAGTTTTATAATAGGAAAGAAATTTGATCTTTGATACGAAAATTAGATAAGGTAATGTTAAATGTCAAAATCATAAAAATAAATCACTCATTTTAAATTAATACACAATTTGAACATAAAACAAGAACAAGATACGATGCCGCACACAACAAAGTTATATGGAGGAATTGACTTCAAGCTTTATTTTTTTCCCAAATATTTGTAATTTATCCGACACGTACTTGGGTTTTTTTTTGTTAATGCGAAGACAATATTTCTATATTTCTCTATGTGCTCCATTGAACGACTAACTATCAGAATGTGCTCACTAACTGATGTCAGAGAGGACAGCAACCATGTAATTTCACTATAAATCAAATTCATGTAATTTAAATAATACTTATCCATGCCTGTACAACTGGTGTGTCCTACATTGATAGGAAAATATATATTATTATTATTGTTTTACTGCATCAAATGAGGTCAATTCTAGAACTATCCATTTGCGCCATTTGCGTCAGCATGGCAGACTATACATGTAAGTTGAGTAATACATTGATAACTGTTTGAAAACCAGTTGCTTCTTTATTTCAGATCAAGAGTACTCCTTGTACAGAATGTTAGCCAGCGTTTTCAAGTGGTTGCATCGGATCGTTCATGGAATTTGAGTTTGAATTTACATAAATGGTCATTTCAGCTTGGATGTTGGGTTTTTCGACCTCAACCAGGAGGTATATAGAAGATTAAGCTCAGCAGGGAGATAAAGTATGTAAAAATGAAGAAAACATTAATATTTTATGTATATATAAATGTATATCATTGTATAGTAAACACTACCCATAATCTAGTTGTTTTTCATGTAATTTTGCGAAGTCTTAGAGTTTATTTAGTGTCGTAATATTTAGTGATGAGTCTAGGCGTTATAGTGTGCTAATAGCTCATGCGTTTTGGAAATAAGTGGTGCGGTGTGATTGGCATAGTCATTGGGATGAAGCAGTTTATATAGCAAGCGTTTGAAGGTTATGATAGAGTGACAGGTCCTTATTTCTAGGGGCAAACTGTTCCAGATCTTAGAGTACATGACTATGAAGAAGTTTGCACGGAGTGCTGTTTTACAGTTTTTCCTAGATACTTTGCACGTTTGGTTACGAAGGTTGTAAGAGCCTTCCGGTGAGAACTGTATCTCTTTGCTGTCTGAGAATGATATTTTATGCAATATTTTAAAGAAGAATGTTAGGTTAATGCTCAGTCGTCTCATCCAGAGTGGGTCGATACCTAGAGTTATACACCTTGATGTGTAGTCCTTTTCGCAGTCAAATCCTAGTAGTTTAGACGTGAAGTATCGTTGGACACTTTCTATTTTAAGTTTGTCACTTACACGAGTGCTGCTGAGAATAAATGGACAATATTCAAGTAGTGGTCTGACACAAGTTTTATATAATAATAGCTTCGCTTCGTAGTTGTGGAAATTCCTGAGTATGCATCCTAGAAGCATCCTCGATTTACGCGTCTGTGTCGCCACTTGCTCGGAAAATGTCAAGTCACTAGAGTACCTGAGTCCTAGGTCAACAACACTTTGGAGTTTAGGCAAGTCGATGGATTCAAGTACCAGTTTAATATTTATTGAGGGTGCACCGAAGCATATCCAACCACATTTTTTAAGGTTGAATTTTAGGTTCCATGTGGAGGACCATGCAGTTACTCGATCTAGTTCTTCCTGAACAGCTTTCTGAAAGTACCCTAAGTCATCACAGTGGAATGTGTAAGCTACTTTAAGATCATCTGCAATGATGAATGGTTTGCCTAGTGAGAAACAGCTGCATATGTCGTTGACATATAGAGTGAATAGGAGGGGGCCTAAGACGCTACCTTGAACTACTCCAGAAGTGACTGGACTAGGTTTAGAGTTTACAGAACCCAGTCTAACTACTTGGGACCTATTGTTAAGGAATGATTCAATCCATCCTAATTATTATTTTATTTATTATTATTTCCTTTAGTTCCTAGAGGAACATAGGGCTTCAGCCATGCGTCTCCATTGCGTTCTATTCTCTGCTAGAGTTTTCACCTGGCTCCAGGTCTGCCCACATGCTTTCATCTCCTCTTCACATGATCTCCTCCAGGTCACCCTTGGACGACCAACTCGCCGCTTCCCTTTCGGGTTCCACTCGAGGGCTTGTCTAGTGATGTCACTTGCTGGTTTCCTCAGAGTGTGGCCAATCCATCTCCATTTTTTCCTGCCTATTTGTTTCACAATGGGTTCCTGGTTGGTTCGCTCCCAGAGATCTTTGTTGCTGATCCTTTCCGGCCATCTGATCTTGAGTATTGAGCGAAGACATCTGTTAATGAAGGTCTGTAGCTTGTTTGAGGTGCTCTTTGTGACACGCCAAGTCTCTGATCCGTATAGTAGTACTGACTTCACATTGGAGTTGAAAATCCCGATCTTATTTTTGACGCTGAATGATGTTGTCCTCCACACAGACTTCAGAGTAATGAAAGCTTGCCTTGCTTTCCCGATCCTTGCTTTGATATCCTCGTCGGTTCCGCCTGTGGTTGAAACAATGCTTCCCAAGTAGGTAAAGGAGGTAGTTTCTTTCAGGTTTTTTCCATTTATGCTGATTGCTGTCTGTTGTTGTTGTTGGTGTTGGCCAGGGATCTTCATCACCTCTGTTTTTTCTATGTTCACCTGGAGTCCTATCTTTGATGCTTCTTCTGCCAACTTGTTACTTTTCACTTGCATATCTTCCAGTTTGTGGGAAATCAGGCATATATCATCGGCGAAGTCCAGATCCTCCAAGTTCTTTGTGTGAGTCCATTTTATGCCTGTTTCCTCATTGCCCGCTGTTTGTCGCATTATCCAGTCTACTGCAATCAGGAAAATCATTGGCGATAGTAGGCAACCCTGTCTTACTCCTGTCTTCACTTCGAAGGATTCCGTGAGCTTCCCGTTGTGGATTACTTGGCATGCAGCGTTGTCATATAACTGTTGGATGAGATGTATAATTGTCGGCGGCACCCCGTAGTAGCGAAGTAGTTGCCAAATCACCTCTCGATCGACGCTGTCGAAGGCCTTTTCAAAGTCGATGAAGTTGAGATAGAGAGGTGACTGCCATTCCAAACTTTGTTCAATGATGATCCGTAGTGTGGCGATTTGATCAATACATGACTTGTTACTCCTGAATCCAGCTTGTTCTGGTCGAAGTTTTTCATCCAAGGCTTGTTTGATCCTTTCCAGGATGATGCGGCTTAGTATTTTGCTTGGGATGGAAAGGAGCATAATTCCGCGCCAGTTCTTGCATTGACTTAAGTCTCCTTTCTTTGGTAGTTTGAATAGGTATCCTTTCTTCCAATCCTCGGGTACTTTGCCTTCTTTCCACACTTTCTCAAGTAGTGGCGTCATCAGGTCTGCTGTTGTCTCTGGGTCGACTTTCAATGCTTCTGCTGGGATTCCATCTGGTCCTGCTGCTTTCCCAGCTTTCAGCATCTTGATTGCCTTCAGGACTTCTGATTTCGTCGGGGGGTTGATGTTCACTGGTAATTCTGCTTCCGTTGTTGGTATTGTTGGGCGCGTTGTAGGTGGCGGTCGGTTTAGTAGTCTTTTGAAGTGTTCAGCCCAGTGTTTCCTTTGCTCCACTTCTTTGGTGATTGACTTTCCATTTTCATCCTTCACTGGCTTAATTTGTGACGAATTTTTGCCTGAAAGGTACCTAGTTGTTTGGTGAAGTGTTGCGAGGTCTCCTTTGCCTGCAGCTTGTTCTGCTTCATTGGCCATGGCTTCATAATACTTTCTTTTGTCTTCTCTAGCACTCTTCTTTACTCCTTTGTTCAGTGTATTGTAGCTTACATTCAACTCCTGTTTCTGTTGCTCGTCGGTGCACTGCAGAATTTTTTGTTTCACCATCCTTCTCTCCTCTATTAGCCTCCAAGTGTCCGTAGTGAGCCACGGTTTGTCCTGTCTCTTCTTTCTGCCCAGAATTTCCATGCAGGTTTCGCTCCATACTGTTTTCAAGTTGTTCCAGTGTTTTTCGACGCTGACCTCTTCACCAGTGTTGATTTGTGTCTCGGCTTTGTCCTTTATACTTGCAGTAAAGATATCCTTTGTATCCTGGTCCTTTAGTTTTTGAGTGTTGAACTTGGCTTGTGGTCTATCTGCAGCTCCTGTTTCTCTGAAAGCCTTTAATTTGAGTTGGATTGTTCCTTGTACGAGGTAGTGGTCTGAGCCGACGTCTGCTCCTCTTCTTGCTTTTGTGTCCAGTAGGCTGCGCCGCCACTTCCTCGAGATTGTGATGAAGTCACTTTGGTTTTTGGTTCGCCCATCTGGTGACACCCATGTAGCCTTGTGAATATTCTTGTGTTTGTATACGCTGCCACCAATCACTAGTTCATTGAAGGCGCAGAAGTCGGCGAAGAGTTCTCCATTTTCATTCATCTCTCCCAGAGCTTCTTTACCCATGATGAGTTCCCTTCCTGTGTTGTCTGGTCCCAGTTTGGCGTTCATGTCTCCCATTAGTATTTTGATGTCACCGGCTGGAGTATTGTCTATTGCTGCCTGCAGTTGTCTGTAGAATTCTTCTTTCTTTTCGAGGTCTGCGTTGTTGGTCGGTGCATAGCATTGTATAATTGACACTTTCCTTCCTTTGGAGTTGAATCTGGCGGTTATTATCCTGGGTGAGATCGCCTCCCATTGTATCAGAGCCTTGGTTGCCGTTGGTGACATCATTATAGCCACGCCCTCGGTGTGTGTGTGGTTGTCTTCTGGGTGACCGGAGTAAATCACTGACTCACCTGTTGACAATTTGGTGAGTCCGTATCCGTTCCATCTGCTTTCGCAGATCCCCAATACTTGTAGTCCGTATCTCCTCATTTCGCTTGCGATCTGGGCAGCTTTGCTAGTCTCGTACATGGTGCGGACATTCCATGTCCCCACACAGACTTTTTCTTTTGACGCAAGGAGACTGTTCACGCTGAAGTTTCTGTAGCAGGTTTGTTTACAGGGTGGGGTTGCTGGCCTCACGCCTGAGTTTAATCTTTGGGTACCTGAAATAGAAGAAAGGTTAGTGTTGCGTGACCGCAGAGCCCAGGGGACATCTGCTTGAGGCCGGTCACACACGGCCTGGTGTGTCTCAGTAGCGTACTTATCACTTCTGCCCTGTGACACGGCAGCAGAAAGCGCGGTCGTTGTTAATCCGGGCCACGGCCGATCCATCCTAATAATGGGTTACTTATTCCTAAGGAGTTTAGCTTATTTATTAGAAGCAAGTGGTCAACGCGGTCAAAGGCTTTGGATATGTCGAAGTAGATGACAAGTACTAGTTGTTGTTTGTCGCGGCTGCTAGTTATGTAGTTAAAGAAGTCAACGTGACATGTCATGCATGATCTGGATTTTAGGAATCCATGTTGGTTTGGACTTAGAATATTGCAGCTGAGCATATGTTTGAGGATATCATCTTTAACTATTCGTTCAATGATTCTAGATACTATGGGTGTAATATTGATTGGCCTATAGTTGTTGACTTCAGTTTTTGATCCGGATTTGTGTTTAGGTACTATAAATGTCGTTTTCCATTTATCTGGATAGGTTTGGCTTTCTAGGGACATTGTAAAAATCTTAAGTAATAAAACGGAAATGTCAGAACCGCCGTGTTTATAAAGATACGATGGTATACCGTCAAAACCGGCACTACTAGAGCTTTTAAGAGTATTAATGGCTTGGTTAATATTAGAGTAAGTGAAATGAACTGTAGTGATTTGTTTCAGCGTTGAAGATGAAGGGAGTTCTATTTTAGATTGTAAACCGAGAAGTGGACTTGTAGGCTTAAGGTAGTTAGCTGCAAACGTCTCATTAAACAGTTCACACATGTCTGCATGTTTGCTGTATAGTTTGCCCTTGTTTATAAGGAGAGAAATTTTATGGCTTTGGCGATTCATTCGTTTCTTTAGTATTTCTGTGAGAGCACCTACTCTGGTGGTGCTGGCTAGTGCCGTGCATTCTTCATTTCTCATACGCAAGTTATGAGCTTGCGAGATGGAGCTAAGAGTACTAAGTATTGACCCTAGTGTACTAAAGTCGTGTCGCCTGAAGTAACTTGTTGACAGTCTTTTCAGTTTCCTACGATCCTTTGGCTTTATGAATGTCTTTCTATGTGGGGAAAACTTTAGTGTTTGAAATGGGATGACAGCATCTAAGCATGTGTTGGAGTTATAGTAAAAGATGTCTAGAGCTTTCGAGAGGCTATCAGTATAGAAGTACTCACTCCATTCTGAGGATCTTAGCATTGATTTTACTAGAGTCCAGTCTGCCTTACTGTAGTTCCTGTAAGTTATTTGTTGTGAAGTAGGGGTATGGGTTGCATTGCAACTTGACGGAAGTGGCAGTGCACACAGCACTGTTTTGTGGTCACTCCCTGAAAACTCAGAACCTACTAGGGTAGAAAGAGGACTTATATTGTGGCAGAAGATTAAGTCTAGTACGTTATTACCTCTTGTAGGGGTTGTGACAGTCTGCTTCCAGCCAAGTATATCCAGTGTGCCTAAGAACTTATCAAGTTTAGTTGGACCTGTGGGTATTTCCCAGTTGATTTCTGGTAAGTTAAAGTCTCCACATAGGATCTTATGATCGTAGTGGAGGGTGGATAATTGTTCTAGAGTATTAATAAGTTGGGTCTCGTAATTACTAAAGGTACCAGGTGCTCTATAGGTGCATCCAATTAATACTATTGCGTTATTTAAGTGTAAGTTAACCCATAAAGTCTCAGGCATGTTAAGTGTACTACTTTCTAGCTGTGATACAGTAAGTGTATTCAGAAAGTACATGAGACAACCTCCTCCCTTACCACCTTCCCTGTCACACCGAAAGTGTGTATAGTTATCTAATCTTATCTCTTCATCCAGTATGTTCGAGTTACACCAGGATTCAGTGATGACAATTATAGGGGGTTTGTATATTACTGTGAGTGCTCTGAGCATCGGTAGTTTATTTAGAACAGATCTAGCATTTATGAGGATTAGGTAAAGATGAGATTTGAAATAGCATTTGAAGTACTTAAGTTCGTTAATCAGCCCCGAATGTGGTTCAGCACCCAGTAGTACTGTTTGACATGACGACCCTATGTTAAGAGGAGTTTCAACATCATGTTCAACTATGTCTATCGAGTTGGTGTGTGCTGTTTTCGGTGAAGAATTGAGCGTTGGAGTACTGGATGTGCTATAGGCTAAGGCATTTTTATTTTTAGTTAAGCTAGAAACGGGGGTAGGGATCTTTATTTGACCTAAACTTGTGCATGTACCAAGTGTGCTTAGTGGATGCGGGCGAACTAGACTGTTCCTATATTCATGCAAATGGGGAGCCAGCACTAGCGGTTTAGGAGTGTTAGCATCCCTACCAGCTGTTTTTTCAACGCTGACAGGGACGCAGGGGATAAAAAATGATTGGGACCTTGTGAAGACCATGGTCTATTATTCCACCTATTGTTAGGTACTAGTGGTGTCCTTGTAAGGGTTTCGAATGTACTGCTTTGTGGGTTAGTTCCCAGCAGACTTGTACCGTATATCCGATCAAAATTTATTAGCGTGCCATACTGTGAGTGCCCTGAGTTGTTGGTGGTCGAGTTCTGACTATTGTCACTTGTACTCTTGAGGGTGGCATTGTTTTGGCGTTGGTTATCAGTGTGGGCCATGGTGCTATTTCGCACGTTGTGGGTGCCAATACTATTGACCGTGGGGAATGTGGGCTTAATTATACTGCCATTGTTGTTGTTGGCATGATTTGGGGTCATATTCTTCTCTTTTTTACCAATGGACTTATGGCTAGGAGAGGAAAGGGTCAACTTTCGGGGGATTTTGACTTCTTTTCTTGGATTATTTAGTGACATGTCTAAATCTACGGTGGTAGGTGGTATAGTTTTATTGGCTATTTGATTACAACTTAGCGGCCTTTCGGTTGGTGTCGCTCTCTGAGAAGATAATTCTGTGTGGTTAGAGAGGGGTGGTGCGGTGGATTCTACGGTGTCTCTCAAAGGGTTGGGTATAATTGCTGCTTGCAATGTCCTATTGTTTATTCCAGAATTAGACTCAGTGTGATAATTATATACGCGCCTTTCTATGACGGTCTTGTCCACCGCAACCTTTATTAGTTTGTAATTTCTGGCTTGCGGTAGGGTGTGTTGGGAGTGGGTAAATTTTCTGGCCTCAGCCGGTGTTTCGAACTGAAAACGAATAGGACAACACTTGTCATGTTGACTCTTCTTCAGCCTGTAGCACTTAGTCTTGGAGTTGGGCATTTTCGCCTCACTAAGTAGGATGCGCTGTACCTTTTTTAGTGCCTCATTATCCGGAACGTTGTAGACAATAGCATTTAATTTAGCATCTAGTCGTTTTGTTACTTCTGTAGTAACAAAGTTAATTAGGTTATCCACCTTAGAAACCGATTCACTGTCAAGTTTGTTAAGGTCTACAGTTTTCATGAGAATAGTTAAAGGTGTCAGTTCACAGACCTGCAGTCTGATATCACTGATCTGGCCTGATAAATTGGAGATTTTGGTATTGGTATCGGAAATTCCAGGATCTACTGACTTATTGTTTTTTAAGTCCCTTAACTCGGCCTTAAGTTCTCCTATAGACAACTTTAGAAGTTCTATTTCTGAAGATAGTACTGAGACAGAGCTTGAAGGCTGGAGCTTTTCGATAAGCACATAAGGTGTAGGGAGGGTTTCTGTATGAGCAGAGGGTACTGAATTTTTGGGAGTAGTGCTAATACTAGCTGTCAGTGCAGTCTTATCCTCAGTTTCAGCTCGACGCTTACGACATACAAGTGAGTTTTGTGGCTCACTATAACCATTTGTAGGAAGTATGTTGCTTGATGTAGCAATCAACGACTTAAAATTAGTCATCAGTTTTACAGGGGATTGAGTTCGCTGCCTTTTTCTTTGGTTAACCATAACTATTTGATATGAGAGTTAATAGTTATAGGTGTGGAAGTAGTAGAGGACTTGTGCAAGGATTACAACAAGATAAATTTTATGTAACGAATCACACAAAAATGTAACGCAAACGTTGGACGTACCGCTACGCAAGTTGCGGTACCCCATCTTATTCGTTTTATAGGTACAATCAATTCCAGCTACTTGTGGAAACTTATGATAGAGGTCTATCATATCATTACGAGCGAAAATGATTTTCGATACAAAGCCTGCATAGTCCTACAGAACACTAACTGGACCTGTCTGCTTGAGTCAATGAAGCAGGTCTTCCATTACTGATTTCTATTCTACTGCCCCATTTATTTCGATACGACTTACGTTTATTTATCCTAGCCCGCACGTCTTTAATATGATTATACAGGGGCGACTGTCCGAATTTCTCATGTTCTAAATCCATGATTTCATGGACATCAGTGTTCCTTTGAATGAATGGTTGCATAACTGTCATTTCTTCTGATGATAGCCGATGTCTAGATACATCGGTGGACATGAAACTTGCTGTACATAGATGGTTATGCACAGTTTGGTATTTTGTTATCTTGTATCCTTCGGATTTACGCCGTACTATGATTTTTGACTGACATGAAGTACTTTTGAACCTTAAAATTTTTAAAATTTACACGCGCAGCCAACTTACCCTCTGTTCCTAAAGCCAGCACCTCGGGGAGCACGTTTGCCTCCACAAGTGCATTTATACCTCACAAAATTATATTCCATAGGGCCGGATGGATCTTTTTTACTTGAACCAACCCAATAGGATGTGTTGAATTCCTTTCAAAGAAATAATGAACAACTTAGTTAGTATCTTCATAAATGCATCAAAAGCTTCCTCAAATTGTAACCATGTGTGAAATACACAGCAGAGTATTATCTTTTGGAACATAGCCTTTACATCACACAATAAAGATGACACATTTCGTGAAGTAGAGGCAGTAGGAGTATTTTGTAACATCATTAAATGGTTTTAACAATTCCTAACGTGCACAACACAATGATTCAAGTAAATGAACAATAGTATATATTTCAGTGCTTATATACCACTGTTGTGACCTAGGAAATTTACTTGGTTTATGCTGACCTAGTATGCACAAATCACACAGGTCACTGAAGTGACAACCCAAAAAGTGGATCAGTTAATACATACATAAATATATAATGTCCTAATTAAAGACACATTAAATGTAGTTGGATTATATTCACCTAGTAAGCAAAAATGCAAACGTCCTAATTTGGACTTAAAATAAATGTATCAAAATTATTATTGATTTATATTCACTTACTAGACATTCTCATGTATCTTAATGTACTTTAAACACCACTAACGCATCCAAATAACGTGTGAATATCACGCTACACTCACAACAACAAAAATTAACACGCCATTATATTATGGTAAGTTAAGTCTTCAATTAAACTGCCTGTAAATTTCCGTGTCAGAATTAAAAGATTACCGCTTTAACTTATATTTTAGACCAATAGGAAGCCAACTAGCCAATAGCCAATCAAAATCTACCTAAATCTATTTTCGCACATCAGCTGGCAGTCTATTCCAAATGACTGAAAACTTATTTAAGTAGAAGTTGTACCGCATGTAAGTCTGACAATGCTCTACAGCAGCTAGGTTGTGGTGATTTCTAAGATTGTAACTGATGACAGCGGTAGATTTAATTATTGGCCCGGAGGAGAAGATTAGTTAGCTTGTAGTAAAAAGTAAGGTTTAACTTAGGACGTCTTTTCCAGAGTGGTTCTAATCTTAGACTTTGGCAACGCTCAGAGTATTCGAGACCACTTTCTAAACCAAGAGTTCTTGAGGTTAAATTGACTTTGCGCTCCCTCTAACTTAAGCTTCTCATTCTGTCGCATGTCGTATGTTTGTTAGTCATCTACGTTCCACGATACGATGTCATGGGTGTGGCATCACTGAGAGTTAATGATGCTGAATATTCATGACCGATTTTCGTATAGTATGCGTCAGACATTGCAAAGTAACGCTTCAACTTATGTTATTGAATACAAAATGCTACGAAATACTATAAAACTATACATTTTGGAAAAGTGTGTGAGAGAGGATAGTTATTGATTGAGTAAAGTGGACATGTTAATGTGTCTTTCTAGGCTCCGTTTGAATTTCAAATGGTAGTTGTTTCCAAAGGGTGCAATATATGATGCACATATGATGAATAACGGAACAACCTCCATCGTGAAATCTGTTTATCATCGCAATGTTGGTCCACTGAATCTGCTAATACCAAAATAATACTGTACTTACCGTCTACTGTGGAGTTCTATAAATTTTCAAACCCTCTACAACTGATTAATCGATAGTGATCGTAAATTCTGCATTTTATGTGTCTGCACCTGTGTATCATATTCCTTCTTACTCCCCATAACGCAACCTTTTGTAATTCTCGCGTGAAGTTAACTGACCATGTGTATACTGGCGATCAAAATTTAGACTCAAACCAATATCATATAACTTATTCGATTAAAAGTAAAAATTACAAACTTCTTAAATAGTTTCTAGAATTTTTTCATCTTTTTTCAATACTAATGACATAAAAGTGTTCAATTTCAAATTGTACTCGTCAAATATGATAATGCCTGTACAAATGTTATGTCAATCATGTAAATGCTTATTTTATGTGGACAAAATATTATATATTATTCGATATACAATATTTTTCCACGTTATGGATGAGTTATTGCAGCCATAGGGGTTCTAATTTCAGTTGTATACACCTGTCAACATATTCCTCTTGTTGGTCGAATTCTGTTACGCGTTTCGTGAGGAATCTCTGGACACTTTCGACTTTTTTCGGTCTGCAGACCTTAGGTTATTAAATAGGAGAGCACAATATTCGAGTTTGGGTGAATACATGTCTTATATATATAGCTAATCGTGCTTCTCGGGTGTAAAGGTTACGCAGTACAAAGCCAGTAAGTCGTTTACAGTCAGATACTACCTTATTTGCACAATCAGATAAGGTTAAATCTGAGTACAACATCCCAAGATCTGTAACTGCGTTCAGTTTTGAGAGGAGCTTGTCGTGCATGTATAAACACATTCGCGGTTTCTAGCGTCCAAGGTGGGTTATACCGCACTTGTCTGGGCTGAAAGTCAGTTTCCACTTTTCGCTGCAACCGCCTAGATTGTTTGAGTCATGTTAAACCTTGCTTTAGAAGCTCATGTCATCGTGTGCATATACTATATTGAGGTCATCTGAAAAGGTGTATGGCTTGCCATACTCGGTCACAGGAACCATGTCATTTATGAATAATAGGAATAGAATGGGGCCAAGAACGCTACCTCTCTTTACGTCAGCGGTTATCGGCCTAGGTAAAGACTGCCGGTGGTTGATTTTGACTAAGTGCTTCCTTTTCGATAAACTCATCATCAGGCTCTACAATTATATATACATTATAGTGAATGAATTAATTAGTGTTATGAAAGACATTAATGTTTAAATAATATCGAATCAATAATACTGATAGATTACAGCTGAATAGCATCGACATAAAATAAGCTGAATGTCAGAAGAATTAGGAAAGATAATATAATAATAATTTATATTTTCATATGAACATAAATTTACATGAAAATGCATGCTATTTTTACAGGCACGATCAAGTATGATATAATGTCAAATAGTAGATTGTCTACAAGTTAATAATGTTTCAACAGCTAAATATTTGATATATATATAAATACACTCTTTGTCTGACCCATATCGTATCATTATTGAATTAAACAGTAGTCCTCCAGGTTGCGCAGGAAAATCAACTTCGTTTCGTTTTCAACCCGTAGTTGTAGGCATACGATAACCAACCAATATTGAGGTAAGTACAACGTTTACAAGGGATAGTAAGCTGTTTTAGAAAAGTAAAGGTGCTAAGGTGGATCATTAAAGTGTAATGAAATAGGTAAATGCAATGTGTCATTAATATATGCATTCATAAAGGAAATACAATGGGAGACTATAATCCCTAGGCTGACAAAGTTCATTTGCAATGTATAATGCTACCCCATAGGTTTTACTATCATGTTGTCCACTTTTGGTTTAACACAATTATCCACAAGCCGGTTGTTTTAATTTCATACCTTTTTGTGTATTTGGTGCACAACCGTACCCTATAGAGAATAGGAATAAAATAAGTCGAATCAAATTCATAAAGAGCTATAAAATGTTAGGTTTAGTGCAATAAAATGAGCAAGTGAAGACGTTATTAGAAAATGTATGAGATGAGACATTGTTAAGTGATATTCGAAGATACGAAAAAGGAAAGCATGTCAATTTATAAGATGCCCCATAAATCTGTGCAGAGCCCACGTGGTCGCATCCCAGCAATAGGCTGACCGAATGGTATATGTTTAAAGGTAGAAGCATGATCTGTCCAGGCGATCATTATTATCTTTTTCAAGATAAAGATTCAAGCCCTCATAGAAATCTCGAGCCGTCAAATTGCATATTGCTGTTCCTGCAGAATGGGGCGATTCATCTTAGTGTCCACCACCATCACTTCTGATCAGCATACGCCACCCTCCTCCTTTTATGATGTTAGGCTCTGATTGTTATGGCTACAGATTCATGAATTTCTAGTCTTTACTGAATGCCAGCCAGGGCAGTAGTAGTGGCTAGCTGGACACACACTGCACACAAAGCACTGGTTGTTTCACGCGAATCGCTATAGCCTCTGTTGTTTGGAGCATGCGGTGCTTCAGTGTTTTTGGCAATTTATTTAGTACCTGGTAGATGATAGTGAAGGATTCTTGCTGGCTGCTTTGTGGCCTGTTTGAACCAGGTGGTCTAATATCGAACTGTTGATGGCTTTTACAACACCTTTACTTAGCCATACTGGGAGAAGTTCTCTACCACGAAAAATCAAGTTCCTAAAGCAACGGCCAATATAACTCGCTCTACCGCAAGAGCGGTTGAAACCATATTGAGATGGAGATAGTAGGTCATTAGAAGTCACAGCACACAGAAAACTTGCTAAATTAGGCAGGTGTTCTGGACTTGTACTTCACAGTGAATGGATTGTCAGATTGAGGTTAACTGACTTACAAGGAGATGGGCAGAACATGAGTGGAATGGGTTTTGGTGTTTTCTGGCTTTTGACGTTTGTGTCAGTGTATGAACGGTGCATTTCAAAACATTTTTCTGCTGACCCATTTGTTTCTACCACTTCAGTATCCATAACCATGTCCTTACTCACAGATTGACTGTTATTTCTCCGTGTGTGCGAAAACGTTTTTGAACTCTCCTGCCATGTCTTCTAAGGTGCCCCGACCTGGTGGGAGGGAAAAATGAGAATAGGTCAGGCCCGTAGTCATCATTTAAAGTCTTAAACATTGTAATTAAATCTTCTCTCTGTCTACGGTGTGATCGGGAGGAGAGATTTAAACTGTCTAATCTTCCCTCATGTGATAAATTAGTCATACCGAGAATAATACATGTCGCCATCCTTCGAGCCCTTTCTAGAATATGTGAGTTCCCTTTAAGACAAGGACTGTCTTGTCCTAAAGGGGGGCACAAAGTGTTGAGAGCGTTTAAAATTTGAGTTGTGGGGATTGTAGATACAGATAGTTTCGCGTCATTTTGTAGAGAACATCTCCATATTCTATGCGGAATGATGGGCTGCGGTTAGTGAGATATAAAAGGTACTTTGTGAAAATATATCTGTACATGTGAGATTGTAGAAGGCCACGTCCTTGTTTTCTCTCATTCTGCCAGTGTGTCGGTTTCTTTTCACCGACTGTGTTAGACAGACGTTACACAAGTGACATTTCCTGTTTGTTTGAGGACCTCTGTCTTGACCACTGCTTTTTATTCCGATATTAGAAATAGAGTCAAAACAAACAGATTTATTCTCTGAGCGCATACACTGAATGTGCCGGTGATTTCCAGATTTCTCAGATAGGAACTCGTGTGGGAGATCAGAGGAATTCGTTAACTCAATTGAATCTAAACCATTTCCCCTCCAACGACCAGTTTGTTCATCCGTGAGAACTGAAACACATGGTGGTGAGCATAATTTTCAAGGAGCAAGAGCTCGACAGGCTCGTTGTGGTATGGTCACGTACTCGTTCACTAACTTCGAATCATCGTCAATAAATATGCTTTTCCGCAGTTGTAAGTGTTTCATTCTTCTTTTGTTGGTTGGGGAGTTGTTAAGAGCAGCTCGCCCACCAGGTTATGTGGGCCAGTCTAAAGCGTCAGCAGGCATTTTGGCCGGTCTTTAGGTCTAGCAGGGTTGACTGCCACATTTCAAATGTGAGAGTTATGTCTAGCACGAACCAACTGAAAGCGATTTCGAATCTATACCAACAGACTAACTAATTTGTTTCCTAGACTGGTTCTAATATCGTTTGTGAAGCCCTTTGCTGTATTAAATAAATAAATAAATAAATTTATTCTCATAGTAGAGTACATGAGGGACGCCAGTTTACAGGCATCATCAAATTGTTACAGAAATAGAACCATATAATTTAATCACAATTTACAGCCAGTAGCAAGATATGCTTTACATGTTCGATAGAGATTATACATACACTTGATAAATGTTAATTCCAGTAGTATAAAACAGCCTTTTCACTTATATACGATCATTTCTGTGCAAAGTTGGAAAAATCTGCTAGATTGTCAGTGAGTGCAACACAACAGGAAATACAGGAGTATTGTCTTCGCATTAACAAAAAAACCAGGTCTTTGGTGGATGGATTATAAGTGCCTGGGAAAAAAATAAAGCTTGAAGTAAATATTCATACATAACTTTGTTGTGTGCAGAGTCCTCGAATTATAGTTCATTGATGTGTTATTTTGAAATCAGTGATGTGTTTATCTCATTTGATCTGCAATGTCATTGTTGGGAGTAAGTACATAAGCTTCGGACGCATTAATTAATGGATTTCTACTGCTTACGGGTATTTTCTTAGCGTGAGGAAAGTTTATGAATTTCAGCTATTCCGACAGGAGTTGAGAAAGCATCCTTTGAAAGGATACCAGTGTGCTTGCTTGTTCCATTTCTAGTTGTACTTCGTTCCATGTCTGCGCATATTTTATAAAGTGGTGGTCTCACATTTTTCGATAGCCACTGTTCTTCTTATGTGTCTTAGGTTATAGCTGTTATCTTTTGAAAGTCGAGTGCCGTAAGAAGAGTTGTAAAATGGGGGAGGGAAGAAGCTTACACAGGACTCCCAAGTTTGGGTTTCTAAAGAATAAGATCAGCTGCTGAGTTGTGGTGTGATTGTGCATCCATACCATCTATTACAGTCTATGCTGGGATAACTTCCATTAAGGCTGAAATCGTTGAAGATATTGCAAGATTTATTGTTCTATTTAGCAAAATGCACCAAGTAGTCGTAATACAACTCTTAAATTTCGAGGTTATCTGCTGTTCAAATACCTAAACTGCCATGGGCGAACACAAAATAGCCCAGAGTTAACGAAAATGTGCACTCAAAAAATATACAGCAGTTGAAGATGAAATGTAAATGGCCCAATTTACACAAAAATGTAAAATGGTTTTTAGAGTACAACTTAAGTACTTGAAGGTAATTTATTAGACATAGCTATGTCTACCAGAAGAACGTTAGTTCCTTTACCAAACTGTGAATTAAAATAAATTCATACGACCTTGACCTTGGCGGCCTGTTTGAACATTTTGGGCTACCATATTCCATGTACATTTTGCATCTATTTACTCATATTTTGTTGGTGTTTACATTTAAAATTATGCATTCTAATCGTATCATTCACTCTCGGGATTATATAAAATGCTTAAAACCTAAAAACTTTCATATTTGCAATAAACTCAAGAAAAAGCACCATGGTGGTTGGCAACGTGCTTTAAAATCTACACCCATACATCAAACTACTGTTCCGGTTATCGTTAGTACGAACTGTCGGTCACTGCCTAACAAAATTCTGGATTTTCAGTCCCTGTTGTTGTCCGAAACTTATCATAATACTGGTATTGTAACTCTACAAGAAACCTGGCTTCATGACTCATATGATGACAATATAGTATCTTTAAATGATTTTAATGTATTCCGACAAGACCGTGTGTGTTCCAAGAAAAAATGCGGCGGTGGAGTAGCTACATTTATTCACTCAAAATGGTCTATTTCTAACAATGTTTGTTTCAAATTCTCGAATGACTACATTGATTGCATCACTGTCAGATGTCGCCCGAGACACTTGTCAAAATACAAATTCATTTATATTTCTAATGTTTATGTCTCTCCTGGCTGTACCATATCGGATTTATCTATGTTCGCAGATGAATTCACCGCTTTTGCTGCAGCTTGTTTCGAGAACTCTTTATCAATAGTGACTGGCGATTTTAACTCTTGTGATCACTCCTTCCTTATATCACTTGGCCATGACAATATTGTTAACTTTGCTACCCGTCTCGAAAAAACACTAGATCTAGTATTCATCAATGATGTTGGTATATATGAAGCTCGCAAACGTGCTCCTGTATTGAACTCTGACCACTGCATCATACGTGTACTGCCTAAAATATATTCCAAATCGCACAAACGTATCTTCTCTCACCTCTACAGTAAATTTCAACGGAGATGCTACTCACAAGATAATCTAAGCAAACTCAGATGCATGTTGATAGATACTAACTGGGACCTATTTACAGAACAAACATTAAATGACACAATCACAAACACCACAGATTATCTTAAATTCTGTTTGGAAATATGTTGCCCTAAAGAAACATTATTCACTCGTTTTGACCGTTTCTCTTCTCCATATCTCAAAAAGCTCCGTAGAGATAAAGAACTGTTGTTCAAAACAAATGATAAGTCAGGTGTAAAAAAGCTAAATCCTCTGATAAAACTCGAAATGCACAGACTAAATGTTTTATACAACCAAAGATTCTTGTCATGTAAAACCCCTTCTAGTTTATGGAAACTTTTTAAAGAAATAACTAGCGGTAAGCGGTGTAATTCTGAACAATCTCTTAATGTTAATAATCTTAATAAGTCTTTCATACGCTCCTCTGACGATATCCTTCCTAATGATACAAATCACATAGACAATAATTTTAATGGTTTTAATACCCTTGATGTGCTTAAATGGCTCCGTTCTCTTAAGCCTTCCCAAAGCCTTGGTCCTGATGGCGTACCTGCCATTGTCCTCAGGAACTGTGCTGATATTTTGTGTTACCCTCTTACTAATATTTTTAATGCTTCCTTTTCCAGTAATGTTCTACCTTCCGCATGGAAAAACATTAAAATTGTCCCTATACCAAAACAATCTTCTGGTACCGATAGTAAATTTAGGCCTATTGCAATTACTTCTCCTTTTTTAAAATTGATGGAAAAACTACTTTTACTTCGTCTTGAACCTTCATTGAAAGCTTTTAATGACCCTAAGCAATTTGCATATAAACATGGTAGAAGTACCTTGGATGCTGCGGTTGTCTTATATCATAATGTTGTTTCTTGTTTAGACAAAGGTGCCAAATATGTCCGTGGTGCTTTCCTAGACTACACATCTGCGTTTGACTCTGTACCTAGGGGCCTTTTATTAAATAAGCTCTCCTTGACGCACACAGCATCCTGGGCTAAGAGTTGGTTGCATTCTTATTTTTCTGATAGAATGCAGTATACTGCATATAATGGCAAATCTTCTTCTGCTTTGCTTACAAAAGCCGGTGTTCCTCAAGGTGCCGTCCTCTCTCCCTTTCTTTTTTCTTTCTTCTTACATGACCTGCCACATTTAAACGAAACCAATTTTGTCAAATATGCTGATGATCTGACTGTATCACTGCCTATCACTTCTGAGTCTGACTGCTCCAAACTTAATAGCTTTTTGTTGGACATCAGCATGTGGTCTAAGTCAAATGGTCTTATGTTAAATCCTTCCAAATGTCAGGCAGTTAACTTTACCTTCAACCATCGACGTGACATACATGAACTAGTTAGTTCCCATGATGCCTGTAGCATAGATGGTACAGAAATTGAAACCAAATCAAGCATTAAATACCTTGGATTAGTTCTTTCCTCGGACCTTTCATGATCATCTCACATTTTATTGGTCTCTAAGAAAATGTTTCGTCTTACCTTCTACATTGAAAAGTTAAGACAACAAGGTATCAGCCAACCTTTAGTTCTGCGATTTTTAAACTCCTGTATTTTACCCATTTTACTTTATTGTTCTCCATTAATCTTTCCTGGGCTTCTTAAAAAAGACTATGCCGTATTACGAAGGGTATTAAATGCTGTGAGTAGGGCTTGTGGTTTGCCACTGCGTGATCTCGCCAATACCATAGTCGAGAGACACGTAAATTCCTGTACAAAGTGGGCAAAGGCCGTACTGTCAGACCCTCTGCACCCTCTTTATTCACAATTATCCCCTTGTATCTCATCAGGTAGAACGAGAAGTCAATATAAGAAATTATATGCTCGTACCACTAAGTACAAAAATTCTACAATACCGTACTTAGCCCGTATTTTATGTGATGAAGACACTGTTAGACGTGAAACATATAAGTTACTACGTAATTAGCATAGTGAATCGACCCTTTCATTGTTCATCTTTCTGTAATTCTATGGTGTCACCCTTTCTATCGTTTAATTATAACTTTGCTATTTTTATTTTAGTTGTTATTACTATTATTACTATAATTTTATATTTTTCTCCTTATCCTCTACTGTAATTGCTACATAGCTCCTATAAAAACGTTTTGTTATCATTATTATGTATTAATTATTCCGTTTATCTACTTTTTTTGTTTGTTGTTGTCGTTTTTGAGTAAATTAGATGCAATACTGTACTGAATGCTGAAAATTCCTTGCTGTATCATTAATACTGTTTTTGGAATAAAGCAAAAATTATTATTATTATAATAATTTGGAGGTTGAAAGTATCGACGTTCGCGAACTGTACGGAGTATACTAACGTAAGATCTTATACCAACAACTTCTATAGTGTTCGCTCTTCGAGTACCAAAGATAAAGCAAAAGACCAGATTTAGATGTCCAAAGTACGTAATATATTTCGGGACCAAATCGTGGGTTGAAATGAATGCTTAGCTAGCTAGTAATCGTGCACGCACGTGAAACGACGGAGTACCATATGGCGGGGATGCTTGACCGGAAGCCTTCAGCTGAACAAGTCGACTTACACAGCGAGGGTCAGCATCCAATGTTGAGTGATGATTGCTGTGGTCAATAATTTTGGGGAATTATTCACCGCTACAATAATAATCAATTCTAGTGATAACAATTTATTCGGTCACCAGAGTTACGCTTGTCTTGAAGTGAGAAGTACATTATAATTATTAGGAAAGCTATCATGAAAATCTGATACTTATACTCAGTTACGCACATGCCATATTGTTAATAGCCGATTCCACAAGCTAAAGGCAAAATGATGATAATTTCGTAGAAGCAAAGTTCGCTGAAAGTTCAGTGAGTGCAAAGGAAATTTTCAGGTACAAAAAGCCTGTTAATCATCAGCATCCCTTTTTCTATAAACTCATAATCAGTCATAGCCTCGAGGCACAACTGACCTTACTCTGCTTTACAAGGGACTACATACTGGCGTGAGAGTGTACCTTATTTTTGGAGAATAAACCTCGGAATAGAGGCAGGTCGAAGTGTATCTCACACACTTCTTCTTCTAAAGAGGAGCTGAATCCCCGTATAGATATTTCATCAGATCACAACTACAAGCCATATGACGCTTAGTTTTGTAGCCTGAATTCTGACACATCAGTAAGGTACTGGTTGTATACTTAGAATACGCTGTACTCCAGGAATGTCTGTGTTAGCCATTACAAAGGGAAGAGTAAAATCATGTCGGAGTCTGGTCCTATACCCACCTGTAGAAACAATATTTAAAGGTGTATTAGAAGTCTATTTGGCTTCTTCAGTTTATTCTGTCTGCTTCAACAAGGAAATGAAATTGAGATATTCATCGTTTGAATTAACTACATATGCTTGTATCCATTGCGGACAGCATTGTGAAACTTCAAAAAATGACATCAGATGAAATTTCTGACGGTTATTTCTTCTTATCAGTCACTGGACAAATTGAAAAGGCGGATGTAAGCACAAAAATCATTAATTTTCTTAACAGTTTCCATTGCATGATTACATCTGGTGCAAGTACTGTTTCGTATATGGTCAAGACTGGATTAAAGTTGCAGTAAGGTGTTAACAAGGAATAATCCAATATTAGGGAGTAGATGAAGGGATGACACAGACCTCCATCAAGGGCTTCGGGTGTAATCAACAGAATAATTTGAATTTCCCCATTGATATTTCTTGGAAATCTACAAACCCTTTTGGTGGTATGTTATTATGCGCCATTCTCATGAAAAATTTGAAGGGCCGCAGATAGTTCTTCACGCTTATGGTGTTGATTTCTTTGGAAAGGACGTTATTAGAGGATACGGAGCAGTGCACATTCCAATGAAAATTGGTAGGTACGTACAACATTTTAGTGGTCTTCTGTGACATGTACTAAATACGAAACAGTATACTTCATACATATCTTCCGCATTAATCGTACAGTTATTTTGCAGATGTAGCATAATATTCATGGCATTCGTTTCTCAAAGCATTTGCCTTGAGAGACTACAGTCTTCTTACAGATGATTTTTTAAAATAATTTATGTGAACCTGTCTTACTTTCAGGACAAAAACATGTCGGAATCCTACCTGAAAGAACACCCTGCCTACACTTTCTAACGAAGATATTGTTTAATAAAGTCGTAATGACGAAAATGTTTAGCTCAGGGGGATGTGTATTATGTGGTTGTGTTCTGTGAGCTGAGTGGTTTAACTGTGGCACTTTCACTATATTTCTACACAACATCGCCAGTGCTCACTTTACTGTGGAGAAGGAATCTCAAATTCCCGTGAACAATTGAACTGCCTGATATCGTCTACCAGATGAAAATCTTTTTCTGTCTCCAGTTCCTTTGGAAATATTAGATAAAGTTCACCTGGTTTCACTGATCTCTCTGTATTTTGGTCAAATGTATTATTCTAGTCAAAATCGACCGGCCATTTGCTGTTTTTTAACGGTGAAACTAAAACTAAGGTAACGCACCAATTCCTGAATAATGTCCTTATCGAAGTCAGTGCCGTTGTTCCCATCTTATCACAGTTAACCGTGAGGCGACTTTCTCAGTGATTAGTTTGAAGACTATGACATATCTTTTTCTTAAGATTCATGTGTATAAACACTTTCTTAGGACACTGTGCTGCATTTATATTCAGGTGTATGTAGAATTTCATTAATGATATAAGAATCGGTATCCTGGATTTATTTATTTCTGCAGTATACAGCTTTTTGGCTTCTAAAGCCACACATACGGTGGGGTTGTAACCTGCAATCTCCTGTTCAGATATCATACTAGATATCAATTAGAACATGCAGAATCAACATTAGACCAAGTTCATCGCAGCGGTGCAGGTTAATTAACTGTTTCCCTTTTCTAGCCCAAAAAATCCTTACTAATCTGTTAAGGACTCTCTTAGTCACACATGTGCTTGTGTGTTGTACTGAGACTTCGTTGCACTTATCTTCTCTTATGTAGTAAAATAAACTGACATCCAAATATAAAGACCTCTTTGTTGATTCGCAAATAATTCCTGAGTAAGTTTTTATGTAGGTAAACAACTAGAAGATTTGCTTGATTATAGTTTTTTGTTTTTCATTATTCGTGGCATACTGGTAGCCATCATTTGAGGGGAAGCGTTAATTAATCAGCTGCGGAATCGATTTGGCAAATGTAGTCTCGTTTGGGATTTTTCGGATCAAATACGCGGTAAAATTCCTCAGCTTCGTTCCTAAATAAACCTGTTTTCTATTTCATATATCTTCGTTTGTACTTTTGTGTGCTTGTTCGGATTATGGTGCTTTAAATTGGTTCGCTTTTGTGAAAAGCTATACATTGATGAGTTAGCTGGGATATTCCTGATGTTACTAAGTGACAGAGCTTTTATTTACCCTGACACATAAACATGTGTTCCACCTGAATGTGTCTAATGAATTAAAGGACATTTCGGTTGGCATCACTAGTTTTGAGTATTGTTCAGAATCCAAATAACTCATATTATGAGTGAGAAACTTTGATCTTCATGTTTAGAAAGTCTATTAATTAAATTACATAAACCTTCACAAATGTCTTCATATGAGTAGAGCTTTTAAAATTTGTGATATACAGGGAGTGTGAGGAGACAAGTCCGACTGAACTATTGCATTCCTGTATTATCTTTTTAGTCTGAAATACTATAGAATCTTCCCTATTTGTTATTGCTCCAGTTAATTTTACGTCCTGGATTTAGTAATGTTTGTGTAGTGTGTTCTGACTAACCTGATAGAAACAGATTAAGAACTCCGCAGGTAAAACATTATGAGAGAGTATCTTGTAGTAAAGAGAAGTAGCACATTGCAACCATTTGTCTAAAAATTAACTCTATCTACAAAAGATTTACACACTTGGAAATATTCCAACTTAAAACTCATACATTGATCAAAGAAGAACTATGTGGCCTTAGAATATCCGACAAAGATATCTGATGGCCTCTAGAACTTTTTGAGATACGAAGACTACAGGAGGCTAAAACGTTAGGTTTTAATCATCATATGGCCAATACTAAATTACTACTGAAAATGAGGTGGCCAAATGTTTCAAAAATGTAATTTATTTAGTGGTTACACGATTTACTGTTTAATGACGAGATTTCAGCAATGACACGAAACGTTCTTCTTACATACCGGTTTGCATTATTCTGTGACATTGACTAACTAGCTGGTTAGCTGCCAGTGATTTAGTATACGGTAAAATATGACCATGGTGGACAATTGACGAGTAGTAAGTATCCCTTAGGCAGTACGAGTGCACATAAAAACTACAGGGTATAGAGTACTGACGATAAATTCTCAAATGATGTAGACATTTTAGTTGGTGAAACTACCGAATTCCATTGATTTTTATGACTTAAGAAATGTTGGTTGAAAAAGTTTAGAATCGTACAAAATCTAGGAATGAATAAACCAGGATATGACATTAGTCTATAAAAATACTGACTGTTGAATAAAGGCGTGTAGTTAGTTTGTGTTTGGGCCTGATTAGGCTTATGAATCAAACATTAAAGGTTCTTAGCAAAAGGAACAGAATTCGATAGGGATGGGGATTTATCGTTTCCCTTAGTTCCTAGAGGAACATAGGGCTTCAGCTGCACGTCTTGATTGCATTCTGTTCTCTGCCAACGTTCTCACCTGGCTCCACGTCTGCCCACATGCTTTCATCTCCTATTCACATGACCTCCTCCATGTCACCATCGCACTGACGACTAACTCGCAGCTTCCAGTTCGGGTCCCATTCGAGAGCCTGTCGTCTGTTGTCCCTCAATGGTTTTCTCAAAGTATGGTCAGTCCAGCTACATTCCTTCCTGCATATTTGTTGCACAATCGCTTCCGGGTTGCTTCGTTGATTGCCAGAGATCCCTGTTGCTGATCTTTTCTGGCATTTTGAACTTGTGTCAGGTGACTGGAGGCGACTGCTGTGAGCATAACTCAATAGTAACTTTTCTGACTAACTAATCCAAGGTGAAATGGGTTTCAATCAATCAGTGCATATCAGCTCCTATGAAGTTGAAGATATGCCTAGCTGACGAGTGCCAATAGCCGCGAAACACAGGCCTCAATTTTCTCTGCCTCCTACCACCTAGAAAAAATATATGTATATATATTTTCTAAAATTTCTAGTATTTTCTGATATGCTTATTCATTTCTTCTTATATATTGACTAATTTTAACAAATAAAACCATGACAACTCACCATTTTGTTACCACTCTCTTTCTTGAAAAATTGTATGCAGATTCACTTGTATAGCTAAAGCAAATGAATTCAGGTACTGGTTTGTAGGGATTTGATTGATTGATTACAGGATTTCATCATGAGCTGACATCGGTTAGAAAATCATTGGAAAACCAACAGGGATAACTTGACAACTGTCTCTTCCTAGTTTGAGATTCTTGAGCAGTACACACCCACCACAGGGGGTTCGAACCCAAGACTTTCCGGTTACAAGACGAGCTCATAGATCACTAAGCCACTGGGACCCAATCCAATGGCCAGTCCATGAATTCCAGCTTCTATCGATTCACTATATAGCACCGAAAACAGTCTATTCTTTAAGCTGCTTGTTTTCTCACGAATATATGTTTTTCGTCTACTTTATTTTTTATTAAGCCACAGAAGAAGAGTGGCCATGTTTGTACCACAGTCGTCTTCAAAACTGATGAAGCTGAACGCTTGGTTGACAGGGAAAAGACCAGAATTCCTTAATCCAAAAGTTATAGCCAGTGGTGATGGTCGTGGAGGTTAGTAAACTTTTTAGTGTATCCATATGCTTATTCACACTTTAGAAGATCACTATCTTACTATTCTTAAATGTCTGTCTCTATGGTAACCTTACCAGACTGTGTACTATGGCTTTAGTGTTGTCGCAAGTGGAATTCTGTATAAATTCTATTTGCCAGTGTATTATTCCAGTTTCATAAATACACAAATTCTTGTGAGGATATATAATTCACAAGAAGATACGAGCTCATATTGTATCCACGATTTATGTGAAACATTCGCAAAACAACCAAGTGAGATTATGAAATTAACCCCTACTGGAATTTAAGCATTCTGTTTTGCTACTTGTTAGAGCTTTTGGTTGAAATGTCTTCAGTTCTAACTGAACTATCTACTCTACTACAATTTGTATATGTGCCTATATACTAATTTTGAAGCTTTAGAAAACAGGATTTATTCATTTCTTTGGAATACTGTTTCAGGAATTTTATGCAGCCGGTAGGCTTTATTAGTTTGAATAAAGAAAGAACGAATATATTTACAGGATATTACGAGCCGGTTACTTCACTCACACATGTGATGTGAGCCAATATGCATACGACTGTGAAAGACCCATGAGGTACAACTACCAAGGTAATCTTAACACAGGGTACCTAGGTCAAGCAAACTATATATCACTAGTAAATGAACGCAGATGCCCACCCATGGATGCTAAAAGTCAAAATATGCAACAGGATTATTTTCGGATGCAGCAAACAATAGCCCCACTCGCTGCACAATTCATCCAGGAAATAGTACACACACTGACTATGTCTCACCTCAGAGCCCCTCCAAACATAACGTAGGAATAGTAACAAGTAACCATTTTAACCTCTCCCCCAATAATTCTGGTTTACTAACGATTATGCTCCTGAATGCTAGATCTCTCCTTAACAAAATAACATCGCTTCGCTGCCTGGCATACATAGAACGGCCAACACTAATAATGGTGGCTGAAACCTGGCTTACTACTGATATACCTGACTCAAAGCTAGTAATAGACAACTACGACATCTATAGGAACGATAGAGTTGACAAAAGAGGAGGCGGCTGCTTAATATATGCCTCTAAATCCACTAACTCCAATACTTTCAATAATCCAACTACTGACAAACACCCTGAATCTAAGTGGATAAGCATCCACACAAAGGAAAATAAAATTCTCGTAGGATGTATATATGGACCTCCTAATAGCCCTCAAATGACTGATATAGCTATTGGAGAAATACTAGAGCATGCAGCTACGCTGGACTTTGACTACAAAGTAGTGTGTGGCGATTTCAACTTACCTGGAGTAAACTGGGATACCTGTACAGGACCTAGAATCCATGACGAGCTACTACAAGCTATAGACGTAGGCGGATGGAAGCAGTGCGTACGCCTCCCTACAAGAAATGAAAACACTCTTGACTTAATCCTTTGTCACGAAATAGAGCCCATCTCGATAGAGGTAGGAAATAAACTTGATAACACTGATCACAACATATTGTACTGCACGCTATCCCTCCGAGTAACAACTAATAGTAATATATTTTTTCCTATCAATGTAGGACACACCGGTTGTACAGGCATGGATAAGTATTATTTAAATTACATGGATTTGATTTATAGTGAAATTACATGGTTGCTGTCCTCTCTGACATCAGTTAGCGAGCACATTCTGATAGTTAGTCGTTCAATGGAGCACATAAAGAAATATAGAAATATTGTCTTCGCATTAACAAAAAAAACCCAAGTATGTGTCGGATAAATTACAAATATTTGGGAAAAAAATAAAGCTTGAAGTCAATTCCTCCATATAACTTTGTTGTGTGCGGCATCGTAACTTGTTCTTGTTTTATGTTCTAATTGGGTATTAATTTAAAATGAGTGATTAATTTTTATGATTTTGACATCATTTTTTTGCAAGTAATACCAGATGTGAATTCAACTGAATGCAGATTAATATTGGTCAATTTCAAGCAGATTTGTTTTACTGCACTCAAGTCACCCATAGCCCGCCATTTGTCACTGCATGGTTGTTCCGTACCAGTAAGTTGATAAACACGTAGAAAGCTATATAAAAACCATTTTAGATCGTTGATAGTGCTTGTACAAGATGCTGTACAGCGTCTAGTTATGGTGACAGTGGATTTCATCAAGGATGCTGAGCCATTACTAGCCAAACCTTGAGGGATGATATATGAGTAAGTGACTTCAATTGTTTCTCAGCTTCAGTCGGAATGTAGATCAGTGCAACTTGTACTACAAAGTAAATACAACAGAAATGTACCAGAGGACAAAGAAAAAGTATGTGGTGTCAAAAAATTTGTTTATATTCGTTGTACATTGTAATTTGATGAACAAAAGTTTGTTTCTACTATGTCTTTTTATGCATTTATGCTACTAGTTTATTTATAGTCTTTAGAGAAGTAAGGGTATTTAAGCGCGTTTAGGTACTGTAGTAGACTAATAGTTGATTCGTTCTAGGAATAAATAGTTTATTTATATAGTCGGTAGAGTGAAATAGTGTGTACAGAGAGCGTTTGAAACTTATAACCGTATTGCAGTTCCTGACTTCTAGGGGCAGGTTGTTCCATATTTTAGAATACATGACTGTGAAGAAGTTTTCGCGGAGTGTTGACTTAAAGGCTTTTATTGTCACTGTGCGATTTCGGTTACGCAGATCGTAAGAGCCTTCTTGCGCGAATTGTATGTCCTTAATGTCTGAGAATGATATTTTGTGTAGGACCTTATAGAAGAATACTAGGTTTATAATTAGTCGTCTTGTCCAAAGTGGGTCAAGTTGTAGAATCATGCACCATGAGATGTAGTCTTTCTTACATTCGTAGCCGAGTAGTTTCGAGGTAAAATATCGTTGGATACTAAACACACACCTAAAAATTCCCCGGTGCACTATCAGTATAGGGACTATAAGAATGCCGATTGGGAATTCCTATCAGATCTCCTGAGAAGTTCTGACTGGGAAGAATACTTCATTAACAATAACTTAGAAGTATCACTTGATATTTTCTACAAAACAATTGGCTCAGCAAGAGACACAATCGCGCCCCTAAAATCTGCTCTAAAGATACCAACTCCATTTATAGACCGCAAAACGCGACTAAAACTAAAGAAATTGGAAAGGAAATACCATGTATTTAAGGAATTTAATGCGTTAAACCAAATACATGAAACTCTTAAACGGCTTGAAGATAAACACAAAATGATGTCACAACTTGAAGAAAATAAAGCGCTTGTGGGTGACTCCAAAACTCAGGAACTTTGTAGGATATTGCAGAAACGTCTAAAAAGCAGTAAAGACAATACTGTAAGCAGCTTGGAGCATAAGGGTATAATATACAATGATCCCCAGGTTATAAGTGAACTCCTCAATGAGTGGTTTTGCAATGACGCCAGAGTGCACCCGACCCAAAATTTCCAAATGACCTGCAAAAGTAACCACAAATTAGGCGAAATAGACTTTAATATACAAAATATAGACTCGGCGATTAAGACTTTGAAGTCTAATGGTAGTACTGGAACAGACGACATACCATCTGACATATACAAAAATGGTAGCACGGAAATGGTAGTCTTGTTACTTAGAATATTTACTCTCTCGTTGGAAACTGGAACTTATCCTGAAGTGTGGAAAACCACATACATATTACCTAAGCACAAAGCAGGGGCCAAAACCAGTGTATGCAACTATAGACCTATCAATATAACACCGGTAATGTCCCGAATAATGGAGAAAGTGGTTAAAGACCAACTGTCAGACAACTTACTAGAACATGAACTTATCAATCCATCACAACACGGATTTCTTAAAAAAAGATCATGTGTGACCTGTCACATAGACTTTTTCAATGAAGTTACACGAAGTAGGGACAACAGAGAACTAGTAATTGTACTATATTTCGATATAACAAAAGCCTTCGACAGAGTTCCCCATAATCTGCTAGTTAGCAGGTTATGCTCACTAGGGATATGTGACCCTCTCCTGAGCTGGATAAAATCATTTCTCTGTGGCCGAAGTCAGACAACGAAAGTTGGCTCGATAATCTCAAGGCCAAAACCAGTAAGTAGTGGTGTGATCCAGGGAAGTGTATTAGGCCCACTCTTATTCATAATATATATAAACAGTATCTGTGAATGCTTTAGTGTAGGTAAACCAATACTATATGCGGATGACTTAAAAGTGACGTATAAATGCAAGAACACAGATCTTGGAATGACAGTAAACGCCATACACCAAGAATTAGAAAAAATGGATAGATGGTGTGACACGTGGCAACTCCAATTTAATGTCGAAAAATGTGGCTGGTTCTGCATAGGTTGCAACAATTTAGAACTTGACCTGACAATTCAAGGCCATGCACTTCAACGACTGGAATCTGTAGTGGACCTAGGGCTGAAATATTCACATAACTTATCGTTTTCTGAACATATCTCCAAACAAGTGTCAAAGTCACGCAGACTTATCGGCTTTCTACTCAGGAACTTCTACAGAAATGAGTCTAGAATTCTGTTGTACAAGGTTTGTGTGCGTCCTTTATTTGATTACTGTTCATTCATGTATAGTAGCATACGCATAGAGGACAAATTGAAAGTCGAGGGAGTGCAGAGGTGCGAACTACTCCACTAGATGTGATGCCCTAGGACTAGAAACACTATGGCTAAGACGCCTGAGACTAAACTTGACACTTTACTATAAGCTTCTAAACCACTTAATTTTTACTTCTATTAATGGCACTCGACTTTCAGATGACAATGGCTACAAACTAAGACACACTAAGTGTACAGTAGCTATCGAACAATGTAAAACAGCCACCAGGCAAAAGTTTTACTTGATTAGGTATGCACAGATATGGAATAAACTACCAATGGAAATGCGTCAAGCAAGTACATTGGCCTCCTTCAAAAAGGTGCTTAATGACAAACTACAAGAGTTTGCAAACGATAGTAGTTCTAGTTCCTATCTGAGAGCCTCCGAAATTATAGGTCCATTTAATGTATAAGCTAAAATAATACACCTGTTGTTTTTTGCCTATATTTATAATTCTAGATAAAACATTAACGGTTAAGATACGTATCCTCAGACGGACAGAAACTCTCGTTTGTAAAACCACTACCCAACACAATAAGTGGAATAAAATGGACATAAACCGACAACATGGAAAAGGTATAGCTCACCACAACATCACATGGACAGATGAACGCTTGTTGGGCACTATATATCCCTAACCAACTGCAACCCACCTTTCCTTAGATAATGTGATGAACTTATATCCATAATGTTGCTGAGTAGTTAATATTCTCAACTCCTGTCGGAACAGCTGAAATTCATAAGCCTTCCTAACGCCAAGAAAATACCCACAAGCAGTAGAAATCCATCAATTAATGCTTCCAAAGCTTATGTACTTACTCCCAACAATGACATTGCAGATCAAATGAGATAAACACATCACTGATTTCAAAATAACACATCAGTGAACTATAATTTGAGGACTCTGCACACAACAAAGTTATGTATGAATATTTACTTCAAGCTTTATTTTTTTCCCAGGCACTTATAATCCATCCACCAAAGACCCGGTTTTTTTGTTAATGCGAAGACAATACTCCTGTATTTCCTGTTGTGTTGCCCAGAAATGATTGTATATAAGTGAAAGGGCTGTTTTATACTACTGGGATTAACATTTATCAAGTGTATGTATAATCTCCAGCGAATATGTAAAGCATATCTTGCTACTGCCTGTAAATTGTGATTGAATTATATGGTTCTATTTCTGTAACAATTTGATGATGCCTGTAAACTGGCGTCCCTCATGTACTGTACTATGAGAATAAATTTATTTATTTATTTATAACTCTGCTATTTCCCTCAGTGCAGCATCCGGATTTCTTTGGTTCAGACTGATGAGACGACATCTTAATCGTTCATAAGCATTTCGAAATGCGTTGTTTGGTTCCGGTGTTAAGCCGATGGCTCGTGGAATGTTGCCCGTCGTGTTATACCGACGTGTCCAGCACTCGATATTTCTCAGAATCACTAAGAGTATCAATTAAGGAAATGGAACATACCACAGTTTAGATATGAGTTCAAGAAAGCCTCAACGACATGCGCACATAGCAAACTGTATGCACAGTATTTCCAACATGTGCATTTCGCCTCATTCCTGTTTACGAAGTAGATGTGACTACCTTCTGAGTAATTAACTGAGGTGGAAGATATTGAATGGAGGAAGGAGCGCATTTGCAAGTCGAAGAAAATTTTCTTGGCAGCAAACGGTGTGAGATGCTGTAATATAGACTGCAGCGAAGTATGCACCTAGGAAAAATCGTAAATTATATTGAAACTTACATCGTAATTGTATTATTCACAAAGCGTCAACTGGCAGTGACGTTTTTCACGTATGCTTGTGTGGTCAGTCCACCCCCATATTTTCCATAGCGCCAGTTCCAGCTGATCAACTTTACGTAAATACCTTTTCAGCTGCCTTTGAGCATTCTCCACTCTGTTGTTAGTATTGTTCCCCATACTGATCGTGAATCGGTTGCACGATGCAGCCCAATATTTCCGTGTCCTTAGCCAGTACCTTCTAGTGTAAGCACGAGCCTCAGCGTCTATCATACTTATGAGGTTTAGGTAACTCCAAAACCTTTGGCAGTGCCTGTCATAACTGCGCGTGTGCGCCATGCGAAACAACCATCTTTTAACGCGCTGATTTGGGAACTGTTTTCGCTATGTTAACTAATGGGAATGAAACGTACCTTCCTTCTGAATGCCTGACATACATGGAAAAGACATAAAACAATGCTACACCTGGGGGATTCCTACCTAAGAGCGTTCATCTGTGCAGTTCCACAGTCGACAGTGAATGTTATTGTTTTCAATATATCACTCATAAATCTCTTAAAAGTCTGCAATATCTCCTTGATATCTGCAAACCTTTCCCTCCTAGTAAGAGTAAATAAAACAGTTCTTCTTCTTCCAAATCCGTCAATCACAACAAACTGATATAATGGCTATCTGTAATAAATTTGAAGAAGGAATCATACCTTCTTGTACTGCAGCTTACCTCATCTTATTCGTTTTATAGGTACAATCAATTCCAGCTACTTGTGGAAACATATGATAGAGGTCTATCATATCATTACGAGCGAAAATGATTTTCAATACAAAGTCTGCATTGTCCTGCAGAACACTAACTGGACCTGTCTGCTTGAGTCAGTGAAGCAGGTCTTCCGTTACCAATTTCTATTCTACTGCCCCATTTATTTCGATACGACTTACGTTTAATTATCCTAGCCCGCATGTTTTTAATATGATTATACAGGAGCGATTGTCCGAGTTTCTCATGTTCTAAATCCATGATTTCATGGACATCAGTGTTCCTTTGAATGAATGGTTGCATAACTGTCATTTCTTCTGATGATAGCCGATGTCTAGATACACCGGTGGACATGAAAATTGCTGTACATAGATGGTTATGCACAGTTTGGTATTTTGTTATCTTGCATCCGTCGGATTTACGCCGTACTATAATTGTTGACTGACATGAAGTACTTTTGAACCCTAAAATTTTAAAAATTTACACGCCCAGCCAACTTACCCTCTGTTCCCAAAGCCAGCACATCGGGGAGCACGTTTGCCTCCAAAAGTGCATTTATACCTCACAAACTTATATCACATAGGGCCGGATGGATCTTTTTTACTTGAACCAACCCAATAGGATGTGTTGGATTACTTTCAATTAAATAATGAAAAACTTAGTTAGTATCTTCATAAATGCATCAAAAGCTTCCTCAAATTGTAACCATGTGTGAAATACACAGCAGAGCATTATCTTTTGGAACATAGCCTTTACATCACACAATAAAGATGACACATTTCGTGAAGTAGAGGCAGTAGGAGTATTTTGTAACATCATTAAATGGTTTTAACAATTCCTAACGTGCACAACACAATGATTCAAGTAAATGAACAATAGTATATATTTCAGTGCTTATATACCACTGTTGTGACCTAGGAAATTTATTTGATTTATGCTGACCTAGTATGCACAAATCACACAGGTCACTGAAGTGACAACCCAAAAAGTGGATCAATTAATACATACATAAATATATGATATCCTAATTAAAGACACATTAAATGTTTAGAAGTTGTAGTTGGATTATATTCGCCTAGTAAGCAAAAATGCAAACGTCCTATTTTGGACTTAAAATAAATATATCAAAATTATTGTTGATTTATATTCACTTACTAGACATTCCCATATATCATAATGTACTTTAAACACCATTAACGCATCGTAATGGCGTGTGAATATCACGCTACACTCACAACAAAAAAATTAACACGCCATTATATTATGGTAAGTTAAGTCTTCAATTAAACTGCCTGTAAATTTCCGTGTCAGAATTAAAAGATTACCGCTTTAACTTATATTTTAGACCAATAGGAAGCCAACTAGCTAACAGCCAATCAAAATCTACCTAAATCTATTTTCACACATCAGCTGGTAGACTGTTCCAAATGACTGAAAACTTATTTAAGAATAGGTTGTACCGCATGTAAGTCTGACAGTGCTCTACAGCAGCTAGGTTGTGGTGATTTCTAAGATTGTAACTGATGACAGCGGTAGATTTAATTATTGGCCCGGAGGAGAAGATTAGTTAACTTGTAGTAAAAAATAAGGTTTAGCTTAGGAAGTCTTTTCCAGAGTGGTTCTAATCTTAGACTTTGGCAACGCTCAGAGTATTCGAGACCACTTTCTAAACCAAGAGTTCTTGAGGTTAAATTGACTTTGCACTCCCTCTAACTTAAGCTTCACATTCTGTCGCATGTCGTATGTTTGTTAGTCATTTACGTTCCACGATAGGATGTCATGGGTGTGGCATCATTGAGAGTTAATGATGCTGAATGTTCATGGCCGATTTTCGTATAGTATGCGTCAGACATTGCAAAATAACGCTTCAACTTATGTTATTGAATAAAAAATGCTACGAAATACTATAAAACTATACATTTTGGAGAAGTATGTGAGGGAGGGTAGTTGTTGATTGAGTAAAGTGGACATGTTAATGTGTCTTTCTAGGCTCCGTTTGAATTTTAAATGGTAGTTGTTTCCAAAGGGTGCAATATATGATGCGCGTATGATGAATAACGGAACAACCTCCATCGTCAAATCTGCTTATCATCGCAATGTTGGTCCACTGAATCTGCTAATACTAAAATAATACTGTACTTACCGTCTACTGTGGAGTTCTATAAATTTTCAAACCCTCTACAACTGGTTAATCGATAGTGATTGCAAATTCTGCATTTTATGTGTCTGCACCTGTGCATCATATTTCTTCTTACTCCCCATAACGCAACCTTTTGTAATTCTCGCGTGAAGTTAACTGACCATATGTATACTGGTGATCAAAATTTAGACTCAAACCAATATCATATAACTTATTCGATTAAAAGTAAAAATTACAAACTTCCTATATAGTTTCTAGAATTTTTTTCATCTTTTTTCAATACTAATGACATAAAAGTGTTCAATTTCAAATTGTACTCGTCATATATGATAATGCCTGTACAGATGTTATGTCAATCATGTAAATGCTTATTTAATGTGGACAAAATATTAAATATTATTCGATATACAATATTTTTCCACGTTATGGATGAGTTATTGCAACCATAGGGGTTCTAATTTCAGCTGTATACACCTGTCAGCATATTCCTCTTGTTGGTCAAATCCTGTTATGCGTTTCGTGAGGAATCCCTGGACACTTTCGACTTTTTTGGGTCTGCAGACCTTAGGTTATTAAATAGGAGAGCACAATATTCGAGTTTGGGGCGAATACATGTTCTATATATAGCTAATCGTGCTTCTCGGGTGTAAAGGTTACGCAGTACAAAGCCAGCAAGTCGTTTACAGTTAGATACCACCTTATTTGCACAATCAGAAAAGATTAAATCTGAGTACAACATCCCAAGATCTGTAACTGCGTTCAGTTTGGAGAGGAGCTTGTCGTGCATGTATAAACACATTCGTGGTTTCTAGCGTCCAAGGTGGGTTATACCGCACTTGTCTGGGCTGAAAGTCAGTTTCCACATTTCGCTGCAACCGCCTAGATTGTTTGAGTCATGTTAAACCTTGCTTTAGAAGCTCATGTCATCGTGCGCATATACTATCTTGAGGTCATCTGAAAAGGTGTATGGCTTGCCATACTCGGCCACAGGGACCATGTCATTTATGAATAACAGGAATAGAATTGGGCCAAGAACGCTACGTCTCTTTACGTCAGCGGTTATCGGCTTAGGTAAAGACAGCCGGTGGTTGATTTTCACTAAGTGCTCCCTTTTCGATAAATTCATCATCAGGCTCTACAATTATATATACATTATAGTGAATGAATTAGTTACTGTTATGAAAAACATTAATGTTGAAATAATATCGAATCAATAATATTGATAGATTACAGCTGAATAGCATCGACATAAAATAAGCTGAATGTCAGAAGAATTAGGAAAGATAATATGATAATAATTTATATTTTCATAGAAACATTAATTTACATGAAAATGCATGCCATTTTTACAGGCACGTTCAAATATGATATAATGTCAAATAGTAGATAGTCTACAAGTTAATGTTTGAACACCTAATATTTGATACATATAAATACACTCATTGTCTGACCCAGGTCGTATGATTATTGAATTAAACAGTAGTCCTCCAGGTTGCGCAGGAAAATCGACTTCGTTTCGTTTTCAACCCGTAGTTGTAGGCATACGATAACCAACCAATATTGAGGTAAGTACAACGTTTACAAGGGATAGTAGGCTGTTTTAGAAAAGTAAAGGTGTTAAGGTGAATCATTAAAGTGTAATGAACTAGGTAAATGCAATGTATCATTAATAGATGCACTCATAAAGGAAATACAATGGGAGACTATAATCCCTAGGCTGACAAAGTTCATTTGCAATGTATAATGCTACCCACATAGGTCTTACTATCATGATGTCCACTTTTGGTTTTAATACAATTATCCACAAGCTGGTTGTTTTAATTTCATACCTTTTTGTGTTTGGTGCACAACCGTGCCCTATAGAGAATAGGAATAAAATAAGTCGAATCAAATTCATGAAGAGCTATAAAATGTTTCAATAAATATGCTTTTCCGCAGTTGTAAGTGTTTTATTCTTCTTTTGTTAGTTGGGGAGTTGTTAAGAGCAGCTCGACCACCAGGTTATGTGGGCCAGTCTAAAGCGCCAGCAGGCATTATGGCCGGTCTTTAGGTCTAGCAGGGTTGACTGCCACATTTCAAATGTGAGAGTTATGTCTAGCACGAACCAACTGAAAGCGATTTCGAATCTATACCAACAGACTAACTAATTTGTTTCCTAGACTGGTTCTAATATCGTTTGTGAAGCCCTTTGCTGTATAATAAAGCATCCTTTGAAAGGATACCAGTGTGCTTGCTTGTTCCATTTCTAGTTGTACTTCGTTCCATGTCTGCGCATATTTTATAAAGTGGTGGTCTCACATTTTTCGATAGCCACTGTTCTTCTAATGTGTCTTAGGTTATAGCTGTTGTCTTTTGAAAGTCGAGTGCCGTAAGAAGAGTTGTAAAATGGGGGAGGGAAGAAGCTTACACAGGACTCCCAAGTTTGGGTTTCTAAAGAATAAGATCAGCTGCTGAGTTGTGGTGTGATTGTGCATCCATACCATCTATTACAGTCTATGCTGGGATAACTTCCATTAAGGCTGAAATCGTTGAAGATATTGCAAGATTTATTGTTCTATTTAGCAAAATGCATCAAGTAGTCGTAAGACAACTCTTAAATTTCGAGGTTATCTGCTGTTCAAATACCTAAACTGCCATGGGCGAACACAAAATAGCCCAGAGTTAACGAAAATGTGCACTCAAAAAATATACAGCAGATGAAGATGAAATACAAATGGCCCAATTTACACAAAAATGTAAAATGGTTTTTAGAGTACAACTTTAGTACTTGAAGGTAATTTATTAGACATAGCTATGTCTACCAGAAGAACGTTAGTTTCTTTACCAAACTGTGAATTATAATAATAATTTGGAGGTTGAAGGTATCGACGTTCGCGAACTGTACGGAGTATACTAACGCAAGATCTTATACCAACAACTTCTATAGTGTTCGTTCTTCGAGTACCAAAGATAAAGCAAAAGATCAGATTTAGTTGTCCAAAGTACGCAATATATTTCGGGACCAAATCGCGGGTTGAAGTGAATGCTTAGCTAGCTAGTAATCGTGCACGCACGTGACACGAAGGAGTACCAAATGGCGGGGATGCTTGACCGGAAGCCTTCAGCTAAACAAGTCGACTTAAACAGTGATGGTCAGCATCCAATGTTGAGTGATGATTGCTGTGGTCAATAATTTTGGGGAATTATTCACTGCCACAATAATAATCAATTCTAGTGATAAGAATTTATTCGGTCACCAGAGTTACGCTTGTCTTGAAGTGAGAAGTACATTATAATTATTAGGAAAGCTTTCATGAAAATCTGATACTTATACTCAGTTACGCACATGCCATATTGTTAATAGCCGATTCCACAAACTAAAGGCAAAATGATGATAATTTCGTAGAAGCAAAGTTCGCTGAAAGTTCAGTGAGTGCAAAGGAAATTTTCAGGTACAAAAAGCCTGTTAATCATCAGCATCCCTTTTTCTATAAACTCATAATCAGTCATAGCCTCGAGGCACAACTGACCTTACTCTGCTTTACAAGGGACTACATATTGGCGCGAGAGTGTACCTTATTTTTGGAGAATAAACCTCTGAATAGAGGGCAGGTACAAGTGTATCACAGATCTCTTCTTCTAAAGAGGAGCTGAATCCCCGTATAGATATTTCATTAGAACACAACTACAAGCCATATGACGCTTAGTTTTGGAGCCTGAATACTGACACATCAGTAAGGTACTGGTTGTATACTTAGAATACGCTGTACTCCAGGAATGTCTGTGTTAGCCATTACAAAGGGAAGAGTAAAATCATGTCGGAGTCTGGTCCTATACCCACCTGTAGAAACAATATTTAAAGGTTTATTAGAAGTCTATTTGGCTTCTTCAGTTTATTCTGTCTGCTTCAACAAGGAAATGCAATAGAGGTATTCATCGTTTGAATTAACTACATATGCTTGTATCCATTGCGGACAGCATTGTGAAACTTCAAAAAATGACATCAGATGAAATTTCCGACGGTTATTTCTTCTTATCAGTCACTGGACAAATCGAAAAGGCGGATGTAAGCATAAAAATCATTAATTTTCTTAACAGTTTCCATTACATGATTACATCTGGTGCAAGTACTGTTTCGTATATGGTCAAGACTGGATTAAAGTTGCAGTAAGGTGTTTACAAGGAATAATCCAATATTAGGGAGTAGATGAAGGGATGACACAGACTTCCATCAAGGGCTTCGGGTGTAATCAACAGAATAATTTGAATTTCCCCATTGATATTTCTTGGAAATCTACAAACCCTTTTGGTTGTATGTTATTATGCGCCATTCTCATAAAAAATTTAAAGGGCCGCAGATAGTTCTTCACGCTTATGGCGTTGATGTCTTTGGAAAAGACGTTATTAGAGGATACGGAGCAGTGCACATTCCAATGAAAATTGGTAGGTACGTACAACATTTTAGTGGTCTTCTGTGACATGTACTTAATACGAAACAGTATACTTCATGCATATCTTCCGCATTAATCGTACAGTTATTTTGCAGATGTAGCATAATATTCATGGCATTCGTTTCTCAAAGCATTTGCCTTGAGAGACTACAGTCTTCTTACAGATGATTTTTTAAAATAATTTATGTGAACCTGTCTTACTTTCTTAAGACAAAAACATGGCGGAATCCTACCTGAAAGAACACCCCGCCTACACCTTCTAACGAAGATATTGTTTAATAAAGTCGTAATGACGAAAATGTTTAGCTCAGGGGGATGTGTATTATGTGGTTGTGTTCTGTGAGCTGAGTGGTTTAACTGTGGCACTTTCACTGTATTTCTACACAACATCGCCAGTGCTCACTTTACTGTGGAGAAGGAATCTCAAATTCCCGTGAACAATTGAACTGCCTGATATTGTCTACCAGATGAAAATCTTTTTCTGTCTCCAGTTCCTTTGGGAATATTAGATGAAATTCACCTGGTTTCACTGATCTCTCTGTATTTTGGTCAAATGGATTATTCTAGTCAAAATCGACCGACCATTTGCTGTTTTTTTTAACGGTGAAACTAAAACTAAGGTAACGCACCAATTCCTGAATAATGTCCTTATCGAAGTCAGTGCCGTTGTTCCCATCTTATCACAGTTAACTGTGAGGCGACTTTCTCAGTGATTAGTTTGAAGACTATGACATATCTTTTTCTTAAGATTCATGTGTATAAACACTTTCTTAGGACACTGTGCTGCATTTATATTCAGGTGTATGTCGAATTTCACTAATGATATAAGAATTGGTATCCTGGATTTATTTATTTCTGCAGTATACAGCTTTTTGGCTTCTAAAGCCACACATACGGTGGGGTTGTAACCTGCAATCTCCTGTTCAGATATCATACTAGATATCAATTAGAACATGCAGAATCAACATTAGACCAAGTTCATCGCAGCGGTGCAGGTTAATTAACTGTTTCCCTTTTCTAGCCCAAAAAATCCTTACTAATCTGTTAAGGACTCTCTTAGTCACACATGTGCTTGTGTGTTGTACTGAGACTTCGTTGCACTCATCTTCTCTTATGTAGTAAAATAAACTGACATCCAAATATAAAGACCTCTTTGTTGATTCGCAAATAATTCCTGAGTAAGTTTTTATGTAGGTAAACAACTAGAAGATTTGCTTGATTATAGTTTTTTGTTTTTCATTATTCGTGGCATACTGGTAGCCATCATTTGAGGGGAAGCGTTAATTAATCAGCTGCGGAATCGATTTGGCAAATGTAGTCTCGTTTGGGATTTTTCGGATCAAATACGCGGTAAAATTCCTCAGCTTCGTTCCTAAATAAACCTGTTTTCTATTTCATATATCTTCGTTTGTACTTTTGTGTGCTTGTTCGAATTATGGTGCTTTAAATTGGTTCGCTTTTGTGAAAAGCTATACATTGATGAGTTAGCTGGGATATTCCTGATGTTACTAAGTGACAGAGCTTTTATTTACCCTGACACATAAACATGTGTTCCACCTGAATGTGTCTAATGAATTAAAGGACATTTCGGTTGGCATCACTAGTTTTGAGTATTGTTCAGAATCCAAATAACTCATATTATGAGTGAGAAACTTTGATCTTCATGTTTAGAAAGTCTATTAATTAAATTACATAAACCTTCACAAATGTCTTCATATGAGTAGAGCTTTTAAAATTTGTGATATACAGGGAGTGTGAGGAGACAAGTCCGACTGAACTATTGCATTCCTGTATTATCTTTTTAGTCTGAAATACTATAGAATCTTCCCTATTTGTTATTGCTCCAGTTAATTTTATGTCCTGGATTTAGTAATGTTTGTGTAGTGTGTTCTGACTAACCTGATAGAAACAGATTAAGAACTCCGCAGGTAAAACATTATGAGAGAGTATCTTGTAGTAAAGAGAAGTAGCACATTGCAACCATTTGTCTAAAAATTAACTCTATCTACAAAAGATTTACACACTTGGAAATATTCCAACTTAAAACTCATACATTAATCAAAGAAGAACTACGTGGCCTTAGAATATCCGACAAAGATATCTGATGGCCTCTAGAACTTTTTGAGATACGAAGACTACAGGAGGCTAAAACGTTAGGTTTTAATCATCATATGGCCAATACTAAATTACTACTGAAAATGAGGTGGCCAAATGTTTCAAAAATGTAATTTATTTAGTGGTTACACGATTTACTGTTTAATGACGAGATTTCAGCAATGACACGAAACGTTCTTCTTACATACCGGTTTGCATTATTCTGTGACATTGACTAACTAGCTGGTTACCTGCCAGTGATTTAGTATACGGTAAAATATGACCATGGTGGACAATTAACAAGTAGTAAGTATCCCTTAGGCAGTGCGAGTGCACATAAAAACTACAGGGTATAGAGTACTGACGATAAATTCTCAAATGATGTAGACATTTTAGTTGGTGAAACTACCGAATTCCATTGATTTTTATGACTTAAGAAATGTTGGTTGAAAAAGTTTAGAATCGTACAAAATCTAGGAATGAATAAACCAGGATATGATATTAGTCTATAAACATACTGAATGCTGAATAGTGGCGTGTAGTTAGTTTGTGTTTGGGCCTGAATCAAACATTAAAGGTTGTTAGCAAAAGGAACCAAATTCAACAGCGATGGGGATTTATTGTTTTCTTTAGTTCCTAGAGGAACATAGGGCTTCAGCTGCACGTCTTCATTGCATTCGGTTCTCTGCCAACGTTCTCACCTGGCTCCACGTCTGCCCACATGCTTTCATCTCCTATTCACATGACCTCCTCCATGTCACCATCGCACTGATGAGCGACTCGCAGCTTCCCGTTCGGGTTCCACTCGAGAGCCTGTCGTGTGGTGTCACTCAATGGTTTTCTCAAAGTATGGTCAGTCCAGCTCCATTTCTTCCTGCATATTTGTTGCGCAATCGGTTCCCGGTTGCTTCGTTCATTACCAGATATCCCTGTTGCTGATCTTTTCTGGCAAGGGAACAATTTACGTTATCTTAGGAGATTTAAACACTTACTCTTACTTTCAACAGATTAATGTTTCCTTTAATCACTCCTTGGACTAATTCACTTTCAAGTAAGGTTTTAACTTTATCTGCCTCACATAACTTTTAAATAACGGTCAGCTGTAAGCCATGTAGTCCGAGAACTTTATTAAAACCCTTAATGTCCGCCATTTTAGGAAGCTTCCCTTTTTAATTTTATGAATTATTACCTGCCTACCTGACAAAGAATTGAAGCAAACTGACTTTGTAAATTGCCTAAAGAAGTTTATTTATTCCAGCATCTGTTATCTCATGAATTCTAATACATTATTTGGTCAGAGTCTCTTAGAATTTCCGAATTACTTACCACTTTCTGGATTTTTGTTTTTAATCATTGTGTAATTTTCGAAAGAGATCTTACCGTGCTAGGTATGTTTAATAATAAGGCGAGTATTGTAAAAATTAATCTGGTCATCTCTTGAAACATTTATAGCTTAGGCCACAGGTTCCAAAATTGTCTGGTGTAACTGGTATAAAAAGCAAAACAAAAACAATTTCAGCTTGGGTAAAACTTTTGCATTTTTGTGATTTCCCCAGATTTTCAAATATTATGCAATGAGTACATACAGTGGTTGGTGAGTAAGGTGTAACTCTAACGCGAGAAGATAAGAGACCTTGTAACGCACCTTTATTAAGGAAAAATACACATTCTTGGCTACATTAAAGTCCGGCTAGGTCAGAGGAGAATAAATTGTTCTGATGAGTTAATTTCATATCCTGAACGTAAACTAAATCTAGATTTGACGAATAGACACTTCTATTTCTTCAGTCATTGAATTAAAGTGTTGATTTCAGTTTTAGCCGCTTCCTATCCATGTCCATCATGCCACATAACTATTGTCATTTGCCCAATCTTTATTTTAGGCTGAGTGCTATCAGTCAAGTTCTCTATGCAGTCACCAAGCTAGCTAACTGGCCTCAGAGGTGCATTTTGAACTTGTGTCAGGTGATTGGAGGCGATTGCTGTGAGCATAACTCAATAGTAACTTTTCTGACTAACTAATCCAAGGTGAAATGGGTTTCAATCCATCAGTGCATATCAGCTCCTATGAAGTTGAAGATATGCCTAGCTGACGAGTGCCAATAGCCGCGAAACACAGGCCTCAATTTTCTCTGCCTCCTACCACCTAGAAAAAATATATGTATATATATTTCCTAAAATTTCTAGTATTTTCTGATATGCTTATTCATTTCTTCTTATATATTGACTAATTTTAACAAATAAAACCATGACAACTCACCATTTTGTTACCACTCTCTTTCTTGAAAAATTGTATGCAGATTCACTTGTATAGCTAAAGCAAATGAATTCAGGTACTGGTTTGTAGGGATTTGATTGATTGATTACAGGATTTCATCATGAGCTGACATCGGTTAGAAAATCATTGGAAAACCAACAGGGATAACTAGACAGCTGTCTCTTCCTAGTTTGAGATTCTTGAGCAGTACACACCCACCACAGGGGGTTCGAACCCAAGACTTTCCGGTTACAAGACGAGCTCATAGATCACTAAGCCACTGGGACCCAATCCAATGGCCAGTCCATGAATTCCAGCTTCTGTCGATTCACTGTATAGCGCCGAAAACAGTCTATTCTTTAAACTGCTTGTTTTCTCACAAATATATGTTTTTCGTCTACTTTATTTTTTATTTAGCCACAGAAGAAGAGTGGCCATGTTTGTGCCACAGTCATCTTCAAAACTGATGAAGCTGAACGCTTGGTTGACAGGGAAAAGACCAGAATTCCTTAATCCAAAAGTTATAGCCAGTGGTGATGGTCGTGGAGGTTAGTAAACTTTTTAAGTGTATCCATATGCTTATTCACACTTTAGAAGATCACTATCTTACTATTCTTAAATGTCTGTCTCTATGGTAACCTTACCAGACTGTGTACTATGGCTGTAGTGTTGTCGCAAGTGGAATTCTGTATAAATTCTATTTGCCAGTGTATTATTCCAGTTTCACAAATACACAACTTCTTGTGAGTATATATAATTCACAAGAAGATAAGAGCTCATATTGTATCCAAGACTTATGTGAAACATTCGCAAAACAACCAAGTGAGATTATGAAATTAACCTCTACTGGAATTTAAGCATTCTGTTTTGCCACTTGTTAGAGCTTTTGGTTGAAATCTCTTCAGTTCTAACTGAATTATCTACTCTACTACAATTTGTATATATGCCTATATACTAAGTTTTGAAGCTTTAGAAAACAGGATTTATTCATTTCTTTGGGATACTGTTTCAGGAATTTTATGCAGCCGGTAGGCTTTATTAGTTTGAATAAAGAAAGAACGAATATATTTACAGGATATTACGAGCCGGTTACATTTTGTGGATTCTCTTCAGCTGCGTACATCCTAAATAAATAAGTTACAAAATATTGTCTGCACATACTTTTTACAGTAACTCCAAGTTATAGATAGAAAGTATCAGCAACATAATTTCAAAGATGATATAACTGGACAATTATTTAGTATTAAAAAAGTAGCTATTCATACAATAATTAGACAAAGGGGTGGAATTTAAATTTCTCTTTAAAACAAGGACGGGCTAGAGACAGAATACAAGACAGAACAACAGAATGAATTCACACATATTTTGATGGAGATTTCAGGAGGGTGGGCATGAATAGTGAAGTAAAATTATGAAACAGATAAAATAATTTAATAGGTTTGGAACCTTAATAGTGAGTTCAACTCAGTGAGTGAAAATCGAAATCAAGATTGAGTGGAATGTTATGAAACAGAACAAAGTCTAAAAGCACACGAACAAAATAACTACGGTTGACATGTTTGTGAGAGATTAGTCACACTCTCTTTCTGTATGCATAGGTTGGGTCGAAATCTTTTGAAGGCAATGGCTTCTGCGATTTTGAAAGCCTGACTAATTTCAACTGTATGTCCTATGTCAATTATATTTCTGGCAGTTGTACTTGAGACTACTTTGTTGCCTTTCAAATGGAGACTTTTAGGAATACGCTTGGAGAATCTAGTAGACGCTCTCCTCTCAGTTCTTCCTAAGTAAGTGCTGCTGCGAGTTCAGGTGAATTGGTAAATGCAGTTGCAGTTGACATGTGGAGTAGGATACTTATCTACTTTTGACTGAGTTAACGAGCAAGGCGTGTTGTAAAGTGGAATGAATCTGGAGGTGGGAAATGTTCTTTTCAATGTACCTTTAATTATTTTCCCATTCTTGTGGATACTTCTTCATCTTTGTACGCTATACTGATAAAAACTGGTTTCTTTTCAACTATTTCGGGCTTCGATCTAGGTGTTTTTTCTTCCTTTTCTATGACTTCAAGTTCCCCTTCGATCTTATCTTCTGAATACAACGCCCTAGCTCTGCTGAAGAGCGTTTCTACCAAGCTCCGTTTGTAGCCGATTGAACTTCTGTTATCCTGTAAATATGTTCGTTCCTTCTTTATTCAAACTTTTGGAATATTTGCTATGTTTAACTATCTTTTGACTAATGAACAATAAGCGCAAGAATACGAACGTCTACCTAAGAATTGTGCCATTTGTAAACCTATTTGAATAAGCTAAATGTTTAGATAGTTTAATCACCCAGAAGAACATAAAGTCGTAACTTTGGGAAATGGATTTTTATCACTACAGCATACAGAAGGGTTTGAAATATACGGATGTTAAATAACTGACGAATTAATTTTTTACGTGGTACAACAATTCGCAAGCTACAGACTTTGATCAACAGTTTCCTTCGGTCCGTGCTGAAGATCGGGTGACCAGATAGGTGACAAGAAAGTTTGTCAACGAACCACTCAAGAACCTACTGCCCAACGATTATGAAGAAAAAATGGAGACGGACTGTATATAGCGTTGAGTGATATCGTGCACTAGGCCTTCGAGTGGAACTGTAGTGGTAATCGACGAGTTTGGATTGGGTCCAAGGGCGATATGGAGGAGAGTGTGTGAGGAGGAGATGAGAAGTTATAGACGATCTTGAAGCCATTTAGAAGAAATAACAGAAGAGGATGAGATGAAGATGTGTTGCTGAAGCCCTATATTTCACTCAGAACCGAAGAGGATTATAAATAATGAAATAATTACGACGGTCATCATTATAGAGTCTTCCTTACCGTGATTGGACACGAGATAGTCTAGTCTTTGTCTGATGCAAAACGATTCCTATCAGTCAACTTTGTAATGTGACCACCATGTTAGGTGGCTCACTATCACGGTGCACTCTGAATTGTTGTTATTAGATGGTTGGAGGCAATTGGCAGGAAGCCCTGGACCTGATAGAATTCAGTTTGCACTTTACAAAAAGCCAGATGCATGACATTAGTTACCACCTACAGTCGAATCACAGTTTTTATTACACTCCTAAAGGAAGTGAATCGCGAGCCCGATCAGTACAGTTGTGAAGTCTCTGACTGCAGCATTTGGTGACCCAAGTTCGAGCCTGTGAGGGGACATCAATTCCTTGAGATTTGTCAACAAGCACGAAACCAAGATTCAAGGACTTGTGTCGATTGCGTCCAATCACGTGATGACAACAAAGTCTTCATTCCCATTTATCAAACCATTTTATGCTAAATGCTTTAATTGCGAATGTTCAAGTATGATATATAACAGGTGCTTCATGAAGCACCATTTTTATGTTTTCATATCTAAGATGATATTAATCCATGGTCAAACTCGTAAAAATAAATCTAATCCTTACAAAACAAATATAGAAAATTAATCTGATGCTCGTTATTGATTTGGTACAGGACGGAGTTTCCTGGAATTCTAGTAAGAAGTCGTGACCGGTGAGATCCATCCAGTCAAGTGTGAGGATGGATACCCCACCGATGACGTTTGTTGGTGGTCGCGCTAAATCACGAATTGGTAGAAGTTAGAATTCATGGGCTGGCCATCGAATCGGGTCCCAGTGGCTGAATGGTATACGAGCTTGCCTTGCCTGGGTGCGTACTGCCGATGATTCCCAAACTAAGATGAAACAGCTGTCCAGTACCTCCTAATTTTCAATGGTTCTCTAACTGATATCAGTCTGTGGTCAAACTCTTTAACAGAATTCTCATCATTTGAATGTACAATAGCTGGTAAAATATCACCCTAGTTAAAGTCTTAATTGATGGCTATGAAGATGTTATTAAATATTCACATAAAACTGTCTATCATCCCACTAGTTATATGTATGTTATTATTATTATCCCATTGATTTCCAAGTAGCACAGTGGGCTTTAACAGACAGAAGATCAGTAGTGTAGCGAAGAGTCTCTTTTCGTCAGCGAATTCATTTTCGCAGCTGAACAATCGTAAATATATATGGTTGTTTTGAATGTGTGTGTACATTAAATTTTTTAAACGAAAATACAATTAGCAAGTTTTTGATGGAGTTACTTACTACAAAAAGCGTTCAGAGGAATTAGATGCTGATATAGGAGGATAGTAACAAAAGTGGTGAGCTGTTACAAACGATTTTTAAAGAAGAATTACGTAATAACAACATGGATAGTTTGATGAAAGAGTTGTGCTCAGGGTATATATAGAAACAAAATAAAATACAAAATTACGTAGGAGTTTTAAGTAGTTAGAAAAAACAAACAGACAAGCAAACGTTAAGTCAAATCAACAGAGTTATCACCATGATATTAGAAGTAGCTGAATAATTTTCTTTTGTATGCATAGTTCTGGTTCTTCTAACTGAATGGCTTAGGCTTCTGCAATGCAAAGAAGACGGACACGTATTGTCTTTGGCAAGTTAATCTTCACTTTGTAGATCACTTTGAAGAAGGCGTTTGTTGAGATGGAATGACCAGTGATGACGAGATGTTGGATTATTGCACTCCTTATAGGGCCACTACTTCCCTTAAACACCGCATCTCTGTTTCAGTCTACTCTCTAAAGTCTCTTTTAGCTAGCTGTAAGATTGTTTTCAACACTACGACGTACCTCAAGTCTTTGTCAATCTCATTCAACGGCTATATGACAATGCCAAGTATCAGGTAATCCACAACGGAAAATTCTGCGAGGCGTTGGAAGTGTATACAGGAGTAAGACAAACTGGCTGCCTGCCTATTATCACCGATGATATTCTTAATTGTGGTGGACTGGATTATGCGTCAGACTGCTGGGGGGGGGGAGGAGTCAAGAATACGCTGGACGACTGATAAGAAGACTCTAGAAGATCTGGGTTTCATGTGTGGATGATGTATGTCTAGTGTCACAGAAACTCGAAGACTTGCAAGCGAAAACCAACAAACTGGCTGAAGAGGCAGCGAAAACAGGACTCCAAGTGAACGCAGAGAAGACGGAGGTGATGAAAGTAACCGATCAATAGCAACAAAAACCAGCACCAATCACCATCAACGGAAGAGATTTAACAGAGGTTATCTCTTTCACTTATCTAAGAAGCATAGTTTCAACCACAGGCGGAACGGATGAAGATGTCAAAGCCAGGCAGAATTGGAAAGGCAAGATACGCCTTCATTAACCTGAAACCAGTTTGGAAATCTCCCGCAATCAACACAAGGAACAAAATTCGCATTTTCAACACCAATGTGAAGTCGGTCAATTCTTTTATATGGGTCAGAAATATGACGTGTCACGAAAAGGATTTCCAACGGATTACTGCAGACTTTCATCAACAGCTGCCTTCGCTGTCTCCATACTGAAGATCAAATGGCAAGCCAAAAAAGAATATGCAACAAGAAACTATGGGAACAAACCAACCAAGAGCCGATCGCTCAACAAATATATAAGAGAAAGTGGAGTTGAATCGGGCATACGTTGAGGAGGCCGCCGACTGACATCGTACGCCAGGCCATAACTCGAGTGGAATCCAAATGGGAAGCGACGAGTGGATCGTCGGTGCGAGGGTGACATGGAGGAGATCGTGTGAGGAAGAGATGAGAGAGTTTGGTCAATCGTGGACCAAGATGAAGACGACAGCAGAAGATATGACAAAGTGGAGGTGTGTTGTTGAAGCCCTATGTTCCAGTCGGGACGCAAGGGAATAATAAATATAAATAATAATAAGATTGCCTATAAGCTTTTCTTTCCTCCTCACATGATCATTTCACTGTCACTCTTGGTTGCTCAACTCGTCGCTTTCCATTCGAATTCCACTCGAAGGACTGGCTTGTGATGTCACTCAGTGGTTTCTTCAGTGTATTTCCAATTCAATTCATTTTTCAGATCAGAATGAATAACAAGGGGGAAGAGCGAAAATAGATATAAAGCAAATTATGACACCATGCGAATACATTGATATGTGAGCAATAAATTTAGCTAGAAACATCACTCGCTTATCAATACTGTATCACTGTATGTCATATTAAATAAACTTATCTCATGTGGAACTCAAGATGTCTGTCTAGTTCGTTGTTAACGTCTCACAAATTTAGGCTTTAGAATTAAATATTACTAGTTATCTCCCTTTAGTGTATCTCAGTCGTACTGTTGACATAGTTCTGCAACGACAGACGACAATGGCCAGGCAACAGATCGTCTATTGAGAAAATCAACAGGTATTTATAGATTTTTATGTACAGTATTATTAGCGTTATTGTTAGCAGAGGAGCTATGTCTTCTAATTGGTTGTTTTCTTGCTGAAGGTTATTTTGTACTGCTTGTGACCGTTTCTTAGAAAGTTAAGCCATATATCTGCCAATCGTATTTGCACACGTTAAATCTGCCTTGATTGGTTGGTGAGTTCCTCAAGGTTAAGCTTTGTTATAGTTTTTTCTCATGACCCCGATTCGAGACGTAAACACTGACGTAAATCGTTGTCTACAATTTTGGCCTGCAGACAGCTCTCACCACAGTTCTATTATTGGGAAATGGAAGTTTTGTTTGATAAATATGCTGCTTTAATGATTCTACCAATAATATGGAAGAAGAAAGTCCTCGGTACTAAGTTTGCTTACTTTTAATATAACTTTGGAAAGGTTGAAATAATCTTTTTTTTCCTGTTTCAACTAGACTACTGTTCCATTCGTTTTGTTTAAAACTGAGTCCCTTCAAATTTGTTTTTTTTGGCGTTTATTATTTAGTAACAAAGGTACAAACTCAAGGATTTGTAGATATTGTATTCAATATTGCTCTGAAGAATCTACAAAATTTGGGTTATACAAATGATAAGAATAGAGAGAGCCTGCAAGAGGATTTGTTGATGTTAGTCAATACGGATCCAGTTTAATGGGAGATGAATGCTGCCAGATGCTAACCCGTGATTAATACTTCGGCTTCTGTTTTTTGATAATTTTAATAGTATAAACCCTTAAATAACGAAAGGCTTCATACTTGTTTAAGTCATCTGTTTATACTTTGTTGTTTTGTATTTATAATGTTTGAAATATCTGTATTTTCTGGTTTATACTGAGAGCCATTTATTCAATTTATATGAATAAACATTGATTGAGGGTGTCAGTTGTTTTATTTAGCTGATGCGTTTTATAAGAATTTGGACCATTTTCATTGTACACCTCGTCATAAGCCAATATTAGTGACAGTGATCACTGAAAACTGGTAGACAGCGCTGGAGGATTGTTTCGTCTTAGTTCTGGACTCTTCTTCAGTGTGCACCCATGAACCTTTAAGGTATTGGTCGTGTCATTGATTAGCTTTGCTAATCATAATATGCCTAATAACCCAGAACAGTAGATAGGTACACTACCTGACTTTTAAGTACTGATAACAACTATCAAATCAAAAAGACTCACTTCTTTTGGAATGCCGTCTGATAATCATTATGTTAAGGTTAATTAGCGAAATAATTTTAGGATTTATCTGGTTAATAAGGCTGAACCACTTACTATGAGTATGTGCGTGTTAACATCACAAGGAAGGAGGGCAGAATAGAGTCCAAGCCTGGCAGTGTGAATATCCATTCAAACAAAGCTTAAAGCATCTAAAGCATTTACAGGTGAACTAGATATTTGTCTAGTTAATATTAAGTTGATTCGATTCGACTTATTAGTTTTAGGCCAGCGTTTCTTTTCGTGCCTTGGAAGGCGCATTACAACCTCACTAGAGTTCACAACTGTATCCTACAGGTCACGAGGCCAAGCTCGTTAACCATTCAGCCACTTGCGCCTGAGTTCCCTGGGGGTGTGAATGCTAACTTTATCAGTTCATGATGTCAGATCTTTAGATATTCCTATTATTAATATTAGAACAAGATATATAAACGAACAATATTGCTGTTTTCAATTAGATCTTCTTCAGGATTTACTCTAATTTACATAGATTTATATATAAAGAAAATTTAACCAATGATGGTGAGTTTGTGGATCAAATTATGATAATAATGTGTTAAATGTTTTGAATATCAGTAATAACGATGATTATAATGATAACAAAATTATAATAAGGTTTATGCAGGTGGCGATAAGAATAACGAAGGCAGTAATATGTGTATATGTAGACAATTCAATAAATAAATTAGGTCAAATCTTAAAAGTTACGTAATACCAAAGGTGAAGTGGACAGATAATCAGAGTTCAAATAAATATCATAAAAGTACGAAGGAGAAGGAAAATAAGAAAGGGTGAGAGGGTTTTGAATAGAATTCACCTAGGCCAAGGGAGAGACAAAGGTAGAACGAACTTCTTTTGCATGCGAAGACTAGGATTGTTCTCTCGAATTAATTCACATAGCTTCGGCTATGTGAAAGGTTCGATGGAATGCGATAGATAACTTTGAAGGCACTACTTCTGTCCACTTGGTGACCGCTATCAATCAAATGAGCCAAAATAGAACCTCTTATAGATTTTATTTGACCTTTTCCAAACCATGAAGGAAGATGCTCATTAATGCGTTTGTTAAGCTGTCTAGTTGTTCGCCCTATATAGCTCTCTGCACAGAAGCAACTGAGTTTGTAAATACACATAGAAGTAGCACAGCTAGGCAACTTGTCTTTCGCTTAAGCAATCATAATTGGTAGGCCGGAAACTGACGAACAAAGGGTGGCGGCAGTTTAAGTCCGTTTTATTGCTCTAGATAACCTTAGATGTAGGACCTAATTTATTTATTTATTGAATTTTCTACATATACACATGCATATTACTACCTTCGTCATTCTTATCGCCACCTGCATAAACCTTATTGTCATAATTTTGTTAACATTATAATCATCGTTATTACTGACGTTCAAAACATTTAACACATTATTATTATTGTAATTTGATCCACAAACTCACCATCATTGGTTAAATTTTCTTTATATATATGAAGCTATGTAAATTAGAGTAGAGCCTGAAGAAGCAGATCTAATTGAAAACGCCAATAGTGTTCGCTTGTATATCTAGTACAAGATTTAGTGCTACCGTCAACCAATGTAATCACTGCTGAAGTGTCTCAAACTGAGAAGAAGAAACAACTATCCAGTACGCTGTAGTGTTTAATAATTCTCTAACTGACGGTGTCTTGTGATGAAGTCTACACAGAAACTGTTTTATTTTCTCTTTTAGATATGGTGATCGTTTTTGAAATCAGTAAGAGTTTCTTAATTGGTTCAGAACATTCTTCTTGGCATATTTAAACGTTACTCTCTGTTTTCAGTACTGGTTATAGGGGAGACAGTTTACAACTAAGTTAATGATCACTAAATAAGGATATACTAGTAGAATATAAAGTGTAAGTCGGAAACCGCTTGTTTTAAGTGTGCAGGGAAGACTGAGATGTTGTCGATGAGAAGCCAAAAACAATATTTTTTTTCTGATTATATCTTGAAACCACACAGTATTTTTGGTACAACTATGGAATTTTCAGCATATGATATCAGTAGCCCAAATTTTGCAGGCCAACCATAGATTTCAGGTGTGCGTCGGCAGGAGGTCGAACCCTGGACCATGTGCATGGTCGGCGAGAGTCCTAACCGCTGTGCCACCGACGCACAAGTTACTAGGTGATGTAGATAAGAATCAAAAGTTGCGGTACAAATATAGTCATACTTTATCCTTATTCAGATTTCATTACTACGTTTTTTAATTCAAATTTTGAGCGCACTGGTGCCATTTCTTTGTCTTCCCAATATCATTTTCATTTGGATCTAAAACTATCCTGCCGTATTATTCTACTGTCTCATGTACATTCTGCTTAATTTTTAATGAAGGAGAAAGCAGAGAGAAGAGAAATTTGACCTAAAGTCGTTCACTTACTAAAAAAATTCATTATTGTGATGACTGATGTAAAGTATTTTTGTTATCTATGGTTCCCTTAAAGTCCTCATCAACCTCGTCGAGCAGCTGTGTGACAATGGAACATATCAAGTGATCCAAAACGGAAAACTCAGTGAGGCGTTTGAAGTGGAGACAGGAGTAGGGCAAGGCTGCCTATTATCACCATTGATATTCTTAGTGTGGTGGACTGGATCATGCGCCAGACTGTGGGGCGTTATAAAACAGGAATACGCTCACTGGCACCATAAGAAAGCTCTAGAAGATATGGATTTTACAGATGATTTTTGTCTAGCATCACGAAAATTTAAAGACTTACAGGAGAAAGCCAAAAAGTTTGTAGAAGAGGCAGGTAATGAAGACTAGACGCCATGTAAATGTAGAGAAGATGGAAGTGATGAAGATAGCCAAGCACTGACGGCAACAACCAGCACCAATAACAATCAACGGGTGATATTTGAGAGAGTTTAATTCTTTCACTGATCTGGATAGAAAGCACGGTTTCAACCACAGCCCGGCGAAACGGACGAAGGTGCCAAAGCCAGGCTGATTCGGAAAGGTAAGATACACCTTCATCAATCTGAAACCAATTTGGAAATCTTCTGCACAAGATTCGGATTTTTAATACCAAAGTCAAGGCGGGCAGTATATATCTATATGGGTCAAAAACTTGCACTGCGTGTCATGAAAAAGCATTTCCAACAGGCTACTGCAGACTTTTATCAACATCTGCCTTCACTGGCTCTGTAGTGAAGATCAAATAGTCAGAACGAATCAGCAGCAAGAAACTCTGACGAGCGACGAACCAACCAAGAACCTGTGGCTGACGGAATTCGCTAGAGAAAATGGAGGTGGATCGGACACACGCTGAGGAGACCATCGAATGACACCACACGTCGACCAAGCCATCTATCGGGTGAAACCTGAATGCGGAACGACGAGTTTGGCGTGTGTCTGAGGGTGATGTGGGGAGGTCGTGTGACGAGGAGGAGATGAGAGATTATGGGTGATTTTGGGGTCAGCCAAAGAGTCTCAAAGTAGGACGAAGCAGCTGTCCAATAGTTTCGAGTTTTCCAATGGTTCTCTAACCAATGTGAGCTCGAGATGGAGTCCTGTAACAAAAAGTGTTGTCTTTTTGACATCTTTTCATATGTTTCATTGAATTTACCACAATTTTGTTTTGATTCCATCTGTCACTGGTCATCTTTATGTGAAAACTGTAATAAGCAAACATTTTCGGGACAAAATCTTAGCAAAAGTGAACTGCTCCAGTACAAGGGCATTCGACTAGGATGAAAAGAGGAAAAATTCAATTTCTGCAATACACTTACAGATGATTTCGAGATGACATATTTGTAATTTTAGATATGCCAGTTTATACAACAAATCTTGGTGGTTACACGTTTTGAATGAGGGTTGATTTCAAAAAGTTCAATTCTTCTTCCTGTGCATGAGGGCTACAAGTAGCTAGAAATAATACTTAGGTCCCGTTTACGTCCATTCGGTAACCAGATGTAGAAACGTGCCAGTTAGGCATCCTATGTGGGCTTCCTATGGATGGAGCTTCTTAAAGTTCTGTTGGCTGTTCAACATCAAGAAAAAGAATTTTAGATTCATTTTTTTTATTTAAAGAGTGAACTGTGTTACTAGATGGCAGTTGTTGAATATCTGTAACACATGATTAAGATCATAACTATCATCACAGGTAATAAAAATGTCATCCACATATTTAGCATACAGCTGAAAATTGCCAATACTTGACTTAAGTGGACCATTCTTAAGGCTTTCTATGAAACAGTCTGTTAGCAACAGAACTAGAGGAGATCCAACTCCAATCCCATTTGCTTGTCTATAAATGACTTCGTTAAATGTAAATTGCACATTAAGGGCGCATCTCAGTAGTAGTTCCTTTAAATAAACTGTTGGCAACTTGATTTTCATCTGGCTTTCATCTTGGATCGCATCTATGGTAGGTCCATGGATGTGCATTTCAGGAATGTCCAAAACTAGGACAAAATAAGTACTCAGTGCTTTTCAGTTGGTTCTTGAAGAATTCTACATTGAGTATAATCCAAATCGTCACAAAACCCGACATCCGAAAGTCTTCCTTCCTTATTTGTTGATAGCAATATCTAAAACCAACTTTAGCAATTTTTATGGGGCTTTCAATTTTGCATTATTGACCAAACGCAAATGCTGAAATAAACTTTTGGATTTGTTGACATTTTTTAGGGAAGAATAATGAAACCATAATGAAGCTTAAGCTTTCTATTCTACTCAAATACTTGGTTTTTAGTCTTAAACTTATCATCATAACTGTCAATTATCGGGTCCGCTTACAGTTCAATGTTTCGTAAATGTGCTCAAATTCCCAGCCCAAAAATATATAGATTATTCATCCAGGGGAAAATGCAATTAAATACATAGTTTCAGGAATTGTTTCCTGGAAATGTAACATTTTTTAAAGGCAGTTTTGTCCCAAACTCACATCATTAAGAGAACCATTAGGAATCAACAGCACTGGGAAGTTACAGCAGTACACATCCACCAAGAGTCGAACCTTGGTTACGAAGCAAGCACACTGCCATCTAGCCATTGGATTTGTAAATGCAATGGCCTGTGAACTCCAACTACAGCAAATTTGAGACATAACTTCACTGACAGTGTCATCATTGAGAGTATCTGTCCTGATATCTGACTTAGTAGATTACATTGGTATCAACTATTCATTAGAAATCAACCAAGTACATACGCTTGGAAATTAACCCATTGCTGATTAGCGACTGAATACATAATAAGCTTCCATGGTTTTGTACCTGATGTCAGTTATTAACGATACCAACATTTCCCTACATGCTTCCTGTGGAGATATACCTTTATCTTCATAATAACTCCTTCTTTATACTCATAATTCTACAATAAAACCTAACTATTAGCAGCTTGAAGCTTATCATAATATCACGTGAATTTGTTTATTGCATATATTACACAGTATTATTGTTACTGGATGACGTTTCGAACACAATTTATTATTGTTCATAATCATATCATCAATTACAATTACACAACTTCGAAACGTTTTTTTATAGCTTTCTTTACTCCTTCCTATTTATCATAGGTGTAGTAGAATTTTCTAGATGTCATGATGGACAGGTGTTTAATCATTCTTGATACACGTATTTGCAGTCAATTCGATAAATAAAGCTTCTGTTATCAATCTCTTCCTCAGTCTCGTTACATTAGGTTTTAAAACAATCACCTTATTCCATCCCAGTGTATGGTTGTGTGTAATTGCATGTAGTGCTGCTATAGTTGAATTGTTCTCCAGATTTCTCATACTATTAGGGCCAAGTAATCTAGATTTTGTAAGGTTTTTGTGCTACGTTAGTCTGACTGACCCTGTTCTGCTACTTTGTCTTATGTATTTGACCTGGGCATCATTCCAGCAGGATATCAGACAAACTAGATTGTTTTGTTGAATTGGCTCCACAGAATTCATTAACCGACAATGCTCGTTTGGGTGGTTTGAATGTCAGCTACTATTATTTCTGCATTGTCAAGAATTCTAAGTAAAGTTTCCGAGGTTCCTTCTTTGTATGGAAGTCCTATTGATGATTTGAATTTCCTGTTTTTGGTGGTGTCATTAATCTGTGCATGTTTGACATGCATGTCGTCATTAACACTATCAATATTATTATCACCATCACTACGATTATTATTAATTTTATTTTTACATTTTCCTACATACTTCCTGATTAATTTATCAGGGTAATTATTCAGTTTTAAAGCTTCTCTTATATGCCTCCCTTTCTGCCTTAGCTTTTCCTTGGTACTGTTTAGTTTTTGTTCCCTATCACTTAAACATTTCAAAAATACTAATTTTACTGAGATAGAGTGGGATTTTGAAAGTTTCGAAGTTGTGTATTTATAACTGCCCAAGTTTTACACATACATTAACTTATCATAATATTTTACTTGATATTTCAGAAAAAAACCAAATCCTTTTGATGGTACAAGTGGTTTTCAACATAAGCGGATTAAGAATACCATTGTTTGAATATCCATTGTGTTTTATGTTAAATATAAAAATCTCAAGCTACCTATTCTGAAGGCTATTATCGACAGCATTCAGCATGAAAAATAATATCCATATTTCCGACTTCAATGTGAAGTCAGTGCTAGTGTATGGATCAGAGACTTGGCGCCGCGTCAAGAAGGGCATTTCGAACAAACTACAGACCTTCATCAACAGGTCTCTTCGCTCAATACTAATCAAGATCAGATGGCCAGAAAACACCAGCAACAGGGATCTCTGGCAATGAACGAACCAACCCAGTAGGATCCGATGGTGCAAGAAATATGCAGGAAGAAATGGAAGTGGATTGACAATACTGTGAGAAACCTAACTATCAAGTGAGTGACATCACACGCCAAGCCATCGCTTGAGTGGAACCCGAATGGGAAGCGGTGAGTTGGTCGTCAGTGCGAGGGTGACATGAAGGAGGTCATGTGAAGAGGAGATGAAAGCATGTGAGCAGACGTAGAGCCGGGTGGTGAAAATGTTGGTGGAGAACCAAAGGCAATGGAGACGTGTGGCTGAAGCCCTATGTTCATCTAGAAAATAAAGGAGACAATAATAATAATTATAGACAGAAAGTTTGATACATATTGCAGGCTGTGTGAACTTATATACTGTTGCAAGGGATTGAAGAAATATAGCTTCCAGCTGAAGTTTATTATTATTCCCTTGGGTTCCTAGTAGAACATAGGGCTTCAACTACACGCCTCCACTTGCTTCTGTCTTCTGCTGTATTTTTCACTTGCATCCATGTTAATCCATACTGTTTCAACTCCTCTTCACACGATCTCCTCCATGTCACCCTTGCACCGACGAACCACTCGCCGCTTCCCTTTCGGGTCCCTTTCGAGCACTGGCCTGACGCGCGATGTCACCCAACGGCATCCTCAGAGAGTGTCCAATCGATCTCCACTTTCTCCTGCATTTTTGTTGGGCGATTGGTTCTTGTTTTGTTTGTTCCCACAGTTTCTTGTTGGTGATTCTTTCCGGCCATGTAATCTTCAGTAAAGAGCGAAGACAGTTGTTGATATGAAGGTCTGCAACAGGCTGTTGGAAATATTCTTTGTGACCCGCCAAGTTTCTGATCCGTAAAGCAAAATTGACTTGACGTTTGTATTGAAAATCGGAATTTTGTTGTTGATGGTGAGTGACGAAGATTTCCAGATTGGTTTCAGGTTGATGAATGTGTTTCTCGCCTTCCCGATTCTCGATTTGACACCCTCCTCCGTTCCCCCTGTAGTTGAGACAATGCTCTGTAGATAAGTGAATGAAGTAACCTCTTTCATCAAATCCCTCCCGTCGATGGTGATTGGCGCTGGATGTTGCTGCTTCTGTTGTTGTTGTTGGTTGGTTATTTTCATAATCTCTGTCTTGTCTATGTTCACCTGGAGTCCTGTCTTTGCTGCCAGTCTCTTCGACGAGTTTGTCGGTTTTCGCTTGTAAGTCTTCGATTTTGTGTGGCATCAAACATAAATCATCCACGTGCGAAATCCAGGCCTTCTAGGTTCTTCACGTCGGTCCAGGATATCCCTGTCTTCTCGTTTCCCACTGTCTGACGCATAATCCAGTCCACCACAATTAGGAATATCATTGGTGATAATAAGCACCCTTGTCTGACTCTTGTGTTTACTCCAAACGCCTCGCTGAGTTTTCCGTTGTGGGTCACTTGACATGTGCCGTTGTCGTACAGCTGTTGAATACTATACTACATTTTTTTACAGCTATCCTCAGTAATCCGATAATACTGATACCATAGTGTATTTACTGTCCATGGGAATGCTAGTTAGGGGCATGAATGCTGAAGTCATTCTGGGGAATAAAAATATGTAAGGCATTTATGAGGGTTTAAGCATAACCATAAGAATTCATATAATGAAGAGTTTGCATCTAATAATAAGAGAAACTAGATAATAATGTGAGGGAATAAGATCTAGGAAAAGTTACAGACAGGTTAGTTAAATCACTCATCGGTGACTTGTCAGCGAATTTCATAAATTTATATTCAACAGAACTACAAATAATTCATATATCACAGAATTAAGCTGGTTGGTCAGCAGCACTAAGAGAAAACTCATTTTGAGTAGTTGAATCATACACAGTTATTGTTATATACTTCTTCCCAATTATGAAAATCCAGGCTAAAAATTAGTATTTGTGCATAAATAAGAAAACAATGAAAATTTGTATTGGTTCAAATGAATGCGGTAACAATGTCGTGCATCATGACTACAATTGGCAACTAAAGCAGGACTGTCTGCAGGTAAAAGAGACTTCACAACACAGCTTCTAACAACAAAGTCGTTATCCGGGAAAGACTGACCACGATCTACATTTCGTCCGGAAGTACCATCGGCAGGCTCAGAACTACCAATGGACATCGATCTCCCAACACAAACAGAAGGTCTAATGATAAGAAATTGACAAAAATCCGAAAAATCAGCAGGAATGGATGAAATCCCTTGGAAGCACTGAAAATGAACCCAGGGAGGTCAGTGGACATGCTCACACTGCTACTGTCGAAGATGTTGAAGGAAAGAAAGGTACCTGTTGATAGGAAGGAAGGCTACTGCGTCAAACTATCAAAGGAGGGCAAGAAGTTGCTCAAAGTCTTATTCCTGTCCACCACAGGCCATAAAGGAAGCTCTATCACCCTGGAGAGACTTAAAGATGCTCTGGGGGAAGGAAATTATCCAGAACATTCTGAACTCAGGAATGATAAGTCGTGGGCAGAACACGTTGCAACACTACGCATCACCATCATCAAACACAACTTAGAATTGCAGTGGGATCTCTAACTCGACCTCACTGACGTCGTAAAAGTCTTCCACACTACTAGCCACGAAGTGTTTTGGAAACTGCTTCAACTCCAAGGGACATCTCCACACCCTTGCCTACCTCACTTAGCAGCTATATGGCAATATCACCTAACAAGTGATCCAACCAAGCGTCTGAACTGAATGCAGGACAAAACTGCCTACATTCCTGTTTGGAGTGGAATGGATTCTGTAGCATGTTGTGGGGAGCGAGAAGACAGAGATTAGATAGGGCCTCAGAAGATCTGAATTTCGCAGTTGATTTATTTCTAATGTAACACAAACTCTAATATCGGCAGATGACAACCAACAATTCAGTAGAAGAGGCAGACAGCGAAGATGGGACTTCAAGTGAATAAAAGGAAGAGAGAGGTGATGAAGATACTCAGGCGAAAACATCAACGGGCACCAATCACTATCGACGACAGAAATTTAAAGGAAGTCAATTCTTCCACTTATCTAGGTAGCAATGTTTCAATTACAGGCCGTCGGCACGGATGAAGATGTCAAAGTCAGGCGGGATCGGAAATGTATGATAGACCACCATCAATCCGAAATCAATGTGGAAATCTGCTGCACTAAGCACAAAGAATAAAAATTTGGATTTTTCAACACCAATTTCAAATCAATTCTTCTATGTGGTTCAGAGACTGGACGTTTCATCCAAAAGTATTTCAAACAGACTTGAGACTTTCTTCAGTAGCTGTCTTCACTCCACGGCAAAGATCAGATTACTGGAAAAAAATAAGCAACAAGTAAATCTGGCAGACAACAAACCGACCAGGAAACTATTGCCCGACAAATATTCAGAAGAAAGTGGAGACTGATTAGATACACGGTGAGGAGACTGTTGAGTGGTATTACACATCATGTCCTGAAGTGAAACTCAAGTGGGAAACGACGAGTTGGGCTCAGGTCCGAGAGTGACATGTAGGAGATCGTGTGAAGAGGAGATGAGAGCTAATGGGCAATCGTTGAGCCAGCTAAAGAAGACAGAAGAGAACAGGATAAAATGGAGATGTGCTGTCAAAGCCCGATGTTTCACTTATAACCTATTTTTCTATTCCTTTACGTTCTCAGTGGAACATAGGGCTTCAAGCTGCAGGCTTGAAGTTTCTGTAGCGGTGTCTTTTTTCACAAGATGAAGTTGCTAGCCTCATGCGCAACCTTCCCTCTTTACCAGTCTTATTACTGGCTTAGTGAGGTAAATGAGTGCGTCGGCTGGGGCTCAAACCCCGGACCATATGCGTCGTCGGTGAGCATTCTACCGCTGTGCCACCGACGCACTCATAACCTAAGGGAACAATAATAATTAGTAAATTCAAGCTACCGGAAGTTTTGACATCACCTTCAGTCTACTAGAATTGAACAGAACCGTATTAGAAAGGTGTCCACTGATTCCTAGCGAGGTAATTAAAATTCTGTTTAGAAGCCGACTACTTTACATTCAACGGGCATTTATGTAGACAGGCAAATGGTGTAGCCTTGGGTTCCTCAGCTTGACCAATAGTTGTTAACTTGTTCAGGAATAAATTTGATAGTTACACATTCTCAAACATACAGTAAAAAATATGGCTCAGATTTATTGATGATATATATCTTCGTAGTATTGAAACGAAACCTACACAGTTCATTCTTGGAGAAATTGAACAATCAATCTCTCAGCATTACGTTTACTTCGGAAGCAGAGTCAAACATTCATGAGTCACCTTCTTCTAGACTGTTTTCAGATACCCAAATCTCGTCGTCTCCAGTTCGGGTTAAATTTGAGGGCCTAGTGTGTCATGTTGATTGAAGATATCCTCAACTCATAGTTCACTAGCCGGTCTTAAGTCTCGAAGGAGCAGACAGAGAGGGTTTACATGGGACTGGTGACCCTGTAAAAATATGCCGTCATTTCTGCAGAAAGTTCACAGCAGAGAAACATATAAACTAAACACAAGGTAAACAGATGAAAATAAGAGAAAACAATTACTTCATTAGGTTGAAATTTCATTTTTTTCTTTCTATCTATAAACTGAAATTTTTCTGTTCTTTTTATGCTTTATATAATTTTTCGTAGTCAAAACGAAAAAATTGGTTCAGAGGTGCATTGTATGTGTCAAGGCTCAAGAATACAAGTTTATCAGTGTGTTGTTCGATCATAAAGCGATGTCAAACTTAATTAATTCGCCTTTTGTTTATCCCGATATCATTTCAGTTTGTTTCAGTTTTATGAAATGAATCACGTAGCTGAGGTGAACCTGATCCATCAGTGTTTGGAGTTGTAGCTGGAGCAGTTCCACTTGCAGGTACAGAGCCAGAACCAGAAGCACCAGTACCGCCAGCACTACTAGTAGCACCTGTTGCTCGTGTTCTTGGCATTCTTGAGCGTACAACAACTGGTGTTTGACCAGTTTCAATGCGTACCATTTCATCATTAACTAGACGTTGAAAATCACTCCATGTTTTGTCATTTAATAATCGACGCCATTTATTAAATAGCGAATTGAGATAGTCAATCTTTTGACTTGCATCACTTCTGTTAATTTATAATAAACATTTTTTAGAAGGGAAAGATAAAAAAATGCGAAATTAATGGAAGAAAAATCATATCTTATGAAAATAACTAAAATGCATAAGCTAATTTCCATGAAGACAATCAGATCAAAAACATTTTTACCAAGACTGATTCATTTTTCAATTAATTTGGGAGTTTGTTTTAATTAACTTAATCAGGAATACGTGGGACCGATAAGAAGACTCTCAAGATCTGGATTTCGCGTGTGGATGATTTATGTTTAGTGTAACACAAGCTCGAAGAATTACAGGTGAAAACCAACAAACTGGCTGAAGAGGCTGGCAGCGAAGGCAGGACTGCAGGAGAACATAGAGAAGACGGAGGTGATGAAGATAAACAACCACAACAAAACAGTGACAACAACCAGCACCAGTCACCATCAACGGGAGAGATTTGAAAGAGGTTACCTCTTTCACTGATCTGGCAAGGAAGCACGGTTTCAACCACAGCCCGGCGGAATGAATGAAGATGTCAATGCCAGCCAGGCAGAATCGAAAAGGTAAGATACACCTTCATCAATCTGAACTCAGTTTGGAGATCTTCTGAACTCGCCAGTATAATGAACAAGATTCGTATTTTCAACACAAATGTCAAGTCGGTCAGTTCTTCTATATGGGTCAGAAGCTTGCACTGCGTGTCACGAAAAGCAATTCCAACAGGCTACTGCAGACTTTTATCAACATCTGCCTTCACTGGCTCTGTAGTGATGATCAAATAGTCAGAACGAATCAGCAGCAAGAAACTCTGGCGGGCGATGAACCAACCAAGAGCCAAGTGCTCAACAAATATGTGGGAGAAGATGGAGATGGATTGATCGGGCATACGTTGAAGAGGTCGTTGAATGACATCACGCGCCGGCCAGGCCATTGCTCGGTTGGAAGCAGAATAGGAAACGTCGAGTTTGGCTTGTGTCTGAGGATGACATGGAGGAAATGGTGTGCCGAGGAGCAAATGAGAGCGAATGGGCAATTATGGGCCCGGCCGAAAAGGACAGCAGAGAATAGGACAAGTTGGAGACATGTTATTGAAGCCCTACGTTCCACTCGAAACCCAGGGGATGAATAATAATAATAATAATAACTGGAAAGAATATTTGTCTCAAAATGTGCCACAGAATTCATCTCAAGAAAATAGGATTTGTTAGAATTTAGATTAATTTCAATTTCACTGCTTAGATTTCATCTTGAACTAAAGTTATTTGGAGATCATAGAAAACCAGGAAGCACGGACAGTTGCTTGACTCTTCAGCAGTGCGCATCCCTGACCTCACCATGGATCTAACCCGGAAATTTCAGACTACGAAACCAAGCTCGGTGCCCATTCAGATACTTTGGCCAGAATTGAGTGATCGTTGAATTGTAACTTAGCCACTTAGTGATTTTGCCTTGGATGAGCATCCACTTTACCGTCGCATGGTGGATCCCACCCACCTTGCACGACGTCTCGTTGAGGTTTCCGGGCATCCCAGTGAAACGATCGAAGACGAGGACTTCGTATCTTTATATAGCTAAATAATGTAGACCTTTTCGTCAAAGCACCATTTGTACAGACCTCCGTGTTGTGGTACTCCTGGACTTCTTAAAAACCATATATATACGATTGTACAGCTTGATGATAAATTCGCTGAAAAGAGTCTCTTCGCTGAATCATTTGTTTTGATTTTCTACATTTAAATTGGTTAATTTTCTTGACGATATTAATATTATGGATAAGAATATGCACTCTTTTGATGTAAACTCGTTATTCACTAATGTGCCTTTGCTCAAAACAGCTGACATTCTGTGTGACTACATTTCCACAAACAATTTTGTCATCCCGTTCCCTATATGTTATTTATGGGATTTATTGCTTCTATGTACTAACAATGTTAAGTTTACATTTGAAGGCGATGTTTTCCGTCACGTTGATGGTGTTGCTATGGGAATAGCATATCACTTACCTCTGTAGAAGAGGAAGATAACTGTTTATCTTCCCTTGACATATTGCTTAGTCGACAGCTTGATGGGTCAATAAAAAGATATATTTTTAGAAAACGTAACTCGGCAGGATAGTATCTTGACTATCACAGTTTCTGCTCTGTTCGGTACAAAAGAGTCTTAGTAAGATGCCTCTTCAGTAGAATCCAACGAATATGCACTGAAGACACACTTGATGCGGAAGAAGGAAAGTTGACACAAACTCTGGTTGATAACAATTATCTAGACAAGTTCATCAAGAGATATAAAGTAGTCAGCACACCAAGACCGACTCTCCAACTCGTCCCTAAGAAAGACGTGTACATCAAGCTACCCTATATGGGGCATCATAGCAGCTTGATAACTAGACAAAGATTGAACGCTGCTGTTAAAAAGACTTTTTATGCAGCTAATATCATAATAATAGAGAATGCGAAGCCAATATATCCATCTAAGCCCTTAGAACATGCGAAAAATGATGTCACATCCCACTGTATTTACCTATTTGAATGTGTTTGCGGACACACATGCATAGGGAGGACTCATCGATCTCTGCGAGTAAGGGCTGGCTTCAGAGCATATTCCTAAATGGCTCCAGAAACAAATAGAATCTTCACAACCCATTAATGGTAAGAACAGGAGACCTAGCTCCTCTATTCCTAAACATATTATAGATGGGACTAGACATAAAATTGATGTTTCCACACGTCTTTTAAACCTGTCCATCCATAAAACGTTTTTGGGAGAGGGCGTATCCTAAAGTTTGTGGAAGCCCTAACTGGCAATTAGAAAGTTTAAACCACCTTTATGCGTTCAAAGCAACAATTCGTCATCACACTAAACCTTCCTTAGTAAACTTTGTTTTGATACCATAGCATACTATTACCTCTGTTATTTGGTTTAGTGATCTTAATTTTTATTTTGACCTTCAATATGTCCTATTAAATTGACCTCTTAACTCTTTATTAATTTCATATATATTCCTATGACAAGTCCGTGTGTGATCAGATTGTTAGAAATAAGTGTTGCACAAATACATACGATACACGATTCAGACAAATTACGTTTTCTTATTTCTTTGTCTAACTAAATTCATAGAGGGAACTAAGTGTTTTAAATTTAGTTTACTCTGTAATAATTTCTGGGTGAATTGTGAATTCATTATTCAATCAGAACAATAAGATGAGATTCTAACTCCCATCATAGAAAATTGGATTCCTATGCATTAGCTGAATGATAATTTGACAGCTGCATGATCTTAACCTGACAACTATGATCCGTTGTGGGTTTTGTGGATGCGTACTGATGAAGAGTACCAAATTAGGGCGAGACAACTGTCAGTTAGTTAAAAAAATGTAAAATGTAAAGAAATTTCACTTTGATTGATACTTACTTTGTTCCTAGAACACGTGTAGCATGTGTAACTTGTATGTAGTAAAGATCACGATATGTGTTCAGTGTAACACAGTGTTCTTGTAATAAACTATTGTTTATAAAATGATGATAATAAAAGGGAATGAAACGATTATACATGGAAAGATGTGCATTACAAAAAGACAATTTTAGATAATAATCAGAAATATTAAGATAATTAGAATGGGATTTATGTGAATAAGGGTATTCACTTTTTCGTCTGTCATAAAAGTCTTGGGGGTACAGTATTATTATATTGATTATTTTTATTCCATAATTTATGATACCCCTTCAAGAGAACTATACCTAGTGATATACTTAGTGGCTGGTCGATTTGATCTGCAGCGGCAAATAATTCCCAAAAATTATTTGACTACAGCATTTTTGATAGGACAGTAGTTAGTAACTAGTGCAGTGTGTCTAGTCCTCTGTTTGGTGCAGAATGAAGTTTATCAATCACCTTTGCAATGTAGCCACCATGCTAGGTGGTGCGCCAACACGTTTCACTGTGAATTGTTCTTATTCAGTGGTTGGAGGCAATCGTCAGGAAGCCTTAGAGTTTGGTTTCGTGCTAGTTGGCACTCACCAGTAGACAAGACGTATCTGCAGCCTTAAAGCATGGTTGTCACATTGCAAAGGTGATTGATAAACTTCATTCTGCATCAAACAAAAGACTATACACATTACACTAGTCACTCAGCAGCGTCCGATTAAAATATCCAATACAGTCCCGAAGGGAGGTCAGTTGCGAGTCATCCCGAATAGTTCGGTGGTAACGCCTCTGACTGCAGCACTGGCTGATGCGAATTAGAATCTCAGAAAGGAAACAAGTTCTTTCAAGGTTGCACACACGCCTTGCTGACTGGTGAAAGCCAACTAGCATGAAACCTAGGTCCAAGGATTTCTGTGGCCGATTCCCTCTAACCGTCTAAGAATATAGGATTATTTACTCGACCGTGGATGCTGGCCTTCACTGGTTAAATTGACCTGTTATGCTGAAGATACATGGTTATGTGTCCACGCCACCTGGTACCTTGTCGTATTATGCTCGGTAGTTCGGACATGAACCCCAACTAGTTAAGAAGTTATCATCGTTCGATGTTTCCGATCCCAAAATACATATATCATGATTTGGACAGTCAGTGTGTTGTTTTGATTTACCTTTAACATTAGTAGAAAAAGCATTCTAATAACTGCATGATAGAAACTTACGTTTGCATACAACACATGTCTTGTAAACGTCGGCATCCTTTATCCCATGAAGATCTACTGAACTAGTTTTCGATACCTCAGAATTGCAACTCATCTACTCAACTTGATCTAAACTGACACAATGCACCAAATATAGGCTATCAATCATGGCCTCATCAATGTGTGTATACAAATTCAACTGCTCCTAGGGAATTAGTTATGTAGATCGTACTCTTTATGAACTCGTGAACGTGTTCCAATTTAGCTTGAGAAAGGAGTAAGGTAATCAATAGACACTGCCAACTAATCTCATTTAGCAGGTAATGAACACCGCATCAAAATAGATGAGTCATTTATGGTTGTGTATCGATTACCAAATAGTCTGCCTAAAAGTATGTGGTTACGTCTCCTAGCCACAGTTGAAGATGTAGGGATCAATAAGAATAAACGTAACTTATGTGGGCTAAAACAGTACACTCATTCCTTTCGTTTACTGTGGTTCACAACACAGTCACTAGTGACGTAATCACCTCATATTTTCATGTCTTATAATGCACTTCTTACTCCCTTTTACCTAGTATACTTCATAACATTATTATTATTTGTCGACTAAGCTTATCTTGTCTCAGTTATCTGATTACAGTTTACTATTTGATAACTTTATTTTATCATTATATTTTTTATTTGAAGATTTGCCAGACAAACGACAAAAGCAAACCAGTCATTATCAAAGCAAGAAGAGATTTTCAATTTTTGACGACCAAACACAGACATGAAGTGGAGCTCCATTGGAATGCACTATGCAGTCAAGCTCATGTTCAAAGAGAAGACGAAACAGGTATTCTGCTGTAAATCCTCTCAAAATTTTAACCGTGGTATCAAGTGATACTGTTTTCAACAGTTTACAAGTATATGTCTACACTCACGCGCATTGCGATAACCAATCAATCTTTGCATATTATGGTAACTGAGAATATACCTAACTATAGATATGATGGAGAAGATTTGTAGCTCAGATGGGTGATTTTGATACACTTGTGTTCTCTGAGCTGGATAGTTCATTTGCGAAGCTTTCAATTGTCCTACCAGCCAGCATTTTCAGCGCATACTTCAGTCTGAAGTGAACTTTTAGATTTCTCCACTAGTTAATTGGTCATCTCTCCTGGTGGCCTTGAACGTGACTGGTTGTTTTCGTGTATTTTCACACCCTCTAGGATACCAATAAAAGTAGCCACATTCTTTCATCTCCTCTTCGCATCACCTCCTTCATGTCACCCTCGCACTGACGACCAGCTCGACACTTCCCGTTCGAGTTCCACTCAAGCAATGGCCTGGCGTGTGATTTCACTCACTTGATGGTTTTCTCAGAGTATGGCCAATCTACCTCCACTTCTTCCTGCATATTTGGTGCACAATTGGTTCCTGATGGGTTGGTTTGCTCCCAGAGATTCCTGTTGCTGATGTTTTTTGGCTGGCCATCTGATCTTGAGTATTATTGAGCGAAGACAGCTGTTGATGAAGGTCTGTAGTTTGTTCGAAGCGGCCTTCGTGACACGCCAAGTCTCTGATCCATATAGTTGTAGCAGTGCCTTCATAGTGGAGTTGAAAATCTGGACCTTATTTTTCATGCTGAGTGCTGTTGATCTCCACACAGACTTGAAAGAAATGAAAGCTTGCCTTGCTTTCTGAATCCTCACTTTGATATCCTCATCAGTTCTGACCGCCTGTATTTGAAACGATGCTTCCCGGGTAGGTAGGTAAAGGAGGTCGCTTGTTTCAGATTTCTCCCATTTATGGTGATTGTTGTCTGTTGTTGTTGTTGCTGTCGCTGTTGTCCAAGAATCTTCTTCTTCATCTCTTCTTTTACCTGTGGTTGTGTGACCCCGGAATTGACAGTTTAACTCTTATTTTTCGGAATTTCGACCTTTTGTAATCTGTGAATTAAGAACATCGTTATGGATGAAGAGATGAGTAAAAAAGATAGGCACCAAGGAACTCTGATAGCAAACCGACCAACCAAGCAACCCAACAAATATGCTCAAAGAAAAGGAGATGAATTAGACATATACTCAGGTGGTATACCAATGACATCATACACTAGGTCAACCAGTGCAACTCAAATGAGACCATTAAGGCATCCGTAGGTAAAGTGGAATAGACCAAGTGAGGAGAAAATGGAGGCTCTTTAACAGTTGTAGAACCAGCTACAATGGAAATTAGAGGGCAGAGTCCAATGGAGATCTGCTGCTGGGGCCCTGTTTTCCATTCAGTAAACAATGATTGAGAAGTGTATATAAACGTCTCGCTCCATTACATTAAACATGTTAGATAAATTATGTCTTCTCATAGTCTTGTCAAAACATACACTAAAGAAAATAATTACTTTGAATAGCTGTTGCACAAGATGCGACTACTATGGCTGAGTAGCCTTCGAGAATTGAAATATTCTGAGTTTTAGTTTCAGTAGATTATATAGTATATCCAGCTAACGAGTCCCACATATACTACATTTCACTACTAGCTATTGTCGTATAAGCAAACTAATTCATAGAATTGAGAAACAATAAGAATTAAAGCCTTAATAACTTACTCATAACGAATTTGTATACTTTCAAGTTCTTCTTTCAATTTTGCTGTTTCTTCAATTTTACTTAATAAATTATTTTTTACATCATCATATTTTGTTCTTGGTACTTGTGATTCATATTCACTTTCATATTCTGTAACACGTACTTGTAAATTATTTATAGTTTTATATGCTTGACTAAAACAAAGGGAAACATGCAAAATGGTTACCTCACAGAAATAAGAAATGAGAAAACGTGTAGTATAAAAGATGTGAACATTTCATGTCGTGGTTTCTTTTCAGGTGTATGCAGCTTAAAATGTGCTATGAGGAAATAGAATACTTTTTTTTTAATTTTCAAGTAATGGTTTACAAGGATCACTGGCTGACATTTGTCAAAGAACCACTGAAAAATCAGTGAGTACTGGGCAGCTGTTTCGTCCCAGTTTGAGACTTCATCAGCGCACCATCCCCCAGGGTCGAACTCAGTACCTTCCACTTACAAGCCATTCAGCTGTTGAGAAGAAGCTAAGCATAAAGGTAGTCATTTAAGGAAACAGCAAAGGTGCAGTGTGGTTACATGAACATTAAAACTGACATGAAAAGGAGCTAGTTATTCATAATAACGTCGGAGGAAGACTGACAACAAACGACTGTTTACCTCGCAACATACAGAAAGACGTTTACGCAATAATGCACAAGAGACTGCTTAGAATTTATCTGAAACATGCCAGGTAAGTTGAGGTGAGTGGGTCGAATAAGCAGCAATAGTCATATCAGGAAATAGAATGTGTAATTGTGTAATGGGCGGGATAATTGTTACCAGAATAAGTTGAGAACAATCACGGCTTTTGTATACACATTTGTGATTTAAGTAGTCTGATAGCAATAGATTCAGCTTAGCGAGGTAAATTTGAGTTTGTTTACATGTCAGTAATGTTATGGCATGTGCTGCTGACAAGATTTTTCAGCAATTTGTAGACTCAGAATGTTAAGCGGTAACCGAGATTGAAAACAACATTTTAAGTCGGTGACTACAGAAGTAAAAGCTTTCATTTTTCAAATTTGGATACACCTCACGTTGTGGTCTTGATAATAACCCCAAGCTTCAACCTTCAAAAAAAGCAGCCAATCAGAACAGTTTATCATCCTCTGACCTAGCCAACGGTAAATGTAGCTAAAATGTATAGATATGGTGTGACTTTCGTCAACAGAAAAAAGTTCGTTGTTTTTCAACATCTTTTCGAGAGTCAGAAGTTCTTCCTATCATTTCTCTGTGGAGCCTATTTTTCTGACTCTCTAGAAGAGTTTTTACTAGTGTTCGTTTACAGCATAACGGTTACCCTAAGAGGTTCATTTACAAGTACGGAAGATGTGAAGGCTCTAATGACAAAAAATCACAGTCAGAAAAAAGCCTATCTTCACTCAACTTGATTTTGAAGGTGATAGTATTTTTTTGGGATTATAGCTTGATTCCACACAGTATTATTGGTACAAGTATTGAATTTTCAGCATGTGATATCGGTAGCACGAATTTCGCAGGCCGAACAATTGATATCAGGTGTGCCTCAGTGGGGAATCGAACCCCGAACCATGTGCATGGTCGGCGAGAGTCCTAACTGGTGTGCCACTGACGCACTGGAATGGTCAATAGAAGATTGAATGTGTCACTAGCCGAGGCTTATTCTGTAGCTAATTTGGTTCCCGTCTATCGGACAATATATTGTTTAGTGTAGTAAATAGTAGACAGATACCCTTCGCATGTCAACTCCAACTGTGTATACAAATTCACATGTATCTGCAGGAGCAGTTACATTGAGAGGACAGAAAGAAGGACATGTCTTCTATTTTCTGAACTTATGCGAAAACGCCTATGTTTCAAAGGAACAAATGCTTTCAACAGTGTCTTTGCCAGGAATCTCCCTGACACGGGTCATGAGGCGGAAATCGCAAGATCGTTCAAAATTATCAGCAGACAAAAGAGTTCAATTCTTCTCAAGTTTGCCGATGCATTCCCCATCAAACGCCTGAAACCAAATTTATGCGTTCGGAAAGAAGCAGTTATCAGTCTTTCCTTGCCCTGATAACTGGATATTTTCACTCTCTCTTTCATTTGATTAGGTTACGCCAAAAATTCTATTGTGTTTCATTGTTGTTTGGGATGAAGTGATCATTATTATTATTACCAATGTATGAACTGATGTTTTGTTTAAAAGTGAACTCTGTGTAGGAATGTTAAAATTGTTTCTGTACATAAACTTAGTAATGCCTTAGGGCTGTAAGCAGCTGATGAGATGCCAACGAAATAAATGATGGTACCATTTTATTCTGCACAAATTGCTGTCCTTGCTTAATTCAAATTCATAAGGGAAAATAAACGTATAAAATGAAATATAAGATGGCTCTGTGGTGGAAGATGACTATTTGGTGTAAAAGGAGGTGACTGGAGATGAAATGAAAACCTGAATCTCTGTAGATTACGTACCACCGGCCTCCTCAATACTAGTCTAACTGTCTTTCTTTTGCATTTCTAGCGGAACAAAGGGCTTCAACGTTTTACCTCTAAAGTTTCAACATCGATAATGTTTTTCTTACAGAGGTGAGTTGTTAGCCTCATTCTTAACCTTCTCTCCTTTTTCTCAGTTTACTACCAACTCCTGTAGCATCATATTACATTTGAGAGGAGCGTGTAAATTGCATGCCAAATACACGAAGATTGCTGCTCAGCTCAAGGTACTCAGAAGACTCTGCATTTTATCAGCGTATTCACCTAAGAGGAAAATATCATCCTCATATACTAAGTCAACAGGATTACTGCCTGGTAGTAAGTCAATCCCTGAATCAGTGAATTCAGTAAGGATTAGGTTCATTAGTACATCGATGATGAAATTAAACAAAAATGGGGATACTAAACGACTGTCTCGCTAGTTTCTGGGTGAGTTCACTAGAAGTAAACTCTAGTTTGACTCAATTCAGAAAGCTGAATTATTTCATTCCCGGTTGATATAAGCATTATCCTTCAACACACACCAATTGATCAGTGGTATACAGCATCATTCATTTCTGCTTCCTATCTCGACCACCATTTATGCTACCGAGAAGACCACATACTGCCATCTGAACAGTTTTGGTTTGTTGCAGGGGAAGCTGCAATGAAGTTTCACCTCAAACTCTATAAATTACAAACCGCAAATTGATTAGCAAACTGTCAATTTGTGATACTGAAGAGGAGTTTGGCTGTGTTATTCACCACAGACAGTTTTTTAAAAATAAAATAAGCAACAAACAAACAAACGGGATAAAGGTAACAGTGTATTCTTTGAATTACTCAAGTGCTATTCTCAATTTAATTGGATCTTCTTTGTCATCAGATACTTCAGCTCTGGCTAACATTTCCATTTCTTTTAATCTTGAAGTTAATTCATTCACTTCAGTGATCAGTAGCTTTCTTCCATCAAATTCTGTTCTCCATTCATCTTCTTTCTTCTCTAGTTCACTTGTTAAATGGTCAACCTGTAGATATAATAATAAAAGAACGAAAATTATATATGTATATGACTTACTGTTCGGTTATACTTTTCAGTTTACTAGTGTAATTGTAGAACTTGAGGTCTGTGGTAGGAATGTAATTCCATATTAGATAAGTTTATTTCAAATATCACACTGTGATAATGCAGTATTAACAACTGGATGACAAGGTTTCGAGAATAAATTATTACCACTCTTAATCATATCAATTTTAGTTACATGGTTTCACAATTCATCTTATATCTACTTTCTCTCTATTTTGTCTCTCCAACTTCCCTTTATTGTTTTGTTGCCACTTTCCATATCCCCGGTAGAGGTGGCGTTGCGTTATTTTGACTGCATATGTGAGGTGTTGAATCGATTCACACAGCTTCAGTAATTAACCTCTCTCTCCACCTTTTGTGTGATCATATGCAGGCGAATGCAATGAACTGGCTGAGATATTTTATAGATAGTTGACCTTAGCTGGGTCTATTACCCTAAGTCTAGCTAAGTTTTTATGTTGCAATCTACTAGATTGACCTATGTAATTTACCTCGTTTACAGTCATTACATGGTATTTGATAAATTATATTATTTTTCCGAATTGGATCTATTGGGATCTAATCCGACAAAGTTTATCTCTGAGAGAGTTGGATGGTTGGTTGAAATGGCACACTGACTAATTCCAGCCTCATTGAGCTTTCTCCATGAGGCCTCTGACGTTTCTTCTTTATACGGCAGTACTGCTGAGGCTTTGAATTCAAACTGATTTTCGTCATTTCTATTACTAGTCTTATTTTTCCTATGAGTCGTCATACACTCCTGAATAAATTCTGGTGAGTAGTGTGTTACTCATTAGTAGTAATGTAATAACAGAAGGCAAGGACCAGGCAACAGATCGTTTATTTAGGAAATCAACACATATTTATACATTTTCACGTACATTATTATAGATTATTGTTAGTAGACAAACACAGTCTTCTGATTGGTTGTTTCTCACTGAAAGTTAATCTTTCATCTCTTTGTGGCCGTTTCTTGAAGTTCAGATTATCTGTCTGCAAATTGTATCCGCCTACGCAAATTCTGCTGTGATTGGTTGTCGAGTCAGTCTTTGTTCTAATTTTTGTCATGACCAATATTGGGGACGTACACACTGACGTAAATTACTATCTACCGATTTTGGCTAGCAGCCAGCCCTCACCACACTAATATTTCCTTTATTTGTTTGATTTCATTATTCAGATCTTCTGATTACTAGTTAGGCTCTTGGCCCGATTATACAGACATTTAACTAAACCTGTCTGTCTTAACCGATTCTGAATGGGATGAATTAAAGTCTAAGTATTTATTAGATTGTGTGTCGGTTTCCTGTAAATGCTAGTATCTAACCTACCATCTTGTTTTATTCTACAGTCTAGCATAGCCAACTCATCCTGTTCGTTTTTTAACTCAGAAGTGAATTAGATTCCGTCTACTATTGGGTTTATATGTGAGAAAATATGAGGGATATGTACAGATTTGAACGCAGTGAATGTGTCATCCGTATATCTTTACCATTACCTAGGAGGAGGATTGTCCGTTCTAAGAGCCTAATGTTCCCAACTATCCATAAATATGTCTGCTACTGTGGGGGATATTGGTGATCCCATTGCCACTCCATTCGTTTGTTTATATAGTTTATTTTGAAATTTGAATACAGTGGAAGTTAGACATTACTGAACATCTAATATTATTTCATCAACCGAGGGAGATTCTCAGTCCTACTTTTGAGTTCAGGATAAATGTTCATTTTAGAAGACGTATTCCATCTTTTCTCGGACTCCTTAGCTTAGGATTTAGGTATAAGAATAGAACCTGAGCACTATGGTAGAGTATAATTCCATTATGGAGAAAATTTGATTTTCATAAAGTCTCAGTGTTATAACATTGTAAGAATTTATCAAAATAAAATTTACCCCATAATAGGCTTGAGATATTTTCAACTAGTGGCTCACAAAAGGGATGGAACTCATATCTTCGATTTCAGTGGTAGTCAGCACTGGCAGAATAACACCATATTTATCACACAGCATAGTGAGAGTTAACATGTTAGTCGAGCTAGTGAATCAGCAAGAAATACTTTTCATTTTCTATCTCTCAACTGACTTATCTTTGTTCAATGAACGGCTACTTCTGTTTTTTTTGGGCTGCATACATCTGATCAAATTTGCCAGTAATAGATATACTGGGTTCACTCTTTGATCTTTTGGAGACTCCTTAGTAAAGTGTGCTTGCTCGCCAACATGATCCAATGGTCATTTGGGACTGAACCTGGTGCTTGTCAATTCAGATGTTATCCCGCAAAATGATATATTATTATTCTTTTGTGTTATGGGTGGAACAAAGGGCTTCAACAGCAAATCTCCACTTTGCTTTGTTCTCTGCCATCTCATCCTCACATAATCACCTTCATGTCACCCTCGGATATCCAACTAGTTGCTGGTTTCTCATCTGGGCTTCACTGGAGGGCCTGGCACGAGATGTCATTCAACGGTCTCCTCGGTGTTTGTCCGATCCATCTACATTTTCTTCGGCAAACTCGTTGAACAATAGGTCTTTGATTGGTTCGTTCCCACAGTTACTTGGTAGTAATTTCTCATGGCTATCTGATCTTCACCCTCACCTAGCCTGTTAGTTTGTTAGTTTTTTGGTCGGGAAGAGAAGGAAGGTTAGGTTTGGGACTGGCAAGCCTATCCCAGACAGTCAATCTTATCACTATAGAAACTTCAAAGCAGAAGAAAAATATAAAAAAGAAACTTATTCTTCACTGGAATAGGAGAGTCGAAATGATTTGAGCTGGTGAAAGCCTTCTGGAAGCCAGTCAGCCGATGTGTCTTTAATTGATGAAAGCAAAAGTAAGCATTGGGACGTGGAATGCTCTTACAATGTACGATGCTGGGACGGCTGTTGAGGTAGCCAAAGAAATGAGAAGATATGGCATAGAATCAGCATGATGAGCCATGGAAAAATAGGAAATGGCATCACACTGAAGCCTACACAGTCGTATTTCAATATTATGCTTAGGTATGAAAAGCCAAACTGATAGCAGCTACCACGGTATGGTAGTCGGGCGTGCTTATGGCAGTGACCTAGCGAGCTGGAATGAATGTTCTTGGATGTGTCAGGATTCAAGAAACATTTATTAGATAGTCGAACGAGCCTTTTTATACCTTCTAGGATTTTTTCAGTGATCAGTCCATTGAAGTTGAAGGAACTTCCCAAACAGGTTAAATGGTCAGCTTATTCAACAACTCGAATCTTTATTCTTAAATAACAAGTTAATTCTAACCAATCTTGTAAAATTGTCTTACATGTGATTGAAGCTGTTCCCATGACAGGCATACTCAGGATTCCCTTTAAGCTGTCTAAAAGACTCTGCTTTTTGTCATCATCTTTACCTAGAAGGAAGGACTACGTCATATGAGCATCTGAGATGCATGACAATATCCCATCCCTAAGATGTCAAATACTGCTATGATCATATCTAACAGGACGTCTGCAATGAAAATTAAATTAAATGAAGTCGGCGTCTTGCACATTTCTGATGGACATGACCTAACCGTCTTCCAGGCTTATTAAAACCTTATTATTCTATTCTGTTATTCTAAACCCTCTTTAGCAAGTACATTTTTATTTACTTTTATGAATTGGGGCAAATTGACCTGACGCATTTTTATGCAAAGTTCCGATTGAACAACTCAAATCAGAAATCGAATGACACTAAGTCAGTTCACTTCTAAGAGCAAAGGAATATTACAAACGTGAACAAATAATAATAAATAATTTCTATTATAGATACTGTGAATATCATAACGCAAAGGGGAAATATAGTTCGATAACAGAACATCTGGTGAATTCTGGACATTCAGCCCCATTTGAAAAGTCCTTCAAAGCCGTATTCAAGATCTGATCCAACCTACCAATGGGATTGAGATCAAAACATCTAGGAATAGGTGAACCGCTGGCGATCCAAAAACTCATTCCTACTCAAAATGCACAAAAGAAATACGTTCAACCGTTGTCCTTACGTAGCCATCATGAAAAGTCAGTTTCACCAGTAATGATTATCCTGTTAGCTTTCCTGTCCAACCTTCCCATTTATTTCTGTCATATTTACCTTTTTAAATCCCCATCTGCATTATTAGATTTGATTACTGTTTTTATCTTTTTATGCCCGTACCTCTTACCCATTTCGTTAATACTGCATCCCTATCCCGAAATTATCAAAGCTGACTAGTTTTCTAGTAATTATAATCCTATTCTGTCTTTTCTACCCGATCTTCCTGATTATTACACGTTTTAATTTTCAATTTCACCTTTGGCTTGAAATATTTCTAGAATAGCGCCATTACCTATCTTCTGTTTATTACACTTAGTAATCTTATTAATCTGAACCCTGAACAGAAATAATTCTGGAACTTTCTCACACACATGTAATATAAATACACGAATGTAGATGTTCTGTACATTAACGTGTGTGTTTTAAACGTGATGTGTTCGGTTTTTTACATTTACTGAGCAGAAAAACCTCAATATTATTCAGCATAGTTTATTAACCACAATCATATATCTGTTGAGATTTTAGAACTGCTTAATTTAGTAACACTGCAAACAATCAAGTGTTTTTTTCCGATCTCTCTTAAAAACTACAAAGACGAACTTTTCAGAAAATGTGAATATGAAAGGTCCTCTGAAGTAAAAAAATATTCAGAAGGCCAAATATTGTGTTATATTTATCAAACGGGGGTCAAATCAACAATTCAGGAAGCGTTTTCTTTCTGTTTTTGACAATTCATCTGGATCTACATGTATCCAAGTGAGGTGAGGTGGCCCACTAGCCTAGTGGATAATATTTCTGGGTATGAAACTACAGCTGCTGGTTCTTAGTAGTGACATTAACTCACTGGAGTGCAGTCACATCCAGATGATGAGTTTGACATAAAACCATATGTGCTCTCTGCATTCTTTCGCTGGACCTAATCAACCAAACAGCACTATTTTCACCTCAAGACATCGTTGAAGTGTCCGTTCTGTGGGCCGATATGTCAATACAGACTGTGTGCTTCGGCCCAATAAAAACTAATCAGTGGGAAATGGCCTAATTTGTTGTTTTTGTAAGTTACAGTTGCTTAGCAATTTCCACGGTTCACCTAATTCTAAGAGATTTTGGGCAAGTTGTCTTGAGTGTACACAATGATAGCAATTCTGGGATTGGTATAAAATCACTTTTTTCACGTCGTTAGAACTTCTTTCAACTTTTTCTTGAAATTTAAGAAATTTAATGTAACTTTAAACTAACTTCACATGTCAAAGAAGTTGCATTTTCTTGTAAATGTGTAATTTGTGCTCGAAGTTCTTTTTTCTCCATTTTCAATGCTTTTATATCTGTAAGAGATGGAAAAGAAAATTTGATGGGTTCCTGACAGTACTTGGAACGGTTTAAGTTTAGCTTGACTGATTAGTTTTAAATTATTTTGGGCTAACCCAGAATGCTCTGATAGCAAATTCAGGGAAGCTATGGAAATAAAGACAGGAGTAACACAAGACTGTTTACTTTCACCGATGATATTCCTGATTCTAGTGGACTGGATCTTGGCGTGAACGATGGAAACCGGGAAGACAGGTATAGGTTGGACTGACAAGAAGACTCTAGAGGATCTGGACTTCGCAGACAACTAATGTCTAATGTCACACAAACTAAAATATTTGCAGGTGAAAACCAACCAGTGGGCAGAAGAGGAAGGTAGCGAAGGAGGTAGCGAAGACGGGGCTTCAAGTGAACATAGAGTAGAGAGAAGTGGTGCGGATAACCAACCAATAACAACAAACACCGATCACCATCAACGAGAGAAATTTGAAGGATGTCACCTGTTCACTTATCTGGACAGCATCGTTTCATTTACAAACAACATAGAAGAGGATGTCAAAACCAACCAGCATCGAAAAAGCAAGACGGACCTTCATAACTATGAAATGAATGGGTGAATCTACTGCATTCAACATAAGGAACAAGATCAGACTTTTAACACGAATGTGAGGTTATTTCCTCCACATAGTTCAGAGATTTGGCGCTTCCCGAAGAGCATTTCCAACAGGTTACTTCAGACTTTTATTAACAACTGCCTTCTCTCGATGCTTTTGACTAGATGACCAGGAAAGATTAGTATAGGAAATTCCGGCAATAAAGCAACCAAGAAACGATTTTCTAACAAATATGCAGAGAGGAAATGGAGACAGATTGACATCGGTCCTCGGGCCCTTGAGTAAGATGTGAAAGGGGAATAGCAAGCTGAATGTCCAAGGGTGACATGGAGGGAACCATGTGAGAAGTAGATGAAAGCTTATGAAGATTCGTGGAAACAGCCAAAGGAGATTGCGGAGGACAGAGTGCAGTGGAGGTGTACTCTAGAAGTTCAATAATTTCTTTGGCAGATATGTCTTGCTACACAGACTGGTTAAAACAATAAGCAGTTATACAACCTAGTGAATGCAGCTTGTGCTAATAAAGTGAAGACAAGACACGTATTTCGGTGAAGAGTCTCTTCTCGGAGAATTCATTTTCTTTAGCTGTACAAGCACATTTATATACAAACTTTTCAATGAGTTTCTCAACTGAACTGTGTGTTTTGTTTTCATTAATAAAAGTGTATGTCATGGCTATGACAACTGATCTGGCTGAGGATGGTAAAGTTGCTAAATTTGCACTCTAAAAGTTGAACGAGCTATGATTTGCAAATCTTCAAAATATATGATGTTCACTTCAATTCACAACTCGACAGTCTTGAACTGGTTCCTCTCGTAGTCTTAATCTTAACGGACAAATTACCTCAAACAGAGAGAGAGCGAGAGATAATGAGGGAGGAAAACTGAGCAAATTATTCAAACTTTACAATAGTTTTATAGTTTTAGATCATTCCGGGACAAAAAGAATCCTATTTTGAATTGTTTGAAGTCAAAATGAAACCCAACAGTCTGATATCTTTAAAATTGACTTACTCTTATTTTCACGTCTTCTCATTGCACTAACACGATCTTCACATTCTTGTGAAACTGTCCATATTAACTCCTACGTAAAAGAAAATTGTGAAATCCGCCATTAGGACTCACATGAAAGAGACAAAAAATAAGCTCAAACTAAAATTCTCTTATCAACTTGAAACTTACTCTAACGGGTAATAGTTTCTTCAATTCATTCTGCATATGAACTAGATAAGATTCGTATTCATCTTTAATTCTTGCCAATAATGGACCATAATAAGCACAGGTTTGTATAAAGATTGTAAATATTTCACGATATATCTATGGATAAATAAATACAAGTACAAATAGTAAATAAAGTATTATGACAGTTGATATATTTTGAAGTAAAGTTCATAGGATAATCAATCTAACAACAAGTATAACCTAGACATGATCTTTATCATAAAAAAGAAGTATATAAAGAAAGAATATCTCGCAGTGAATGTTTCACTTAACTTAGGACAGCTTATGAGTTTTTAGCTGGCTCCTTGATCATCCATAAGTTTTCCTCCTCATATCCTCCTCACACGATCTTCTCCATGTCACTCTTGGTCACTCAACTTGTCTTTCCCATTAGAGTTCCACTCAAGAGCTGATCTGACGCGTGACGTCATTCAACAGTCTCCTCACAGTACGTCTTATCCATCTCCATTTTCTTACTCGTATTTGTTTGGTGATACTTTTTTCGCTGGTTCATTACCAAAGTTTTTCTGTTGCTTACCCTTTCTGACTGGCTATTTGATCTTCACTATGGGACAATTTATTATTATTCTCTTTGGTTCCAAGTGTAACATAGGGATTCAAAATACACCTCCACTTTGTTTTATTTTCTGCTGTCCTCTTTAGCTGAGCCCACGATTGCCCATAAACTTTCATATCCTCCTCGTACGATCCTGTCCATGTTACCCTCGATCGATCCACTCATCATTTCCCATTAGGGTTCCACTCCAGCGATGGCCTGTTTGGCGCACGATGTCATTCAATGGTCTCCTTAGAGTGTGTTCAATCTGTCTAGCACTAAGCAAAGCCAGCTGTTAATGCGAATCGACGTTAGCATATTGGAAATGCCTTCTGTGATGCATGTGCAAAATATCTTAGCCATATAGAAGCAGTGATATGACTAGCACTGTGAAATGAAGAAATGAATCTAACATCAATCATTTCCCCAAGATTTATTATGACCATCGTATAAAACATCATTGCCAATTTATTATTGTAGTTATGAAGCTGTGATTCGGAAATCATTTCATAAACTTAAAGCTATCAGTAGAGTAGAAAACAGATAATCGGATAATAAATCCTTCCGATGTCACATTTAACTGTGTCTCAGAATTTACAAGCACTTGAAGAGGCAGCTATCATGGAACAACTTCTATCTGGTTTTCTGAGCATATCTTGAGAAATTGGTGCTTGGAAAGAGGGAAAAATTGACAGACTGCAATTACCAGACATTCATTACGATTAAAGGGGAATTCCGCTTACACTACTAAATGAGTTAAAAAGTTAGAGGGAGAAGAGGATCCCTAGGATTATTGTGGTTTGCCTAAGACGTTTTCAAGACAGCTTAGTCTGTTGCTTATTCTTTCGGTAGCCGCATTTTGATTTTGGTTGCGTCTTCACTTGTGGCTGGATAGAAATACAGTTTAAAATGATCAGTGATCGGGATGAGTTTTAAAGAGAACACTATCAGTAACTGAGTAATTGAGGAGTTCCTAGAATCAGTCTCTGAACTTCAGTGAAATGTATAGGTGGATATCTTATAGGTATTTTTGCACTTACCGTTCAGCCAGCTCGCCACTGTCAACCACACACAATAAGTGCAAATGATGAGTCTATTTTGAGTGCTTAGGTTCTAAATACTGGGATAATTTCAGCAATGCATATAATTGTGACCTAGTGTATTATATAAGACATATAGATAACGTTGATCCAATAGGTATTTAGCTTCAACAGAACAGGTCACAAGCTAATATTTAGGATTAATTAACAAATATGTTGTCTTCGCTCAATACTCAAGATCAGATGGCCAGAAAAGATCAGCAATAGAGATCTCTGGGAGCCAACCAACCAGAAACCGATTGTGAAACAAATAGGCAGGAAGAAATGGAGATAGATTGGCCATACTCTGAGGAAACCATCAAGTGACATCACTAGACAAGCCTTTGAGTGGAACCCGAAAGGGAAGCGGCGAGTTGGTCGTCAGTGCGAGGGTGGGTGACTTGGAGGAGGTCATGTGAAGAGGAGGTGAAAACGTGTAGGCAGACATGGAGCCAGGTGAAGACTCTAGCAGAGAACCGAACGCAATGGAGACGCACGGCTGAAGCCCTATGTTCCTCTAGGAATTAAAGGATAAATTAATAATAATATAATAGATAAAGCAATAAGAAGACGTAATTTGTCTGAATCGTGTAATGTATTTGCGCAACACATTTCGAACAATCTGATCACACACGGACTTGTCATAGGAATATATATGAAATTAATAAAGAGCTAAGAGGTGAGAAAAGTTCATCAGGAGATATAATGTAGTCAGAACACCAAGACTGACTCTCCAACTCGTCCCTAAGAAAGACGTGTACATCAAGCTACCCTATATGGGGCATCAAAGCAGCTTGATATCTAGACAAAGACTGAACGCTGCTGTCAAAAAGACTTTTTATGCAGCTAGTATCATAATAATAGAGAAGGTAAAGCCAATATATCTATCTAAGCCCTTCGAACATGAGAAAAATGACGTCACATCCCACTGTATTTACCAATTTGAATGTACGTGTGGACACACATACATAGGGAGGACTCATCGATCTCTGCAAGTAAGGGCTTCAGAGCATATTCCTAAATGGCTCCAGAAACAAATTGAATCTTCAGAACCCATTAATGGTGAGAACAGAAGACCTAGCTCCTCTATTGTGAAACATATTATAGAAACAGGACATAAAATTGACGTGAACAGATCTTTTAAACCTATCTATAAAACGTGTTTGGGGCGTATCCTAAAGTTTGTGGAAGCCCTAGCTGGCACTTAGGAAGTTTAAACCACCTTCGTGCGTTCAAAAACAATTTGTCATCACATTAAACCTTCCTTGGTAAATTTTGTTTTTATACCATAGCAGATGTACTATTACCTCAGTTATTTGGTTTAGTGGTCTTCATTGTTACTTTGACCTTGAATATGTCCTTTAAACTTGACCTAAGTCTATTTTCTCACCTCTTACCTCTTTATTAATTTCATATATATTCCTATGACAAATCCGTGTGTGATCAGATTGTTCGAAATGTGTTGCGCAAATGCATTACACGATTCAGACAAATTACGTCTTCTTATTGCCTTATCTAAATTCATAAAGGGAACTAAATGTTTTAAATAATATAATAACAAATATTTTATTAAGTATATGAACTCAGATGTCATCAAGAGATTAAAGCTGTAGATTAATTTTCATAAATTATGCCATGAATATATATAGATACTTTTTCTTTTTTACCTGTAATCGTAAAGGATTCGGTTCACCATCTGTAACATGAAATTTTGCCTTCTCCCTGTTGATACGCGCTTCTAACATCTCCAAGAATCTTGGTTTCTTAACTGGTGGTAACCCTAGACAATTGAAACATTAATCAATCAATAGTGGGGAGTATTAAATTTAGATTATAAGTCATCGAATGGAACTGAAATCAATAATTATCGTGTGTCGTCATTCTCATGGTGGAATGCCCACCAACTACCATGTGATCCGGGGTTCAATTTTCAGCCGCCTAATTGACTAGCTGATCTTAAGGCCGGGAAGTTTGGGTGTGGGATTAGTGACCCTACGCGGGACAATCAGTTGGGTAGCTATAGAAATTTTAAAGCGTAGAAGAAATATTAAGTCTATTGTTCTCCGGAATCAGAGAAACGGAATGACGCAGGCTCGTGAAATCTTTTAGGACTGGCTGGCTGGACTTCCGAATATCATTTTCTACTTCATTACATACAGGGAAATGTTGATGTTCTTACAGGTGAACATGATATCCTTATTGAAGAATTGTCACAAGTTAAATTCGATTCTCCATCAGCAAAGAAATATTTACTCAAAGCAGTAAGGCAGATAGAAAAGTGTAAACACCATCCAGCGACTGTTGCTAATTGTGCGTATTCATCCATCCAACCATTGAATCAGAAACTGGATGCTTAACACTGAAAGACTATCCAAAACTTATTTGTATACCTTAACTATTTTTTTTAATTATAGCTTGACTCCATACAGTATTTTTGGTGCAAGTATGGAATTTTCATCATGTAATATCGGTAGCCGAAATTAAGCAGGCCGACCATAGATATCAGGTGTGCATCAGCCGGGGATCGAACTCCGGACCATGTGCATGGTCGGCGAGAGTTCAAACTACTGTGCCAACAAAGCACTAGTCAATATTTTAATGAGGAAACTTATTTTTGCTGCAAAACTTAGAGGATAATAAATTCGAAGCAATTAAGCAAAATGAACATTTTCTCTAACAACATGTTGCACAGATAACAAATTTTCTTCTTTTGAATATAAAAATTGGCCGCGAGAAACTAACTGACCAGTTGAACAGCTTTAAAAATCACTATGCAAGTACTAGTCAGATTTCAGTTGTTGAATGAAATTTGCAAACTGTGCAAACTAATGCGAGAAAAGTTCAGAGAGATTATGAAATGACTCGTAATGAATGTCCTAGCTTGTATGTGACACCTTGTCAGTCATATCTCGAAGTCAATCCCTTTCAGAGTAAACATATGGATCATGTGAAAATTATTGAAGTAGGCCATTTCAGTAATAATTTTAATAATTCCATCACCAATGCTAAATATATTGATAATTTGGAAATAAATACGAATAACGCCGATGAAACTAACAATAATGAATCACTTTGGAGATATGAGAGGTTTCCGAACAGAATTCAGAGTTCATTATCAATAGGCAAGAAGATAACCAACGTTTGTTGGATGTGGTGACTGGACATTTCAATTACTGTCTTTTTTATATGTTCATTACTGTTTCTATATGTAATTTCTTTACTCAGTACTACTCAAGATCAGATGGCCGGTCAGAAAAGATCAGCAACAGGGATCTCTGGCAATGAACGAACCAACCCAGCAGGAACCAATTGAACAACAAATATGCAGGAATAAATGGAGGTGGGTTGGCCATACTCTGAGAAAACAAACCATCAAGTGAGTGAGGTCACATGCCGCGCCATTGTTCGAGTGGAACCCGAATGGGAAGCGGTAAGTTGGTCGTCAGTACGAGAGTGACATGGGGGAGGTCATATGAAGAAGAGATGAAAGCATGTAGGCAGACTTGGAGACAGGTGAAAACGTTAGCAGAGAACCTAAAGCAATGGAGGCGTGCGGCTGAAGCCCTATGTTCCTGTAGGAACTAAAGGAAACAATAATAATATAATTATATATAATTTCTGATTTCTATCACTACGGCATTATAATTCGGTTTACTCGTATTCAGCCAATGGGGATTAAAAATTATAAATCAGTACTACCTGTTCACAATCATTTAAAATGCAAGGAGTTAAAATTGAGGATGGAATCTGCAAGATAAACGAAGCTTCACAAAATTATGAAACTCTTTTCAGTGATTTACTTTTAATTAACTTCAAGTATGGAAAAGTTTCACTTTTTTATTTTGTTTCTTTGCATTTGGAATGAAACATAAATCTTCAAGCTAAAGCTTTAAAGTTTCAGTAGCAATGATGTCTATTTTTTACGGGATAGGGTTTTTAACCTCACGTCCACCCTTCACTCTTTACTTGCAAGCTTACTACCGAATTAGTAAGGTTACAGAGTGTGTTGACCTGCGATCGAACCCCACACCATGTGTGTGTATATGTGGCTGGTAAGCATTCTACGACTAATCCGCCGACGCAGTCGAGTTTAATTATTCCATTATAATTTCTTACGGGATTGTACTCAATAAAAAAAGAAAAATTAGAGATCTCTACTGATAAGCATATAGAAATTAAACTTCCATAATGAAAATTAACATGGAGGCGAAACAAAATGGCACTTACTTGATTGTTCTGGTGTCTGTCGTTGTATATGTCCATCTGATGCAATATGGATTTGATTAGTTGATCTTTCTCTACTACTTGCATGCGCTGGCCATGCGTCTATAACAATATTCCCTTTTGTACCAAAATTTCCCTAAATAAACATTTTGAAAAAATAAGCATAACTCCATCTTTATATTTACTTCGACATTGCTTTGTTCATTAATGTAATGAAAATACAGGATACGTTTATTTCAAATATCACATAGTAAAGATGAAGTATTAGTAACTGGATGAAGGCGTTTCGAGCACAATTTATTGTTACTCATAATCATATCAAGGTACTCACACAACTTTCTAGCTTCGTTTATATAATTCCATTATTTTCCATCGCTTGATTTGATTGGTAGTAGTATTTTCCATATTTCCTGTATGAGTGATGAGTCATTCCTATTGCACGTTTTGAATGTAGACTCGATGAACCAGGATTCAGTAATCAACTTCTATCTCCACCTACTTATAATACTTCTTAGAATTTTAATTCTCTCCCACTCTTTTGTGTGGTTGTGTATTATTGCATGCAGTGCAATTGCTGAGCTTTTTTCTTAATCACTTATCTTCTCGGGGTCAACCATTCTTGCCTTAGCTAAATTTTTATTTTCTGATAATCTCACTACCCTCGCCCGATCTACTAGTTTGACCTATGTAGTTGACTTAACTCACAGTCATTGCAAGGTATTTTGTAAATTATGTTATTTTGTTTAATTGGGTCCATCGGGTCCTTTAGCTTACAGAGCTTGTCCCTGAGTGAGTTTTTAGGTTTAAATGCCACCCTAATTCCTGCTTTATTAAGAATCCTACGCAGGGTTTCGGATGTCCCTTTCTTATATGGTAAAACTGCAAATGCTTTATATTCTCTCTTATTTATGTTCTCATTATTAGTTTCTCCATTATTTTTGCTTTGCTTCTGACTATTTTTGGTCTTCTTAATGAATTTTATAGGATAGTTACTTATTTAACACCAACGCTTCTTCTTTTATCTATTTTATTTCATTGATTAGGTCTATTTTGTCTAATACCATATTCTTCTAATCAAGTTCAATAATAACACTTTCTAAGGTTCGACTCCTAACTCTCCCTTACACACTTCTGACTTTCAAGTTTCAAAAGTTACACAGCATACTATACAATCGACATATACATGAACAACAAATTTGAACTTCCTCAAGTATAAACTTACTTACATTCAAATCATAAAATGATGGAAAGTAATACTGTTCATATTTAGTGTCAAATTTTACTAAATTATTCTTATCACTCTAAAATATGTAGGGGGTTATTCTTTTTAGTAGATAATACAAACCTTTTTTGTTGTGAAACGTTTTCTTGTTTCATCACTGATTAAATAATGACAGAGGTATGCTTTTTTCTAAAAATTTAAAAAGGAAATAAGAGAAAAAAATTAATCGATTGACAGCCAAGAAGTATACATCTGACGTTGGAAAAAACTCAGAAATAATCAGTGTTATATCATATATAGTATAAATTTGGATAGCGTTATTAGAAGACGGAGATTACCTAAAAAATGTGACGTATTTGCGCTATACATTTCGAACAATCTGATCCCTCACACATTTACTTGTCAAGTGATACATATGAAAAAGTTGAATTAAGCAAAGTGACAAAAAAGGATTTAAGAATGATTAACACAACGTTTGGTAATCCAATCAAATAAGGATTACCAAGGTAGGTTAAGAGTAATAATAAACTGTTTTTGAATACGCAGGGGAGGGGGGTTAAGTTTATGAATAGCTATAGACTCAGCGCTTATTGAAATATATATATATATATATACATAACAATCTAATATTAACAATTCAAAGTGTACGGAGGTGGTAGGACACCTAGTGGCATGGTGGCCACATCCCAAACTTGACTGATATAATTCAGTCTGCACCAAACAAATGACTAGACACATTGCACTAGTTACTGACTAACGTCTAATGAGAGTAGACAATACAGTCCTACATGAGGTCAATCACGAGCCAGCCCGAATAGCTCAGTGGTAACGTCTCTGACTGCAGCACTGGGTGACACTGACTCTAATTTCAGAAGGGGCATGAGTTCCTTCAAGGTTGCACATATGCCTTACTGACTGAATGGTGAGTGTCAACAAGCAGGAAACTTAGATCGGGCAAGGATTCCTGCCGATTGCTTCCGACTATCTAACATCGACGTGAAATGAATTTATATAGCTACTTATTATCTTTCATTAGTAGTATGTAATAAACACTATAATTTGAACGCCTACTGAGTCAGTCATTCAGTCAGTCACATGGACTAATCAATAATTTAAAGAGGAAAAATTAATATTCTATTACAGAACACACAAATTATGGATGAGATTTATGAACGAGTAAAGTAAAGCCAAGATGCCTTCTTTAAAAAAATCTGCACGTAAGTAGTATGCACAATTTTGACTTCTTTGATGGTATGCAAAATAATAATAATAATAAAATAATCTTATGAATAATAGTAATAGTTAAATATCCGGGGAGGGAGGGAGGGAGAGTGGTTTTTAAGAGTGATTTTCATTATGGAGTGATAAAAATTAAACTGTGCAGGAATGGGGTGACTTTCAAAATCCAAGTCCATTTATACATTTATGCATAACAAGTGGATTACTGAATTTGCTATTACCACTTCCGTCGAAAAAAAGCAAGACATGACCTCATTACTCTAAAACCAGTATGGAAGTCCATTACACTCAGTATAAGGAACAATAATGCTTCTATATGGCTTAAAGACGAGTGTATGTCACTCAAAGCATTTCTAACTGGCCTCAAATGTTTATCCGCAGCTGCCTTCGCTCTATACTAAAGATCAGATGGCCAGAAAGGATTAAACATAAAAAACTACGAGAATGGACCAACTAAAACTCCACTGCCCGATAAATACTCAGAAGGAAATGAATAACAGTTTCAACGCACTCTGAGGAAGTCATCAAGTGACACCAAGCACCACGCCCTCGAGTGGAACCCAAATGAGAAACAACCAGTTGGGCATCTGAGGATGATACAGAGGAGATCGTATGAGGAGGCTAAGTAATTCTGCAGAGAACAGGGTGTAATGGAGGTATGCCGTTGAAGCTTGATACTCTATTTGGAACCCAAGCGTATAATAGGTCTAATGTTGCTACTCAGTAACTGGTAGACTAAGACAACGAAGACGATAAATAAATATACATTATTGAAGCTTTAGAGGATCTGAAAGATGGAAAGCATTGAATGCAAATTCACAGTTGTGAATGGCTTTCAGCCGTCTCATCAGGTATCTCCAACAAATGATTTTTCGCATTCAGAGGACCTGATTCAATTAATATGAGCATTTCTATTTGGATCACAGCAACTGGATTTGACTTGATCTACTGAGGCCATGTTTTATTCTGACCACAGATGACTCCTTTCAGATCTGTTGTTACTTATCAAGGAAGATACAGACCCACTGAGAGTAGTTCATGTCTTTTGCAGTTCAGTCGACAAAAGTGCTGCAGTTTCATTTACGCAGTACGTTTTCGGGTGTTAGTATTTAGGGATTCAACTGGTTCTAAGTCTGGTCATAGATTGTTATCATTTAAAAAAGCATAAAAAACCGGAATGAACTACTGGATAGCTGTTTTACCGTCTTAGTTTTAGAATCTTCACTAGTATGCACCTATAACCTGGCTGCCAGTGATCCAACTCGTGACCTCCAGGTTACGAGACGAGCTTGTTGACCATTCAGGTGCTGGTACAAAGTTCAGTGGCCAGAGTTCTAATTTCTATCTATACCATATATACATAAGATTGTTTTGTCAATGTTTTTCCCTCACCTTCTCTTTCATATAGCCAGTAAATCTCAGTTGACATCATCTATGACAAATGAAACGACAACAGGAGCAGGAACAATGACAACAACAACAATAACACCAGCATCAGCACCAGCACCGGCACCAGCCGCATCATCTGGTGGAACTTGTAAATTTAGAAAATTTAATCAATATGGCCTGTGTGAAGAGTTAAATGCTACAACACGTAATTCTATTCTAAGTTTATTAAAACAAGCTGAAAAGATTAAAAATATTCATTTTAATCGTACTGAATTAAGTATCCTATTGCATATGTGTGCTGAGATTACAGATCGTCAGATAAGAGATTTAACTGTTGATGAATTGAAATCATTTTTATACGCTACACTGGATATTACAAATCCCTTCAGTTTAGATGGTATTTGTCGTGCAGCAATGAATAGTACACGTAGTTCTGGTGTTAAAAAGACAATTACACCAATGAAATTTCTTGAAATATTATCTATCCTATTGAGAGGAAATTTAACAGAACGTGCTGAACTGGCATTTCATATTATGGATCTAGACTGTGATGGATTAATACGACGTAATATGGAAGTGAGAAGATTGTTGCATGATACATTCGATGTATCAGTGGCAGCACAAAATCCTGAAATTGATCCAGATGAACCAGTACGTGATACAATTAATTATCTGTGTGAGAAATTACAATGCACACTAACACAACCTGTATCAATTGATAAGTTTAAAGCATTAGCACAAGAAGAACCATGGATTATTGAAAGTCTAGTCCCGTGTATCCCATCAGAAATGACAAATCTTGTCTTTCAAACAGTATTTAGTACTCAAGTAAAATTACCTTCACTGGAATTATCACCACACGTAGCTCAAAAGAAGCAATAATTAGGTTAATTAATTAATTGATTAACCTGTAAGAATAGTCTTACCCAAATAACAAGGAGTTTCGATAGACAAGAAGAAAAAGAATCCTAATGAAATTTTTTGATTTAGTTCAGTTTTAAGCTAATTTACTTTCATTTAGACAAAGCATCCTGGGTTTTTGTTATAAATTACGCGTCAAACTGTGAATTGAATGTAAAATCCAAATTATCGTTAATCACTGTGTCATAAAACGGTAGTAAATACCAAAAGGTGAATACAGAATGCATGATTCCCCTTGTTTTGGACCTGTTAGCTCAGTTGGCCTCCATCTCATTAAGTGATCATGTTTCCACTGAAACCCAGACTCAGCATACATTATTTCAAACGTTAATGCATGCGTTAATGCGTACTGGACTACCGAACAGGCACGAGCACATTGTGTACTAACACTAACAACCAGAATAACTGGAAAGTTTGACGAAATTACTGGTAAATGAAGAGAAAAATGTAAGGAGATCTTAAAAGATAGTCCGATAAATGAAGTTTGTATTGCAAAATATGTATGCTATTATTATTATTCTCTTGAGTTCCGAGTGAGACATAGGGCTTCAACAACACACCTCCACTCCCTCATATCTTCTGCTGTCCTCTTCAGCAGGGTCCAAGACTGATCATAATATCTCATCTACTTCTTCTCGCCACACGATCTCCTCCATGTCACCATCGCACTGAAAACCCACTCGTCGCTTCCCATTCGGATTCCACTTGAGCAGTGGTCTCCACTGCGTGCGATGTCATTCGACAGTTTCCTCAGTGTATGCTCAATCCATCTCCATCTCCTACACGTTTGTGGAGCGATCGGCTCTTCGTTGCTTTGTTGCTAGTCAGAGTTTCTTGATATTTATTCTTTCTGGCTGGCCAGCCAACCATTCGATCTTCAGTATGGAGCCAGTGAAGGTGGCGGGTGTTGATAAAAGTCTGTAACTTGTTGGAAATCCTCTTCGTGGAGCGCACGCCAAGTTTCTGATCTGTACAGAAGAACTGATTGACTTCACATTCGTGTTGAATAGAATCCGAATCTTGTTGTTTATGCAGGCTGAGTGTAGAAGATTTCCAAACTAGTTTCAGGTTGATGAAGGTGTATCTTGCCTTTCCGATTCTGTCTAGCTGGCTTTGACATCTTCATCCGTTCCGACTGCCTGTATATGAAACGATGCTTCCTAGACAAGTGAAGGATGTAACCTCTGTTAAATCTCTCCCCTTGATGGTGATTGGTACTGGTTGTTGTTGGTGGTGGTGCGTGGTTGGTTATCACCATCACCTCCGTCTTCTCTGTGTTCACCTGCAGTCCTGTTTTCGCTGAGGGTGTCTTCAGCCAGTTTGTTAGTTTTCGCTTGCAAGTTTTCGAGTTTGTGTGACATTAGACATATTTCATCATCTGCAAAATGCAGATATTTTAGAGTCTTTTCATTGGTGGTTCAGCGTATTCCTAACTCCTCGCTCCCCACATTCTGACACATAATCCGGTCCACCACAACTAAGAATATCATCGGTGATAATAGACAGACATACGTATAAGTTTAATTTTTGGATGAATAAGATGATTAGTCTCTTTTTACAAATGTAAATTACCTTCAGCTGGGATAATATCGATAAAAAGTGTAAAGTAAAGGGAAAAAGTCATTCGAATAGGTTGTTAAGCTGTACCAACTGAGATGATCAAGGCATGTGTTTCGCATACTAAGCCACTGTCTAACTCGTCAAGCAATTTTAGCTGACATAAAATAACGTGAGAAAAGAGTCGTTGGCGGTTAAATCAAAACATCGAGTAATTTCATAAGGCACTTGACTGCTGTTTTGAGCTACTTACTGATATGTACACTGCCTGCCTGAGGTCGTCAAGACAATAAGAACCGGTGGTTGAAGACTGTCAGTGATACGGCTCAAAATAGCTCCCAGTGCCACAGATACATTCACACACTTTGTTTTCATAGATACATGAGAGCACTATTATCCTCCATGTGACGATTCTTTCTTCCACACGATTCTTTTTGTTGTAGTTTGTTTGCATTTCTTTTCCTTATTTTTCCACGCCTGTGTCCTTTCAGAAAGTGTGATAATCTGAACTACCGGCGTCGGTGGCATAGCGGTTAGGACGCTCGCCGACCATGCACATGGTCCGGGGTTCGATCCCCGGCCGACGCACTCCTTTACCTTGCTAAGCCAGAAATAATGCTGGTGAAGAGGAAAAGTTGGGCATGAGGCTAGCAACCCCATCCTGTGAAATAAAGGCTGCTACCGAAACTTCAAGCCACTAGCTTGAAGCCCTATATTCCACTGGGGAACGTGAAGGAAAAAAACCGCTGTTCTGTGTGAAGTTCCGCATTGAAAATTCAGTTCATTTCATCTATGAAAGACAGTTTGATATCAAATTACTAATCATGCAAAACAGATGCCGAATTAGGCATCACTTTTCTACCACGTAACTTAGTGGTTCCCAATTAGTCGTAATGCATTAACACATAAAACAGGCAAGGGATCATATCTGTTTACCTGTTAATGGTACAGTCACTAAAACGTCTTAATAAAAAAGAAATACAGCAGAAGACACTGTGCAACAGATAAATCTTGAGTAGTAAATTAAGTGAGTACGGAAAGAGACTCTTTTCAGTGATTTTATTTGCTTAAGCTGTACTATCGCATTTCTGTACAAATTTTTCGTCAAAATAGGATCAGATGAATTTTCATAAGCATAGTTGCTAATCCATTGAGGTTTCCCCGAGTGGGTTTGTATAAAATCCCCATCGGAACCACAATGTTAGAATGGTTGCCGACAACGCATGTGGTCTGGGGTTCGATCTCCGGCCGACGCACTCCTATACCTCACTAAGCCAGTAATAAGACTGGTAAAGAGGGGAGGTTGGGCATGAGGCTACCAATCCCATCCCGTAAAAATAAATACCACTGCTACCGAAACTTCAAGTCTCTAGTTTGAAGCCCTGTGTTCCACTGAGAAAGTAAAGGAATAAAAAAAATAGTTGCATTAGAAAAGTTGTATAAGGGTGATACAGTTAAGTAATCAGATAAATAATCTAATAAATGGATAGTAATCAATACAAACCTAGAAACAAAGGAAATGAGATGTACAATTATATTCTGTCATAGTAACGAAACCCTACACCTTTATTACGTCAAAGTTAGAAAGCGTGAAAAAAAAACAAATTGGTTGGAAACAACAGGGGTATTACCACGATATCTAAGGTGGTTAAAGAATTCTCTTTTGTATACAGAGCTTTTATTTGATCATAGAATAATTTTATTCTATAAAACACGGACACACACAATGTTATAGTATTACTTTCAGATGACATTTCGAGCACAATTTATTGTTTTTACGAGTTGATCACAGATTGATATCAGTTAGAGAACCATTGAAAACTGGCAAGGAGTACTGGACAGCCGCTTCATCCTAGTTTGGGAATCATCAGCAGTACACGCCCACCACCAGGGTTCGAACCCAGGACCTTCCGGTTACAAGGCAAGCTGGCTTGTTTGCTATTCAGTCACTGGGACCCGATTCAATGGCCAGCTCATGAATTCTAACTTCTACCAATTCGTGATTTAGCGCGACCACCAACCAATGTCATCGGTGGGACATCCATCCTCACACTTGACTGCATGGACCTCACTGGTTACGACTTCTCACTAGATCTCCAAAACTCCGTCCTGTAGCCAGTCACTAGCGAGCATCAGATTAATTTTCAAGAGTTGGTTTGTAAGGATTCATGGACTGGCCATTGATTCAGGTCCCAGTGGCTAAATGATATACGAGGCAGCCTGCCTTGTAACCGGAAAGTCCTGGGTTCTAACACTGGTGGTGGGTGTGTACTGCCTATGATTCCCAGACGGGGATGAAACAGCTGTCCAGTATTCAGTGCTGGTTTTCAATGGTTCTGTAACTGATATCAGTCCGTCGTCATACTCTTATAAACAAATCTAATCCTTACAAACCAACAATAGAAAACATAATTTATTGATTATAAATAATCATAACATGGTGCTCACACTAATCAAGGAGACAAACTAAACAAAGAACATCTGTTTGTTGTAAAAGAGACGAACACAAATGTTGGAACTTGTTTGCCACACTTGAGACTTCTGAGACCAGGCAATTATATAACACTGCTAGAAATAAAGCTATTGCAGAAATCCGCAAATCAAGGATGAAATTCGAAGCACACCTGGCTCAAAATGCAAAGGCACAACCTAAGAAAATTTTCTCATACATGAACTTCAGGAATAAAACACCCAATGGTGTCCCAAACCTGACTATTGACAATGATACAATCGAAGAAGATCAAGAAAAAGCAGAAGCAATGGCAAACTACTTCTCCCAAGTCTTCACTCAGGAGTCGTCACTGCCTACCGGATCAGCTCTGGCTGCATCAGAAGAACATGGGATAGATTCCGTTGACATCGACCAAGGCATCGTGCTCAACTGCCTAAGGAAACTAGATGCAGGGAAATCAATGGGTCCTGATAATCTTCACCCAAGGCTTCTCAAGGAGTTATCAGCACACATAGCCGGCACTTTGACTACGATCTTCAAGCTTTCTCTCCAAAATGGAGTGTTACCGCGTGACTGGAAAGACGCCATAGTAACCCCCATCCACAAAGGAGGATCAAGGCAAAGCCCTTCAAATTACAGGCCTATCAGTCTCACCAGCACTTTAATAAAGACACTGGAGGGAATCATCAAGAAAAGCATAATGGCATATCTAGAAAATAGAAGCTTATTATCAAGAGCACAGCATGGCTTCCGAAGGAACCTCTCATGCCTGTCAAATCTTCTCACTGCAAGAGAAAGCTGGGTTAAATCCAGGGACAACAGAAGACCCGTTGACGTCGTCTTCATAGACTTCAGCAAAGCCTTTGATAAAGTACCTCACAAAAGACTACTCATGAAGTTGGAAAGTCTTGGTATCAAAGGCAGCTTACTAAATTGGCTCAGGGAATTCCTCATAGATAGGAGGCAGAGGGTTAGGATCAACTCGAAACTCTCCTCTTGGACAGCAGTACGCAGCGGAGTGCCACAAGGCACGGTACTTGGACCTCTCCTATTTATTTTGTATATCAATGAGTTATCTCTGCTCACCGATTCCCCTATGGTCCTATACGCAGATGACTTAAAAATTTGGAGAGAGCTGAAGGGCAACAGTGACACGTCCACGTTGCAAGAGGACCTCAACAAATTGTCAGAGTGGTCCATAGAATGGATGCTCCCGATAAACGTGACAAAATGTGCAACCATGCGCATTGGACAAGCAAGCTCGAGCTCTTATGAACTAGAGGGAATTACACTTCCATCAGTTCAGACTTACTTGGACTTAGGTGTCATAGTTAGCCACGACTTAAAAACTACAGCACACTGTCGCGCGGTGGCTGCACGTAGTTTCAGGTCATTATGGGCAATTCGTAGAGCCTTCACTAGAATCACCAGAGATATGTTCACCTCCTTATATACATCCCTGGTGAGGTCAAGACTGGAAAACTGCATCCAGGCCGCCAGCCCTTGTCTAAAAGGGGACTCACACATTCTAGAAAGGGTTCAAAGGAAAGCAACACGTATGATTCATGGCATGACTAACTTATCATACGAGGAAAGACTAGACAGTTTAAATCTCTTCTCCTTGTCATACCGTAGGCAGAGAGGAGATTTAATCACAATGTTTAAAATTCTAAATAATGACTACGGACCTGACCTATTTTCTCTTTCCCTTCCCACCAGGTCAGAACACCTTAGAGGACATAGCAGGAGAGTTCAAAAGCCAAGAAGAAATCATATTGCTGTTGAGTACTGGTTCTCACACCGAGTCATAAACTCTTGGAACCGACTCCCAGAAGAAGTGGTGTCTGCAACCTCAGTTGATTCGTTCAAGAAGGGTTTGGACAACCACAGAATTTTACTAGAAAAGGATTAACATAGGCTCCAAGCCTTCTATCCTCAAACAATAAATCTGAATCTGAATCTGAAATCTGAAGAGTGAAAAGTCCAAATTTACCCACTTTAACCATGTTAAGACCAAAAACAGCCAGACTTTTCCAATTTGTCCCACTTTCGAATGAAAACTGCCCACATTTTTAGACACACATCCCAGGTCTGGAAACAATTCTCCGACTATAGTCGCCTTAAGGCTACTGGCTTACAAACGAAACTTAAATCATCAAAACTAACGCAGAAAAAGACAGAGAGCTCAGTGATAATGCATACAGTGTTAGAGATTACTCCAATGTACGACCCGTGAGCTTTTATTAACTCAGTAATTTCTTAACACTCGTCGCGAGGCGAAAATATCCTAAGTTAATTCCTCAGAAATTCTAAAAAGAAAATGGTATAAAAAGTTTAAAGGACGTTAAAGAAGGTAAAACTGTCGCAATACAAATGCCATATAACAAATAACTCAGTATTTACTTGATTTTCTACATCCATTGCAAAACGCGCAGTTATGGAATCATTAATTAAATTGACCTCATTTTTATTTCTATTGTATATCTCATGTGTTCAATGAGCTTTCTACTTGTAGCGATATGCACATTCATTTCTCAGCGCCCAATTTTCATCAGATCATAATGAAGGAAAAATCATCACCTACTAGTTATAGTTATGTTTAGTGCTTCAGTATATCGGAAGAGACGTTATTTGTAGACGGAGTACGCAGTAGATATATTATGGACAACTGTCTTGTCCATTAACATCCAGATTTCTCGGGAAAACAAAAGCGGACATGAAAAAGTAAGGAAAAATAAACAACAGTTAGAAGGAAAGTTACAGCTGAAAAGAGGAGGCAAAAGTTATTGACAGATCATAATGAAGTATCATGTAGGACGAGAGGCATATAGCCTAACCTCCATTTGCTTCCTATGGGTACAAGCTAGCATTAAAAGTATGCCGCTCAGCGTTCCGCTTTTTCTCTATTTATCACTATCTGCTCAGATTAGTTTTTGGGGTATTGAATTTTCGGAAAAAACACCCACAGATACCGTAAGTCGCTATGAGATATTCACTTTGCCATGTAATAGCCCACAATGTATCAACACACAATAAGGGAAGAAGGGACATATGGGCAGGACAATGAGAGCTCGTTTCGTCCTGCAAAGTTGTAAGTTCTTTCTTTGCTCAAGCATGAAACATGACAATATGCCATCTGTGACTCTGAAAATTCATGATTTCTGGAATAATTTAGCACGAGATATTTTATGATGACTACACCTGAAACGAAATAGAGCTGAAAATTTTAGGCATTTTGTCATCGAAGAATCATTGCCACGGTTAACTTCTGAACACTACATACACTGAATGCAGCTCCTTTTCTTTATACAGAAACAGATTAAGGCCACTGTGAATGCACCAGTGTTGGAGCTAAATTTCTTTATATTATCCTTTTTACCAGAAGTACAGTGCTACCCAATTAAGTAAAAGAGAAAACTTTCTGTAGATTCATCTCATTGATGAGTTCCAGCGCTTGTTATCATTGGTTGATTGTCTTCGATAAATATAGCTTCCCTGAGTTCGCCTGAACTTTTGTTTACTGTAATTATTTTGTCAACCTATCTGCTTTCGCTGGTAGATACGACGTTTCTGCGAAATGAGAAACAAGTCACCAGCGCAATGTAGATTTTCTGTGCCGTTTTCTTCAGCCCGACACAGACATGACTTCTCACTCTCCACAGCCTGCCTTATAATCAAGACCGTCAGAATGATCATCTCTGATAACAGACAGCTATGTAATTCTATTATCTGTGCTTCAAAAGCTTCAGTCAGCTTTCCTTTGTGTGTCAATTGAAATGTGACCTGACAATACAGCTGTTGAAAGAGGATCATAAATTTTCGCAGCACTGCACTCTTCAGCATTGAAACTGTTGCCAGGTGGCTTCATAGTCGATTCTGTAGAGGACGTTTTTGAAGCTGGTGAAGCTGAGATATGGTGTTGATTGCAAATTTAAGCTTCAGTCTGTGATGTTACATGGTGTTGCAAGTTGGTCCGCTCATAACTTGCCATTCCTGCACCTATCCTCTTATGTATCCTTTAGTCTCTTCACTGCGGTGCGGCTAAATATTTTCTCTGTAGATAGGAACGAGTTTCCACTCCAATTCTTGCTTAGGCTTAACTGGCATTTTGACTAGGTCTCCTCAAATATGATTAATAATAATAATAATAATGTATTTCATATAAATTTACAAATTTACATGAAAATGCATGCCATTTTTACAGGCACGATCAAGTATGATATAATATCAAATCGTAGATTGTCTACAAGTTAATCGTATTTCAACTGTTAAATATTCGATACATATAATACACTCATTTTCTGAATTAGGCCGTATAGTTATTGAATTGTACAGTTGTCCTCCAGGTTGAGCGGGAAAATCGACTTCGTTCCGTTTTCATCCCGTGGTTGTAGGCATACGATAACCAACCAATATTGAGGTAAGTACACCTTTTACAAGGGATTGGAGTCTGTTTTAGAAAAATTAAAGTGCTGAGGTGAATCATTAAATTGTAATGAAATAGGTAAGTGCAAGTATCATTAATAAATGCATTAATAAAGGAAACACCCTAGGGTAACAACATTCATTTGCAATGTATAATGCTACAGATATATCACAAACTATCATGATATCCACTTTTGGTTTTAATACAATTATCCTCATGCCAGTTGTTTTTATTTTATACCTTTTTGTGCATTTAGTACACAACCGTACCCTTCAGAGAGTAGGAGTATAATAAGTAATGAAGAGCTATACGATGTTAAGTTTAATGGAGTAAAATGAGGATCAAGTAAAGACGTTGTCAGAAAATAAATGAGATAAGACATTGTGGAGTGGTATGAAAAGATCTGACGATAGACAGCAAGTTAATTTATAAGATGCCCCATAAATCTGAGCAGATCCCACATGGTCGCATCTCAACAATAGGCTGGGTGAATGGTATATATTTAAAGGTAGAAGCATGATCTGTCAAGGCGTTCATTGTTATCTTTTTCAAGATAAAGATTTAAGCCCTCATAAAAACCAGAAATATCTCGAGCCTTCAAATTTTTTAATGCTGTTCCTGCAGAATGGGGCGATTCACCTTAGTGTCCACCACCATATCTACTGATCAGCTAACTCCACCCTCCCACCTTTTTTGATGTTAGGCTCTGAGACTATGATTATTATGGTTACCGCATATATATTGTTTGGTACCAGACATGTTCGTACCCCATATTCCATCTCCCTAGCTTTCTTAATGAGTGCTTCCAATAGGTCCCCGCGTACATCTTTATGAACATATTATATATGTATGCATACACAAAATAAGCCAGGTAGGTTTAGGTAAACCACTTCTGTCATGGTTGAAGGACTACCTAACTGAAAGGCAATTTTGCACCAAGGTCAATCGAGTCCGATCATCTTGACACAGTTCGTCATCAAGAGTGTCGCAGGGTTCTATCCTAGGACCACTGATGTTTTTGATTTTTATCAATGATCTACCATGCCGTCTAAGCTGCCCGACTCTTCTATCCGCTGATGACGTGAAGATATGGAGGGCGATAAAGTGTCAGGAGGGCTCAGATAGACTGCAGGCAGATCTAAGGCTTCTGGAAGACTGGGCGGTGGCCAGTGGCATGACTTTCAACCTGAAAAAGTGCAAAGTAGTGAAGTTACGCACCTGTAGACTGCAGAATGCAAGTTACACCCTGTGCAATGAAAGCTTGTCCTGCTCAACGTCGGAACGTGACTTAGGTCTAGTTCTAACGGAGAAAATGGACACAAGCGTGAATTACACGGGGGATGTAGCGAGGGCATATGCGGTCATACACTTTACACATAGACAATTAGGTGCACTCACTCCTGAGCTCTTTCTAAGGTTGTATAAAACATACGTCAGACCGCATCTTGAAGTGCATAATATCATTGCACCCCCACTGCTTAAAAGAGACACCAACCTCTTGGAAAGAGTCCAACGACGGGCAACAAAAGGAGTGGCTGGTCTCCGAAATAAACCATATGATGAAAGACTGAAGAAATTAGGCCTATTCACACTTAGTCACCGTCGTCTTAGGGGGGATTTAATTGCTGCCTACAAAATAACAAATGATCAGAATCACCCAAACAAAAGTGTTCTGCCATTGAGTAGGTATAGGCTTCCTCGTGGAAATCCTAGAAGGATAGCTCATCAGAGGGCAAGGACCCAGGTGCGCTCCCACTTCTTTTCCCTGCGGGTTTGCCGTCCCTGGAATTCCTTACCGGCAGATGTAGCTATGGCGCCATCTGTGGACGCCTTTAAGCGAAGGCTGGACAACCATGTAGCGACACAAGGACTTCATCCAAATGGCCTATCCCCTTAAAATCGCATACACCATTCAAAGGTAGACAGTTAAACTGGTCGTTTTACTTCTTTACATTCTCTTCAGTCTTACTCTCCTGACAGCTTTAACTACACCTATTATTATTATCATTATTGCTGGTATATATATACCGGTTGACTGACTGTTGTTACGTTTTCTTATTCTTTCTCTGTCTGTTAGTCTGAATACCTTCACTAATTATATCTATTATTATTATCTCTTTTCTATTGAAGATGATACCGAAGGACCAACTGGTGAAAGGATCAACTCCATTCACAGTAGTAACAGTCTTAACACACTTCATACTACAAACCAAATATAATTAATCCCTGTACTTCTCCTTTTGGAGTCAACCAAAGCTACTGCAGTCGAGTGGCGGGACGAGCTACTCAAAAGTTTACCGAAGATCAGGAACCTCTACCTCACAATCAAGAGGCGAGCACAAAGAAATCAAATTGGTTTATACTAGCTCGTAAAAACGATATTGAATATTGAACCCAGGATAATTAATTTCAGATTTGGCTTATATATCACTATCATGAATTTTTCAACGGCCATTGAGATTAACAGCTTCGTGTAGCTTTCTTTTAGATCAGAAACTGAAATTGACAGTCTCACATTTGCACGGATGTAATGTAACGCCATTTACTGACTCCTGAAATAAAGCTGTTCATCTTAGTGCAGTCTAGCTGGAGCTAATAGATATTTAAATAGTTAGATCGTCCGTACACTTAACAGAGTTCATTTAGTCATCGTGGTGAGGCAGTCCATGCAAGAAGAAATAAAACAAAAAAGGAGCAAGAACAGAGCCCTGAGGGATGCCAGCCTCAATAAGCAGCGAAGTGGACGACTTCCCTTGACATACAGTGTGCTGCTTTCTTCCTGAGAAATAAGAAGGTGCAATTTTAGTGGCATGACATTTCTGGAAAAATATTCATTAAATATGTCCAAGAGAGGATAACACAGCATATCTGCACACTTTTTAAGAATAAGGCTAGTCAAACCATCTGAACCTAGGCTAAAAGAAGGGTTCAGCGACTGGAGACATTTTAGAACGTCATTTGTATTGAAATCAGGGAAGCAGGTTTATTAACACTTGTAACTCTAGAAAGTTTGGCATTTGTGGGAGAATATATGAAAGACTTGTTTAGTGAGCACACATCAAATGAATAAGGAATACTGTGTATCCGCTTACAACTTGGGTAAGTATTGTGCCACCACGTGATTATAGGCTATTTCGGGAAGAGAAGAACCTCCTGAGAAACCGCAAAATGGTATAAAACACAATTATGGATAATACCTCATTGGAAGTACATTAACGAGATGTATACAACAAGGATTAAGAGAGCCCTTGAAATGATGGTAAACACAAACCTGTCCAAATTCTTCCTATGATGCAAGGTTAGTGGTTAGTGAGTCTTAAACCATGTATGCAGATGATGGTCACGGAGTATTTTTTTAAGAGGCTGTCCGCTCACTGAAACCACGTGGACAGTGTTTATCTATTATCCTAGTAAATACTAGATCAGTTCTAAACAAACACTTTACGTTAAGTACATTAGCTTCTATATGCAGACCATCATTGATTATGATAATTGAAGCCTGGTGCACAAGTGATATCTCCAATGATAGCCTAAGGATTGATAAATACAACCTTTTTCGAGGGGACAGGTAGAGAGGGCGTGGGGTGGAACACTAATTTACTGTGGAAAATCCTTGTGTGCAACCCAGTTCAGTAACCCAATTCTGTCACAACTCAATGACTCCATCTGGGTTGAAATAAAAGTTGTCAGAAGTAAACCTATACTTGTGAGTTGTGTGTACCGAACCCCTTCATCCAACAGGGAATATGATAATACGCTCAGCAACATTTTTAATGTTACAGCCAATCTTCCCCACAGTTATAAAATTATCGGAGGTGATTTCAAAATGCCAGAAGAATCATGGCCTTCACTCCGAGGACCCCAAGGGTACGATAATCTCCTGAATTCCATCGTCACAGGAGGGTGGAGACAACACATAAATTCACCCACTAGATATGCAAATATCCTAGACCTTATTTTCACGAACAACATACAACCATCTACAGTACATGTGGGACATGAATTTTCAGGTAGTGACCATAAAATAGTAGTGTGTTCTATAGGCATCTTTCCTGAAGCAAAACGCAGAGATGAAGCTGGCCAGACACGTATGAGATTGTACACACAAGCTGACTGGGAATTGTATCAGCACCTAATTAGATGTTCTAATTGGGACTCGTACTTTTCGAACGAGTCCTTAGAGGCAATTCTTAACAACTTTTATCAGAATATTAACTCAATTCATGACGTCATTGCACCTGAGAAGATTCTTAGCTTCAGATTCCCCCAAAGCGATTATATACCGACATCTTTTAGGAGATGTCTACGAAAGCACTCAATAATATACTACAGATATCACGACTTATCATCATTAATTGCTATTACGTCCCTTCTCAAAAGAATTGAAGAGTTGAGAAATATAGGCCTCAGAAACAAAGAAATGCGAGCCATTCAGGCACCACATAACTCAGAAGAAATAGCCAAACTTTTCAAAAGCTCCAGAACAGCCAATTGAAAAATGATATACTTAGATGCATTGCTTGCAAGAATACTGAGGTGATATGTGAACTGTTTAGCATAGCACTTTGCCAGACTACACACCTTGAGTAACGATGATGTCATGGATTTCCCACGTAAAAGAGACGAATGTCTGAGTGATGTACTTTTCACCACATAAGAGATCGATGAAGCTGTTGCAAATCTTAAGCTTAGTAACACTATTGATCCGGACGGTATATCTTCCACCCTGCTGAAAAACGGTAGTAGCGACATGAATTTACTCTTACTCAAATTATACTTAATTTCACTAAGCTGTGCGACATACTCTACCTGTTGGAAGAAGTTTTATATTGTACCTATCTGTGGCTGTGTGACGGTTTTCCATTTCGGTCGCCATCTGAGCATGGTGCAAACAGCATTAAATTCAGCATTCGAAAATCATTTTGCATCCCATAGCAAGGCGTTCCTAACCTCAAAGGCCAAAACGCTTAGGCGAGTGCATTTGTCACGTGCTATGAGACATCCGAGCGATTATGAAAGCTTGACATGTTCTATGTATACTAACTCAGGTACTTATTGTATTCATTATCATAATGCGGCACATAGGAAACATATACCACGATTTGTTGGAAATGGAAATAATCTAAAGCGGTTGTCTTTAATTGAATCTTGACGCTTTTACGGGTAAATTGGCTCCAATTAACGCTTATTTAAAAATAATCTAAGAGCCACCTGATGATAACGTGCATATATGGAGGAGACAGCAGTAGCAGTTAAGTGCGTTTTGAGTAGGAAATTTCAGGAACCTAATCAGACATAAAGGAGAGTCCCTTTTGTCCACTTGGCGGAAATAAATGATGAATGTTACTCCGTGTCTTTGAAAAGATTTACCCGCTTCGCTTACCCACCAGTATGGTTAGTAAGTACAGGTTCAGTCATAACTACTAACTTATATATAAGCACTATCGCCATAAAGCTTTTGTAATTATTTTGTTACGAGAGCTGATTACTATTTCAGAGTGACTGAATCGCCTCTCAAGTTGATGACAACGTTCAGAACTACCTATGAGCATAGAGTGGTGGAAATTGGTGTCTGATACTAATTGAATTTATTGCCCTACATACTAGGTGGAGAAGCATCGACCAGTATGCACAAATGTTTCAATTGGGAACTCACACCATCTTTGAATGCAAACCAGTACATGCATTAAAAGTGCGCTACCCTGCGCATGGTAGACCTGTTTTGCACAAAGGGCTTACACACAAGAAATGGGACGTAAGCGACATTAGATGCCTTCTACATCCGGACATCAATGACCACGTAGTCATTACTTTTAATGATTTATTGTTGATTGCAGGCGGTTTTAGTATATTGCATCAATATATAATAATTAGTGGTCAGATGATCCAGAAGAGTTAAGTGAATGGTCTAACTGCTGGAATTCGGGAATTTATTCCAAAGATTGCTGTAATTCACCCAGACCTGATAAAACGGACGAAAGTTTTTACTAGTTGTGGTTAGCCATTACTTGAAAGCAACTACATATTTTAGTACAGATATAGATGAATCATTACAATTGTAAGTGGCACTCCGAAAAGCTTTAAAGGCTTAAACAGGTTTATGGTTTAGCTAATCAAATACTAGGCATATGTTGTGGTGACAGTTAGCTGCAAGCAAAAATTTGTAGACAGCAATTTGCGTCAATGCTTACGTCCCGAGTCGGGGGCATGAGAAAAATAGTTACAAAGCTTAAACTTAAGGAACTCGCCAACCAGTCACAGCAGACTAAACGTGTGCAAATACGATTCGCAGATATATGGCTTAACTTTCTAAGGAACGGTCACAAGCAGTACAGAATAACATTGAGCAAGAAAACAACCAACCAGAAGACTTTGCTTCTCCACTGACAATAATTTACATAAAAATCCATAAATATCTCTTGATTTTCTCAATAAGCGATCTGTTGCCTGGCTCTTGTCTTCTGTCGTTACAACGTGAGATGTTATCTAGTACTTTATATACAGGCGGCCAGTCTGACTTAAGTAGGCACAAGTCTCGGGAAAAGTACGAGAAGTGAGCTCTAAGTTAGTAAAATATAAGGCCTGCCCTATCATATTGACAGAGGAAAGGTAATCTCATTTTGGTTTGTCGTATATTAAAGGGTGGTTCGCCATATCTTTAAAATATAGAAAATATCCCCATTTAGACATTTGGAAAACACAAAAGATTGAGCGAAGAAATATTTACTTTTCAATTAGATCCTCTTCTCTGGCTCTACTCTAATATAACATTTTTACAATACACAACAATTTACCAAACAAGTGGTGATATGTTTGTTAACAATATTTAAACAGTGTCGAAATGTCAATGGGTAGATAATTAACGCAGAAAATCAATACACATTTAAAAAAGTAGAAATGGATAGAATAAATTAATTTTACAAGAATAACACGTAATTAAAGATGAAGCGGTCAAAATAAAAATAAAATAATTTGGACAATTATAATTTAATAGGGGGAGGGGAGCGACGTAGTCCTGTCTTGTAAGGATGGCCACGGTAAGCAAAGTGGCTGTACAAATTTCTTCTGTACACATAGGCTTGGCTTCTTAAGGTGGATTCCGATTGCTTCTGCTGTCTGTAGAAGACGAACTCTTAGAGCAAAGTTGAGATTAGTCGGAATGCGATAAATGATTTTGAATGCAGTATTCACATCAACCTTGTGCTCGGTATCAACAAGGTGTGCTAAAATAGAACTCCGAATAGATTTTGTTTGTCCCTTGCTTAACCACGCTGGATGATGTTCAGAAATACGACGATGAAACTACCTAATTTTGCCTCTTCTATGTGTGTCTACCAGTTTGACTGCAGCTGCGGAGCCAGCTACATTGGGCGTACAATTAGGCAGTTTCATCGTCGTATTTCTGAACATCATCCAGCGTGGTTAAGCAAGGGACAAACAAAATCTATTCGGAGTTCTATTTTAGCACACCTTGTTGATACCGAGCACAAGGTTGATGTGAATACTGCATTCAAAATCATTTATCGCATTCCGACTAATCTCAACTTTGCTCTAAGAGTTCGTCTTCTACAGACAGCAGAAGCAATCGGAATCCACCTTAAGAAGCCAAGCCTATGTGTACAGAAGAAATTTGTACAGCCACTTTGCTTACCGTGGCCATCCTTACAAGACAGGACTACGTGCCCCCCCTATTAAATTATAATTGTCCAAATTATTTTATTTTTATTTTGACCGCTTCATCTTTAATTACGTGTTATTCTTGTAAAATTAATTTATTCTATCCATTTCTACTTTTTAAATGTGTATTGATTTTCTGCGTTAATTATCTACCCATTGACATTTCGACACTGTTTAAATATTGTTAACAAATATATAAAAACAGAAGAGGATCTAAGAAAGTAAATATTTCTTCGCTCAATCTTTTGTGTTTTCAATATCTTTAAAGTTTGTCGCGAAAAGGTGCTCAAATCCAGAATGAAGAAAATGAAGGTGAAATTTAATTTCTTACAGAGAGAGGTCTGCTACAGAAACCCCTTATTCAAAAAATTAACATTGTTACCGTCTAAGAAAGCTTTCAAAAAGAAATTGTGTTTCTGTAGAGATGGCTATTATGAGGAACAAAATGGCCTGATGTAATCAATTAAAGCGAACTGTATGATGAGTTGAATTTAACTTAATTTGACATTTGTATTTCCTAAATACTGTGTACTACGCGGTTACCACACAAATAGAGAGGGACATCAATATCTAGCACTTGATTACCGTGTTGTTTATACAATTCAATGATTGACCTAAACAACCCAAGGTGATCTTTCAAAAATTATGATTTACGATGGAAGTTTTGAAAAGGCGGTTAAATGAGTTTAGAGAAGAAGAAGATGAACTCAGAAACAGGATTGAAGACTTAGAAATAGAGATAAAAAAGGTGGTTGAGAATACTCACAAAGTATGACTTCATTCACCTTTTATTGAGCGTCTAAGGTTAATGCTGAACACTATGAACTGGTATCTAAAGAAATGCTTTTGAAACAAAAATGTGAATCGCAAAACGCCAGGTTAAAAAATGCACTCAGTAGGCTTTCTGATCAAACAGATAGTCACTGTCAGCACACTAGGTAAGCCTTAATCATGATTTCCGAAAATTCTAGAAAGTTAGAAAATTTGAGTAACAAGAATGATTCTCAAGACTCCAGAATAGACGAATTAGAAGCCGAATTGTCAAGGCTACGAGCTGAACAATTGGAGGTCCAAAGCCGCCTTGATGAGGTAAGTGTGAAATTACTATTCCATGTAGCGCTTTTAGACAATACTTCACTTGAAGCACGTAGAATTTGCCAAAGATAATGCTGAAAAGCGAGCTGCTATCACTGAGTCGTATGATCACATTTTTTAAAACTTATTAGTTAAAGGAGACTGCAGGATCTTGAGAAACAACACGTATGCACAGCAGATGCATTGAGACTTGCTGAACTGAATGATATGCAGGTGAGTAGTTCAACTGGTATTTTTTTCCATTGTTAATCGTAAGGGATTTCTTCCCTAATGATTGTTAATGTTGAGTGTTTGTTATCCAATAAAATGTCACTTCGGGTACGCTCTTGAAGTCTACTTGTAATGGGCAATATTGCTGTTGCTACTGTAACCTAACTTGGCTCTTAGTTTTCTGGCATCAAATGACTTTCTTAACACAGCAAGGAGGAGATAGATTAAATTCCACTTGGGGATTTCTCTATATGTTATTATTAGTTTTCCTTCATCTAGACCACATATCATATATAACTACAGATCTTAGTTTTTGTTAGGTATTCTCAGCTCTAAGCCTGTGAACTGTCAGTGCATTTTAGAGTGTTATTTAACGATGGAAACCTATGATTATGAGCATTTCAATAATTCTACTTATGACCTAAATAAAAGTCACTGCAGGCATTAGTTCCAGTCATAGATCTTCATTAAAGTATCATCATAGATTGTTTACAGTGCAGTTTCAGACATCATGGTGTAATACAAATTCACACTGTGGCAATAATAATACCCACTTTATTTTAGAAAGTAAGCTGCTTAAATTGGTAATTGGTTTAGTTGGTGGCTTGTCCGTGTAACTTCACAGTATTTCGCACAAAGTTTTGTCGAAATACTTCAAGGAAAAATCTTCAGACATCTGAAATTCGTCTAGGGGCAGCTGCACGAATTTGACACTTCAGAAGAATATATAACTTAATAGGTACTGTTAACTCATCCTAATTATTGACCTTAGTTCATATATGTCAAAAGATGATTCTTATGTCTTCTTAAATTGTTTAGAAACGTGAACGAAAGATTTTGAACCACCTAACTAATATTGAATTCCTCTATAGTTACTGGTTAATTAACATCTAGACATTTAGGAGATTAATCGGTATAATTCCTTCTTGTATTCCTAACACCGGTGACCACATCACTTGAGGCCTCTTAACTTCATCATATTTACTTAAATTTTCAACGATTCTTGTTAATAATTTTGCATAGATGAACTTGATGTTGGTTAGAATTTACTACTTAAGTGAGACTTAGTTTAAGCTTCTAATTAGTATCGGACTGTACTCTTTTATCAGATAAGTAAACTCCATGATTCAGTGCTTCCTGACAGATCACAACATATTCAGGGAGATTACTGACAAAAGATTACTGTTTTTGTCATTTAAAGTCAGGATAGTACAGAACACAGCATATGTAGACTGATGTGTCAATTCTTGCTAAGTGTTGTGACATCATTTTCTTTCTTTTGTTGTCAATTTGAAATGTAAATTGTTTAGTATAAGTTCAGGTGTTTGTGATTCTAATTGTAGACAAACAGACAGTCATATCGAAGTAGAATCCCCTAAAAAGGCATTCATTTTCGGCATTGCTCACTTCAGAACAATACAGCAAAATTCGATAACTAGTCTCCATTGTGCAAGCAGCTTGCACTCGATTAATTAGCGGTTAGTGCGATTCTTCTATATTTCAAAGATGATTACGTGTGTTTCACATCGTTTCATTGTTTAACCGTGTTGTCGAGTATCCATCCTGGCAATCTACATGGATTAGCGTCATGGTTTTATCCAGTTGTCTTGAATATTATACAAAAGACATTCACACTTAAGCAAACCTAAACTACGCTCTGTGTTAGATTATTCTATAGAACTGTCCTGTTCGTATCTCCTTAAATGGTGTATTGTATGTTGTGAGATAACTGCGTAGAACTCACTTGAAATTTAGGGATTCTCCAGCTTGTCTGAAAAATCTTATCCGTAGAACGACGTAACATTTTGCCAATTTTTCAACTTTCTTATAGTATTTGTCTACGGATGACTTGGAAATGAAAGAGAAAAATTTACGGGAACAATTACAAGTGGTAAGATTATACTTATTCTTTTGTTTGCTGATTTATGGCCGTCAATTTTGCTTCATTTTGACCTGCAAAGTTTATCATGTTTAGATGTTTAATTTATCCCTACTAATGTAGTCGATTAGAACATAGATTATAATTATTCTTATCACCAATTCATAATAAATGGCAGAAAAATATACGACGGTTCTAAAAATCTTTTGGTATATTTTGTGTCCGTTTTAGCGTCCCTTCAAGTCACACCTTTTTCATTTTAAACTAAAGGAAGGTTTATCCTTCAAAAGTTTAGACATCAATATTCCTGTATTGGTTCACAACCAAGCCGAATAGGCGGCGTTCTGAAAAGAAATTTGAAAACTCTAACTGTACTCATCCCAGGGAACCTAACATTGACTGTTTCCAGCCGTATTGACAAGACTGTACCAGTGTGATTGTCCACGTATCAAAAGGTATACTCTGTTATTTTACAGTAAGACTGTTGGGTCCATCTTTCAAAACTGCTTATGCAGTCTGTATGACAATTGGTGGGATATGAATTCGTTACTAGTCACATTAGAAATGGTGATTGCTAAGACAAATCACAAACTTTGAGGAACTGATTCGCAAACACCTGGATGGATTTCTTTGAAATCGTGTATGGTTGATCAGGTGTTGCCACTTAGTAACTTCTCAGTCGTCATCATACCTATTAAATATCAGAAATCATTATAGCTGTAGATTTGTTGAACAGATTTGGCATTTAAATTGTCTCTGAGGTTTTCAGTCTATTGAACACTTCATGATAATCTCGTAGATTATTGACATACAGCCAGTTATTAAAACTATTCCGAAACACTGTTGTGTTAGGTTAGACTTTTGAATTCCAGTTTTCCTTTTAATCTTTGCCACTCATGATATATTTTGGGGTACCTTTGAATGTAAGTGGTAATTGTGTGAACCTACTGCCCGTATATGCAGACGATATCCTCTTCCTGTGTGACAGCATATAGATTACTCAAGTCGCGCTTAATCAATTTAAACATATGTATTCTTAATATGAGCTTTGTACCATCATAGTCCTATATACCTATACAAGACTAACAGTAACATGGAGTTGTGCTCAACCTCCCAATTTGTAGGAAAAACTAGGAGACTTATTATATCTAGGTATGACCGTATTATACGTATATCAAAAGCCAAGGTCTAACAGACCATTTTGGATCACTTCTGACTGTCAAAATTTGGATGTTCAGCAACTCAGCATGTTTGACCATTTCTATATCTGTTGTACTTCTACTATTTCTGTAGCAGTACCATGAGAGTCTGTGTAAGATCAGACTGCGTTTTCTGCTTTGGTCAAGGAAGAGGTCGTTTGTCACAAGAGAGAAGTTGATAAACTCGTGACTGATGTTGGGTTTGTGTTAAAGGGTCTAACAAGATTCCTATTGATGAGATCTGACTTGTTATTTCACTCAGTTGCTGAAGATATTATCAAATATAGATGATGATTGCAAGCAGTACTTATCATGACATAGTTTTCCTGATTCTTTTACTATCGAAAGCAATGCGAAGTTACAATAGTTTTACTTTAATGTACTCAAGAAGGAACGCATGCATCTCCTTATCTTTCTGTTATTCTGTTTTATTTTAATTTTCATCTTGAACTGTTGTACTATTTTCTTTCGATACTTAAACTGTATCACTTCGGATGACTATATGGCAATAATTTTTGCTCGCATCCTTTAGTAGTTGTATGGTTTTATTAGTTGGTTATAAAATATATGGAGAACATTATCACGGAAAATCGTTCTAATTTGAACGTGGTTTAGAATATTATGTGCAAAGATGTGTCTAATTACACAAGCTGTATTTTTTTGCACGTAATGAGCCAGTATTGCTCTTTATTTTTTTACGCGACGTCTTTTGTTTCGTGGAGTTGTGGTTCATTGGTCTGTGTGCTTGACTTTCGACCAGTGGGTCAGAGTGTCGAAACCCGTTTCACCTACGGAAGTTTGGGCAGCCAGATAGTATCACTAACCCTGCCATATAAATAGGTTTGGCTTATTGCCAATGCACGTGATTGCAGTTGATTGGTCCTTTATTTCTGAAAAACCCATCCTCCTCGTGTTTGTACACCTGGCACTAATGAAAATAGTAACTACTTAAAATTGTAACTTAGATGTCATTTCTATACATTTATCATGGAACTAAGTTATATTTGTCAATGGTACTATGTCCAAAGCCCCATGTAGTCGGTATTGCGGGAGCTTCAGACGGCAATCCACTTATTAAAAGCTTAGTGCTTAGAATAATGATCTACAGGTCTGTATAAAGATTAAAATGTTGGTTTGCTCAGGGGCTTTAAAAACTGAGTTGTTTTTAAAAATTTATTATTGGAGAAATTGTGGAGTAGGATGAAACATGTTTTCCTTCATGACTATTGTTCACTCATCGTGTCGACCCATATTTGTGCACCATGTATATTTATTTTATTCCTTTACATTCCGAGTGGAATTCAGGGCTTCAGATTAGAGCTTTGAAGTTTCTGTAGCTGTACTAAACTATTAGTCACACTTTTTGTAACAGGGCTGATGATGCTATCCATCTATCCAGGCTGAAGTAAATGGGGAAGCAGTTTAACCTGAAGCCCATTGGATGAAAGTCAACTACTTACGCACTTGGATACATATAGTCTCCATCTGTAGATTTTCTGTTTTCGTTTATCGGTGTTATCTAAGAAAATTTGCGAGCTTTTACTATCAGACCCCTTTTGATATAGCTAAAAGCTGCATGTAACTGTACATATGGATTTAGTTTTATATATATTTCTTAGAATAAAGCACTCGCTTTTCTTGTGGGGAAGTAACTCATCGGCATAAGCTGTTGACTTACAGCCCACGGGTTTCAGGCTCGAATTCAATTCTACCTACTTCAGCTTGTGCGTTGTTGGTGAAGTCGTAGAGTGCTCGCCAACCACGCACCTGAACTGCTTCACTTCCTGGCCGACTCAATCCTAGACCTCTCTTAGCTGAGAGTAAGACAGGTAAAGAGGAAAGGTTGGGTGTGGGGTTAACACCCCCTACTATTGAAACATCAAAGCTCAGTCTTGAAGCCCTATGTTCCATTCGGAGCACTTCAACCCAAGCAAATGGGTAGTATTATGTGCCTTAACATAATAAATTTGGCTCATATTTTGAATCTTTAAAGGTTTATTCAGAGTAACTAAGTTAAAAAATTGAGTTTTCCGATTCACCTGTTTCTCGCGGTTCTTTCAACTCTCACTTACACTGCGTTTTTTCTCTGTTGGTCACCTTCTGCTTATTATATACTACTTCTTTTTTAGTGCTTTTTTATTCCTTGTGTGCTGAGTGGAACACAGGACTGCATGTTTGAATTCTTGGAGATTCAGTAGCTGTAGTTTGTTTTTACGAGGTGGAGTTGTTAGCCTCACACGCAATCTTCCATCCTTTCCGAGCTCATTACGGGCTAGAGATGTAAGCGATGTGTCTAGGAGGGCGTCGGTAGGGAGTCGAGCCCTGGACCACTTTCATGGTTGGTTAGCGAGCATTCTACCACTGTACCACCGGCATTTATTTTCTCTAAATTCTTAAATATTTCAGCTGATTTTGGTCATTCCTTCTAGGTGGAGATGCTGAAAAAATGCAGAGTCGTCTGAACACCTTGAGCTGCAATCTGCAAATGTTTGGCATGCGATTCGCTCCCGCCAAATGTAAGATGATGCTACAGGACTGGAGTACATTGACTCCTAGCTTAGAAATAGGAAGTGAAGTGGTTGATAGAGCGTGTTGACCACTTCACTTATTTGGGAAGTTGCATCAGTCCCAATGGGTTGATCACTGACGAAATCTCAGCGCAGATACAGAAGGCTAGTTTCGCATATGCCAGTTTACTCCGTCTCTGCCTTAGACGTGCTATCCGACTGGCTGCTCCGTCCTCCTTTATGGCTGTGAGTGAAACATGGCCATTAAAAGTGGAAGACACGAAAAGGCTGAGTAGCTTTCTTTGTTTGTAGATGTCTGCGTTCTATCTCCAGTGTGAAGTGGTAGAACAGGGTGAGAAATATTGAGGTTACGCATCGGTCAAGTGCTAGGTAAGTGGGAGGGGAATTCAATAGAAGAGGCTGTGAAGTTACATCGACTGAGATGGTTAGGACATGTATTACGCATGCATGCCTAGCCTCGCCTTCCTCGATGGGCAATGTTGGCTGACTGACATAGGATAGGTCATGTTGGAAAAAATCGAGTGGTAGTGGTCAAACGAAAACATGGCTTCCTCAGTCAATGAAATCCACCACAGTTAGTTTAAGCCGGCCATGTAGGGAGGTGTAGACTGCTGTCTGTTTGGTGTCCTCGGGATGGTAAAAATCAATGGCTGGAGGCAAATGGTGATATGGCTCAAAATCCTCGTTGTCAATAGCTGGCGCAGATGCATGCACTCCTTGTGACTTATAATACCCAATAAAACTATATTGTTCTTCCATATTACTATTCTTTTTGCCTCATATCTTTCTTTACTGCCTCTATTTTGCGTTTCTTTTTACTTTCTTCTCTTGCTTTGTGTGCTACATGTGGGGAGTGTGGCGACTCGAACTGCTGCACATCGGTGCAAAGTTCTATGTTGAAACCAGTCAGTCAGTCATTCACTAGCACCTTGGTAAATTGAAGTACTCAAGTAATTTCAGTTGCCTCATTAGTAGTAAATATTATGATTTAAAAAAAAATATTCCTTCACTATTTAAGATTATTCTAGTTCATTCCTGTAAAGTTAGTAAGACATTGGAATGATGTTAGTGTAATAGAAAAATTTACACTTTTATTGTTAAACAGCTACCTACCTACCTGCTCTCTTTCTTTTTCTATCGATCTAAAAACGACAATTATTATCTCTGTTTTTTTGTTTCACAAATTTATGATTATTATTATTCCATTTGAGTTCACATTGTGCTCTACTCTCATTTTTTTGTCTGTTATGTATGTGTTTATGTGTGCTGTGCATATGTGTATGGGTGTGTGTGTATTCATGAGCGTAAGCATGAAATGTGCATGCCTATAGTCTCCTGTTTAACACGACGTGAGGCGTATGACTAACAAATTGATATAACTGTTTATTGAAACATTGACTACTCAACAATGTTATTATTATTATTGTTATTCATGTAGGCGATATATTTATAGCACATCCTAAATTCATGCAGTTATACATTTATACATGTAATTGCTAGCGTTAATCACCTGGTGATTGATTAATGTTTATTGGTTAATTATTTCCATCATAATGTTGAAAATGATTGCACATATTTGATTACCCAACAGTGCAAAAGGGCATACAAAATAGTCAGGTATACCCTGTTTCGTATATGCCAGTTTACGTCGTCTCTGGCGTAGACGTGTTATCCAACTGGCTGTCGACCAAAGGGCGTGTGTTCTGCTCAGCAGTCCGCTCTGTACTTCTTTATGGCTGTGAGACCTGGCTATTGAGAGTGGAAGACATGAAAAGATTAGCTGTCTTTGATCATAGGTGTCTGCGTTCTATCTCCCGTGTTAGGTGGTATAATAGGGTTAACAATATTGAGGTGAAGTATTGATCGAGTGCTAGGTGGATGGGAGAGGAAATCAGTCGACGAGGCTGGGATGGTTAGGACATGCCTAGCTATCGTCTTCCTCGCCAGGCAATGTTAGCTAACATAGGGTCAGGCTGGAAAAGAGCTAGCGGCGGTCAAACCAAAACATGGCACTAGTCAATGAAACCCACCACAGTTAGTTTAAGCCAACCACCTAGGGAGGTGTAGACTTCCTGACTGACTGGTTGGGGTCCACGGGATGATGGTGAATAAACCAATGAAGGCTGGAGACAATTGGTGATATGACTCAAAGTGATTGTTCTCAATGGCTGGCGCAGATGCATCAACTCCTTGTAACTTATAATTTCCAATGAAACTATATTGTTCTTCGACATTAGTATACTTTTTGTCTCATATCCCTGTCTACTGTCTCTATTTTGCATTTCTTTCTACTTTCTTCTCTTGCTTTGTGTGTTACATGTGGAGAATGTGGCCACACATCGGTGCAAAATTCTATGTTGAAACCAGTCAATCAGTCAGTCAGTCAGCTATACCCCATATCACTACAATTACGCAAACTCACTGAATATGTGTACACCTATGCGAGGTCGAATGTATTGTTTGAGTGGGATAATAAGGATAATCATTGCTTTTGTTCCAAACAGTATTTCGTTGTTGGTACAAGTATGGAATTTTCAGCATGTGGTTGGTGGTAGTACAGTACAGTGAAAATATTCACAACAACACTATAACAATGGAAGAAAGTAGAGTCGTGTACTTAGAGTTCCGCAGAGAATTATTAGGGCCTCCTGCCGTACACACTTTTCTCAACACATTAAATATGTGCTAAATAAAGTATCGTAGAGTTTTTATACTTTATACTTATTCGTCCGAGCGTATAGTCTTCTATATATTTGCTTCTAGTTCTATCTACCTGATGAGATGCGAGGAGAGGGTTATGTAAAGAAATGATGCTCAGATTTTGACAAGATAATATTCGCTAATTTCTTGAATTACTCCATGTGTCTATCTACAACAATATTAACGAGTTGGTTTAGCAGCACTCCTACTGACAGCTTTTAGTGCCCTTCACAGTGTAACAAAGTCTTTCTCAGGAAAGATTAAGTTGGACGGGGGATGTTGGTGGCAATAAGGAAGGATAGGTAAGAATAAAGATTAACAAATTGTCAAAGTACAGACTGAGTGATACCAGACTGTCTTAACTTCCCAACGTTAGGTATACTCTTGGATTCCTCGAATTTTGATTTATGGAACTGATCTTAACCTTTATGTGTTGATGAAAACAAAACACGTAGTTCAACGAAGAGTCTCTTTTCGGTGAATTCATTTTCTTAGCTGTACAATCGCAAATATATGTGTGGGTTAATTCCATTATGGGTAAAATTTGCTTTGATAAAGTCTCATAGTGGTATACAGTAATGTTTACTGATGATGTTTCGAGCACAATTTATTGCTGCTCATAATCATTTCAAGACACTATTCACACAACTTCCTAACTTCGTTTATATTATTCCATTAGTTTTCATCGCTTGACTTGATTGGTAGTAGTATTTTCCATATTTCCGGTATGAGTGATGAGTCATTCCTATTGCACATGTTGGGTGTAGACTCGATGAAAATAATGGAATTATATAAACGAAGGTATAAAGTTGTGTGAGTACCTTGATATGATTATGAGTGGCAATAAATGGTGCTCGAAACTTCACCAGTAAACATCACTGTACAACAATGTGAAACTTTATCAAAACAAATTTTACCCATAATGGAATTATACTCTACCACCACAGCGCACAAGTTTTATTCTTATATGTGTGTGGGTTATTTTGTATGCTTGTGCACATTAAGTTTGTCAAACGAAAATACAATTGGTTGTGGTTATTTTAACTAAAGGGGAGGGGGTGAGAATTAGTAAGTTTTAGGTGGAGTTACGTAATACAAAAAAGGTCAATAAAAATTGGGTGTTAATGAAACTAGGGTAGTAACAAAGGTGATGAGTTGTCACAACCAGTTGTTAAAGCGGAGTTACGTAATAATATGGATAGTTTGATGATTGAGTTGTACTCAGGATGCACATAGAAACAGAGTAGAGAATACGAAATTACGTAAGAGTTCTAAATGAATACAAGGATTATAAGTAATTAAAGAAACAAGCAAATAAAAAATAAAATCAACAAACTTGTTACTATGATAGTAGAATTGGTTGAGTAATTCTATTTCACAGGTTCTCACCAGCTGTAAACTACCTGAAGTTACAATGGTTATAAATAATAACATTTCATAATTCAATGTTTGAAAGGTTATACAGAAAACATTATAAGATGAACGCATCCGGAATATAAGTATTACAATTTATAGTTTAAGTTACCATCATTTTATATACTATCAAACTATGAAAAAAGGGGGTAGGGTGAGAGAGAAGAGGGAAGACAGAAAAATCTAATAAACAGTGTTAGCTTGTACGTCAATATGGCAACTCAAGAAGGTTAAAGGTCATCAAATTGAAAACTTGCTTAGTGAGCTGAGCTCACAAGTGTGTATGACTAATCAGTATAATGAAAGTAATACGGTTACCAAGGGAGTGAGAGATTGACTACACTCTCTCTGTCTGTGTACATAAGTTTGGTCTGAAACGTTTGATTGTAATTGCTTCATCTTATCGATGTAGATTTACTGTTCTTTGTATGTTTGATATTTTGAAGGATTTGGAAATCTTGACAAAATGACCCGTATCCACAAGGTGTCTGTTAATTGCACTTTTGTATGCACACCTTCGGTTTTTCTATGTGAATGGCTAGAGCTTCAGCAATACAATTTTCATATCTTTGATGCAGAAAGGAGGGAGTACCACTGTAATGCAAAGAATTGGTTAACATATTCTTTGTTTATCTCTTCGTAACCTATTTTTAGAATTCCCTACTGCTTATTTGAGTAAAGAGTATAGTTTTTCTTACCCCCAATGATGGTGAGGTTTTTGACATTTGTAGGCACACATAAAAGTATTTGAAATTATTGAGGCTTACATTCTCTCTGAAGATTCTTGAATTTAGCAATCTTAATTAATTGTATAATGTGTTATAGTATAGGACATTCAAAATTCAACATGGAGTATACTCCACTAAAAGTAATCCTCTTCTTCTAGAGATGGCGTATGAGCGTCATCTGTTGTGTGTGAGGTCTAGTGATACTACCTTGTTGCCCGGGTGACTCTAAACTATATTAGCCCAAAACGAAACTATCTAATAAGCATCTTGATGAATCTCCATGGTCCAATCAGATGCGTCTGAATCAGAAGTGCGTAATTCGAAAAAGAAGTTTATACAAAAGTAATGCAACGCTAAAAAGTAGTTACGTAGAATAACTTCCTTTTTATATGTTCCAAGAAAAGCTTCCAGTTCCTCATAGTAGTCCTCACAGTTAGGTTAAACCAATTTCTGTACATAAATTCGTCGAAATAACTGTAAGTCATCGTGTTTCTTGACTCATTGACCTTTGTGACCCTCTTTTTTAGGTGACACTAGAAAATTTTGTCGAAAATTGTGTGGGTCCCATTCAAAGTACTAACGAAATCGTCGATGTCATTGACTCCGTTGGGATTATAGTCCAGGGATGACAGTTGGCTACACGTTTACTCCCTTCCAATGAGCCTGTGGTCTAAGTAGTACTTAGATACCAGATTTGGATGAAATTTGATACATAATTCCTGTACAGCACCTATAATTACACCTACATACTACGGACTCATCTGATTGGCTGCTCAAGGTCACTAATATGTTTACTAATTAGTCTCTTTTTGGGCTGCTATAGTTCGGAGTCACCTCTGCCCGAACCTCGGTAGGCTGAACGGGGTTTAAACCTGCGACGTACTGGTTGATATTTCAGCTCATAGACAAATGCTTCACAGACTCACTTTAGCGATGATATGGTTTTTATATTGATCATAGTGAAATAGATACATTCATATGTTGTCTTCATCGTAATTTGAATATCAAATTTATTTATGTCAGTTACGCTTTGACGCAAAACACTTAGTGAACTTTGATCGTATTTTTATGCTTCTTTTCTGTTATAAAAATCTTCCACTTGTTATGTAGATGTGGAGTATAGCGACTTGAATCGTAAAGGTAGTAGAATTCTCCAGATGTCTGGGACAGGTGTTAAACCATTTCTATTACACGTACTTGCAATTGATTCAATTAGTAAAGCTTCTGTTATCAATCTCTCCTTCCACTCTGTTACATTCGATTTTAAAACTGTCATCTTATCCCATGCTATTGGGTAGTTGTGTGTAATTGCATGTAGGGATTAGTATAGCTGAACTATTCTCTAGATTTCTTATCTTTTGAGGGTCAACTAATCTAGATTGGGCTTGGTTTCCGTGCTCCGCTAATCAGATTGACCCTGTTCTACTATTTCGATCTGTGTATTCAACCTGAGAATCATCTCAGGCAGGGTGTTAGATAAACTAAACTTAACTGCTTTGTGTAAACCTGTTGCTTAGCATACTCAACTTTCAACCAGTGGCCCCATAACTTTCCAGCCTATCCCTTCTTTCTACGTTTAATCAGTCATATACTATGTATGCGTGTTTGTGCCCTGTTGCATAATACATAAAAAATACGCCTTTTTTCTAAGTTCCATTTTTTTTCTCGTCTGTCTTGTTGAATATAATTCATTTATTTATTATTTTAGGCTTTTTTCGTTTTTGTTTTTCTAGACCGTCTCTGAATTTTTTAATTAACAAATGCATATTCTATACAAACTTTGTTAAAACACACGTACAAGTAACTGATGATCCACTAATATTATTCATGAAACCAATGTACTAACCTTTTAATGCACACACATACACAGTTAGGCTCTTTGGTGAAATGAATTTTATTTTATAACTTTGTAAAGATTGAGCAGTATAAGATTGTTACATCAGTGCAATTATTTCCTGTTAAAAACTTCCAATGTGTGATAAAATTCTTTATGGTATATACGGTACTCTGGAAAGGCAAGTGAGTAAAAGTAATATTAGAGTATAGTTAACGAGACCGTCTTGGATAGCCGTGGATGGCTGGCCTGATGTGTAATCATTTACGTCTCTAGTTCGATTGTTGCTAAGATCTAGATTTTCGCTGCAATGTCAATCATTACTTATTGTATGAGTATCTGTTGACGATTTCAAGATTATTTCATATCGTCTCACCGATCGATAACAACCTTTTACCATCCTATCACAATATGATTAAAATCTACTCACTAAAGTAGTGTGATAGTGTCATCTTGGATGTACTATAACTAACTTTAATGACTTATGCGTTGACTTGTTATCCGGGAAGAAAGATCTTAATAATTCAATTTTCGAGCCTCGGTGGGAATGCAGGCACATCCAACTGACGAGTCCCAAAATAGGACGAAATGTGCATTATCCTGGATTCCACTGCTAGTCACCACCACCACCGATTAACTTCTAAGAAAGAGTCTTGTCCACTTAGAGTATACAGATGATATTGTTTGTCTAGGTGAAAATGCTGGAAAAATAGTCTTTTGAACACTATGAGCTGAGATCTTAGTATGTCTTGCATGCAATTTGTTCACCTCAGGACTGGTTTGCACCGAGTTCCAGTTTAAAGGCAGGAAGTGAATTGGTTAAGTATGGTGGTAACTTATATTTCACTTATTTAGGATGTTGTATTAACTCTAATGGACTGATTGCTGACGAAATCTCAGCATAATTGTAAAGGCGCGTGTCTTGTTTGTCATTTTACATCATGTCTGGATTAGAGGGGAAATCCAGTTATCTATCAAATCATGTGCGTACTGGTTAGCAGTTCGCTCTGTCCTTCATTATCTCAGTGTGACATGACCTTTGGAGGTAGGATACTTGAAGAGACTATCTATCCTTAACCACATGTTTGCGTTCTATCCCCCTTGTAAAGTGGTATAATGTAATGAGTGGTATTGAAGTCAGGTTTAGTGTGTGTTAGGTAAGAAGGGTAAGTCAATCGATGAAGTGATGAAAACACATCGATTGAGGTGACTAAGGCACGCGGTAGGCATGCTGAGTTGTAGGCTTCCCTATCCAATACTGTTAAACTATAAGAGTTGGGTTGAAAAAGAGTTAGTGGGGAGGGGTAATCAAATCAAAGCCTGGAATGAATCCATGAAATCTCTGGCTACTGGTTTGAACCACATAGGTTAAGGCGGATTACCTGTTTGAGGTCCTCGGAATGCTAAGAACTAATGGTTGGAGACTGTTGGTGATTAGGGCTCAAAATCATTCTTAATGACGTAGGTGTATTCACTCTTTGTAAACTCCCATATTCACTGAACCGTCATGTTGTTTCCATGTTACTATTCTTTCACACTTACATTTCTGCGCATTGTAGTTCTCTTGTATTTCTTATACAAGTGTAAAACTTGGGCACTATGGTGGTAGAGTATAATTCCATTATGAATAAGATTTATATTCTGATAAAGTCTTACAGTGTTTGTTATCCGATAATCTTTACTGATGACCATCTTTCGGACACAATTTATTGCCACTCATAATCATATCAAGGTACTCACACAACTTTCCGGCTTTGTTTTTATGTATGAGTAAAAATCAATAAAAGTTCAGCAGACATGCATGAAACGTCAAGGAAGTGTTATCAATAAATATAATATAATGAGAATTAAGGCGATTGTTGTTAGTCAATAAGATGGGAAAGATGTTTTTGTACTCAAATGTTATAATGTATGTGAATCGAGGTAGAATTTTAAGATTATTTATTAACCTCCTCTGATTTGACTGGTGTTAGTAATGTCTTCCATATCTCTGGTATTTGTGTTGAGTCACTTCTGTTACATGTGTCACCTATAGACTCTATGAACCAGGATTCAGTAATCAGTCTCTCTTGCTCTTCACCTACCTATATTACTTTTTAGAATTTTGACTCTGTCCCACCCTATTGTGTTATGGTGTGTGTGTGTTGATGCATGCAGTGCAATTGCTGAGCCTTTTTCAGAATTATGTATCTTCGTGGGATCAGTCATTCTAACTTAATTCTTAATTTTCATCATACGAATTATATTGATAACCATAACAGTGGTTCCGAATGTACTTTGTCTTCCTTTCTGTTTCAAACAATTCTTATATTGATTTTATTCAAATGTCTCATCATCAATTTTTACTCATGTATATAAATGAAGGCAGAAAGTTATGTGCGTACCTTGATACGATTATGAGTGGCAATAAATTGTGCTCAAAACGTGAACAGTAAATATTACACCTAGTGACTTTTAGATTTCTTTTTCTTCTCTTCCTTTTCTCTACCTTTTTTGTGTGGTACATGGAGTGTAACAACTCGAATTACTGTGCGCATGTCTCTGTAGATTTCTATCTCGAAACTCAGTCAGTTCTATTGCCTGTGTGAGGTTGTATAAATAGGGTGAGCAAAATTGAGGTTAGGCATCGGTCGAGTGCTAGGTAAGTTGGAGGGGAAATCAATCGACTAGGTTTTGAAGTTACATCGATTGAGATGGTTAGGACATGTATTATGCATGCATTTCTGGCCGTTGTCATTCTCGATGAGCAATGTTTGCTGACAAAGGACCAGGTTGGAAAAGAGCCAGTGGTGGTCAAACGAAAACATGGCTTCCTCAGTCAATGAAATCCACAACAGTTAGTTTAAGCCAGTCAGCCACGTAGGAAGGTGTAGACTTCCTGGTTGGGATCATCGAGACGGTAGAAACCAGTGGCCAGAGACAAATGGTGATATGGCTGAAAATTCTCATTGTCAATGGCTGGCGCAGATACATTCACTCTTTGTGATTTTTAATATCCAATAAAACTATATTGTTCTTCGATATTATTATTCTTTTTGCCTCATATCTTTCTTTACTGTCTCTATTTTGCATTTCTTTTTGCTTTCTTCTCTTGCTTTGTATGCTAAGTAGTGTGGCGACTCAAATTGCTGCCCACCGGTGTCAAGTTCTATGTTGAAACCAGTCAGTCATCCCAGATGGTGGGATAGTGGTAGTGTTAAAGGGATGGTTGCTTGTTTTTCTTTTACTCGTATAACAATTGACGAATGATTTCGTTGGATGGATGTCTTAATCAAAAACTGTGTCTAGCTGCAAAACAGTTGAAAAGACTCTAAAGTGTTTGTAAGTTCGGGGAGGGGGAGCTCCTTTTCATGCTCCAGATATCCATTTCACCTGCAATGAGGAGATAAATGAGCTAGTGTCAGTGGCATATATATTCTAACATTGTCTTGTTTTGAGTGAATAAAATAGAATTGTATAGAAATGTATATCAAAGTATATTTTAGTGTATCTATGCATTTCACCCTTACTTTTTTTTAATTAATGAGAAGTATTACTGTTTTGTTGTATAGAGTTTCTCATCATAAAATAGAGTTTTAGGTCAAGTATTCCTAGAATAGAGAATATGAATAATAACCGTAATAATAATAATAATAATAATGCTACTTTCAATTATAATAGCGCAATGACCGTATTGTATAATGACACTCTATTAAATAATGATTGAATTATTCTCATTATACACACTTGTCAGTGATGTATACTAGTGTTTATAAAGTGAGAGATACCAGTAACGAATTAATCTTTTAATCATTGCATGTATGCATGCCGCCTGTATTGTAGATTTCAGCACTATTCATTATTATTTATATTACTTATTTTATTCCTTCGCGTTCCCATTGGAACATAGGGCTTCAGACTAGAGCTTTGAAGTTTCGGTATCAGTGGTCTCATTTTTACGGTGGGTGGAATTGCTAGTCTCACGCCTAACCTCTTCCCTCTTTGCCGAGCTTATTATTAGCTAAGAAAGGTTTGGGAGTGAATCGACCGGGGATTGAACTCCGGGCCACATGAGTGGCTGGCGAGCGTTCTACCTCTGCACCACCGATGCACAGTTATATGTTAAATTATTTCTTATTTACTGTTGTTATTATTCTGAAATAATAGAGAAGATTTGTATCTCAGGTGGATGATTTGCAATTATTAGTGTTATCTGTGCTGGTTGGTTTGGTTGCGGAGCTTTCGTCGTCCTTCTGGACAACATCTTCAGCGCAATATTTAGCATAAAGTGAACTGATTTAAGTTTTTTTTCATGAGTAATAGAATTGCGTGCGTCTCCCGGTAACCATCTTGAGATATGTATTGATCATTTTCTATTGACTTGGATTTTAAACTTTCTGGTCACATGATTTACTTTTTATTAGTTGGTATATTTGGTCTATATTGTGTTTGTTAATTGCATATTCGTTTGAGTACCGGGCTTCTAGGAATTCCCTGGCACTTTTGGTGTTTCCTCTGTCTAAGATTTCGACATTGGGATAATGTCGAGACGCTATTCTACCACTCATGGAAAATTTAAATCATTTCACTTTATGCTAAAAATTGCGCTCAAGATGTTGTCCAGAAGGACGACGAAAGCTCCGCAACTAAACCAACCAGCACAGAGAACACTAATTATTGCAAATTATTTTATTCCCTTGTGTTCTGAGGGTAGTGGTGTAGAGCTTCAAGCTTGAGCTCCGAATTTTCATTAACAGTGATGTGGCTGCTAATCTCCCCGTCCTCGCCCAGCCTTCCCTGTGTACCGGGCTCACTACCAGCTTAGCAAGGTTTAAGAGTGCGTTGGCACTTGGGTTTGGATCTCGGACCATGTGTGGGGTGAGCGTTCTACCACTGAACCACCGACACGCTTATATGTGTGCCCAATGTTTGGGCATACTCAGCTGACTGGCTGGCTAGTTGGCTTACTTACGAAGCATTAGTAGTTAACTCTGTAGATTAATTATGGTCTTTATGTTTGCGACATCTGGTTGCTGTTGATTGGATCTGCTCTGAAATAGTGAATGTAGTACACTGCTATGAAAACTCTTAAGCCAAAGTGAAACACTTAATTCATACGTATTAAAATGTCTAACTGGTAAAGTAGATTGTGTTGCTTTAAGTGGAATGGTTCCGTGTGTCTGACAAAGCTTCAATTGTGTTTCAATGGTTACAGTTACACACGCCTTCTGAAAATTTCCATTAGACACTAAACTGATTCTAATTTTTCCCTATTTCATTGCTTATAAGTTGCCACATTTAGTTTGAAAATGCGAAAAAGGAAAATCGGTATGTAAGCCAAGCCCTTGGTTGTGGTCCTCGGGACGCTTAAGAACCAATAACTGGAAACTATAAGTGTGATATGGCTCAAAGTCGTTCTCAATGAATAGCGCAGATGCATTCACTCCTCTTTGTAATATCAAAGATACATTGTGAATCCACATATTTTTCTCAATGTTATTATTCTTTCTCCCTCATATTTCTGATTAGTATTAATTCTTTCTTTTTCCTACCTTTTGTTTGGTGCATAGAGTACGGCAATTTGAACTACTGCACTTCTATGCAGAGAGTCCTATGTTAAAATCCAGTCATTCAGTTAAGTATTACAACCATTTTCAGTGTTACAATTATCCACATAGCGTTGTTTCTCTCATACATTCTAGGAAGTTTAATACCCTAGGTCTAGATGTCCTTGCTGCTTGACTCCCAACATTGGTTCTCGAACCATTGAAAACCACCACCAGGGAGAGTACCGGACAGTTGGTACCTCTTTGTTTGTGACTCTTCATCAGTACGAATCCACAACAGTCGTTCAATACTGCCTGGTGGTTTTCAATGGTTCTCTATATGAAGTCAGTTCGCCATAAATATCTTGAGGCTGTTTCTATTTCTTCTCCCCTACATGTATCACGGAAACACATAGAGACCAGTTTATACACACAATGACAATTTTATTTGATTGGTTAGAGGATTTCATCATGAGCTGACAACAGTTACAGAACCATTGGAAAACCAACTGGGAGTACCGGACAGCTGTTTCTCTAGTCCTAGTTTGGGACTCTTCAGGAGTACGTACCCACCACCGGCGTTCAAACCCAGGACATTCTAGTTACGAGGCCAGGGAGCTCGTAGACCATCAAGCCACCGGGACTCGATCCAATGGCCAGCCCGTGAATTCTAACTTCTGCCAATTCACGCATGACATAGCGCGACCACTTCGCAATGTCTCCTTCGATGAGTTACTGCCTCACCTTCGACCTGCTGTCTGTAATCCCACTAGAACCGCAGGTTAACCACCTGAATAAGATCAGGTTTTCCAATGGTTCTCTAACTACTGATGTCAGTGCTCATGATGAAATCCTCCAACCAACCAGTCAAACAAAATCCTCCCTACGAGACCAATACTTGACAATTTTATTTGTTCAATCTAATTTTTGTATTTGTATTTTCCCTTCTTAATTATGTTTTCGCTCCACTCATGTTGTGTATAGTACATGTTGAAATGATATATCTGTATAGTAATAATAATAATAATAATGATAATTCATATTCTTCATTTCATGCATATGCAACAACCACTCATTTTGATTGAAATGGCTATGCCATGACATAACATGACGTGACACTTACATACTCACATTAGAATAAAATCTATCCAAATTCTAGTTCATTCAATAAGTCTTCTTTCTTATGTTTTTAAAGCACACACACACACACAGACAGTTAACCCCCTGATCATCCTTTATTACCATTATTATTATTGCAATCATGTGATCACCTCACCTATTGATGTACACATAATATATAGAATAGAGTATGGTGTGTACTGTTAACAATATTGCTATACTTTATTTTAATTGCATTACCACTTAGGGATTATATGTATCTATGTATGTATGTTAGTAGTGTAAAGAAATTCTGTCAATTGTAAAGAACTAAATGCGTGACATGCAGTTTATATAATTATAATACCAGTTAAGATGTGTAAAATTAAAACAATTCAAAGTCCACAAATTATTAGATAAGCTTCTCTTACTTTCAATATATTATACCCCAGTAACACATGCAGTAATCATAATAACTGGGTAATGACACAAGGATTCTAGCGTAAATTAAGACAAAAACAAGATGATGGGTTGGGTTATATAATACTGGTATATGTGGGAAAATGGCACACACATACACACACTCTAATAAATACTACTTCGGTCGGTCGGTCGGTTTTCGACATAGAACTTTGCACATATGTGCGGCAGTTCAAGTCCCCACACTCCACTCCATGTAGCACATAAAGCAAGAGAAGAAAGTAGGAGAAATGCATAATATAGACAGTAAAAAGAGGTGTGAGACAAAGGTATAGTAATAACGAAGAACAAAACAGTTTCATTGGAAATCATGAGTCACAAGGAGTGGATGCATCTGCACCAGCCATTGAGAACGATTTTGAGCCATGTCACCAATTGTTTCCAACCATTGGTTTTTACCGTCCCGAGGACATCAACCAGGAAGTCTACATCTTCCTACGTGGCTTAGACTAACTGTTGTAGATTTCATTGACTGGTGCCATGTTTTCGTTTGACCGCCGCTAGCTCTTTTCCAGCCTGACCCTATATCAGCTAACATTGTCCGTCGAGGAAGGCGATGACTAGGCCTACGTAGCACATGTCTTAACCATCTCAGTCGATGTAATTTCACAGTCTCGTCGACTGATTTCCCCTCCTTACCTAGCACTCGATGCCTAACCTGAATATTGCTCACCTTATTATACCACTTCACACGGGAGATAGAACGCAGACACCTATGATCGAAGACAACTAATCTTTTCATGTCTTCCGCCCTCAATGGCCAGGTCTCACAGCTATAAAGGAGGACGGAGCGGACTGTTGAGCAGTACACACGCCCTTTGGTCGATAGTCGGATATCGCGTCTACACCAGAGACGGCGTAAACTGGCATATGCGATGATGGGTTATATAATGCTGGTAAATGTAGGAAACTGACACATACACACTCTAATAAATACGTAGACTTTAATTTATCCCATCCAGGATAGGTTTAGTTAAATGTCTATATAATCGCGCCGTGAGTCTAACTAGTGAGCCAGAAGATTTAAATAGTGAAATCAGACAAATAAAGAAAATATTACTACTAGTGAATAACACACTACCTACTCACCAGAATTTATTCAGAAGTGTATGAAGACTCATAGGAAAAATAAGACTAGTAATGGAAATGACTAAAATAATGTAGAATTCAAAGCCTCAGTAGCACTGCCACATAAAGAAGGAACGTCAGAGGCCTTACATAGGATTCTCAATGAGGCAGGGATTAGTCGCGGTGGCATTTAAACCAACCAACCAACTAACTCTCTCAAAGATAAACTTTGTTTGATTAAGGACCCAATAGTTCCGATTAAGAAAAATGATATGATTTACCAAATGCCATTTAGTAACTGAAGGTGAGGTCAATTACACATGGGTGAAAGCAGTGGATCGGGGGGTGGCGATTAGATTTTATTGCAGCATAAAAACTTAGCTAAACCTAGAATGATTTGCCTCCTTCTAAGTTAAATAACTTAGAAAAACAAAGCTTAGCCGGTGCATTTCATTGCTTTCACTTGCATGTAATCACACAATAGGATGGGTGCGGACAGGTTGAAAGTATTAAAAAGTAATGTAGTTCGGAAGAGACAGAGAGACAGGTTAATCACTGAATCTCTGTTGATCGACATTCAACATCGCACATGTGCAATCGGAATGACGCAACGCCGCCTATACCGGAGATATGGAAAATTGCAACAATCAACAAGAGGAAGGCAGAGAGAGAGAGAGAGAAGGGAAAAGTACATATATGAAGCGAATCATGAAGCTTTGTGACTTAACTGATATAATTTTGACTGACAATAATTTATGCTCGACACCTTGTCATCCAGTTGTTAATACTGCATCGTCACTGTATGGTATTTGAAATAAGCTTATCTAATATGGAATTACATTCTAACACACTGCCCAAGTTCTACACTTACATTAATAAATATGTAAATATATGAAGAATGAAACAAAGCTAGGGGAATTGAGTGTGTTTACGGAGAGTGTTCTCAAAATTTTTCTCCTTGATAAGTAACGCTATCTAGAGAAGCTTTAGGAATTAAAGAATATACTAGAAGGCCTTCTAATTTAATATGAGACCACTATCTATGTTCCTTTACTATCAGCTGTTATGGAAGACTGTTGGTTTTAGTTGACCCCACAGAAAGGTGTAGACTATCTGGTTGAGGTCCTCGAGATGATAAGAACCGATGGCTGGAGACTGCTGGTGATATTGTATCGGTAGAAGACAAGAGACTTGGTAACGGAATGTTTCTTTGGAATTCGATATCTCCATGTAGGGAAATTATATGCCCCTGACATAAAAGTCGTCATTTGCTGCACACATCTTCGGTGTTGTGTACTACTTCTGCCCTTCGTATTGTGTCTTTCTTTGTCTTCTTTTCGTGTCTCTCATGTTTTTCTGCAACCCTGGTTCATTTGCTCTCCTTGACGTCAAATCTATCTCTCCTCTATTTGATATTTTTATGCCGATGAACGTCTCTTTACAAACTACTGATAAATCTTGTCAATGGCACATGCCACAGTACGGTTTAAAATGGTTTTCACTGGCTCACATACATTCATTCTTTATAATCTCTCAGATGCATTAAATCCTCATTTTACCATTTTTTACCCCGTACATTTTTCCTCATTATGGTTCCTCTGAGTTTTCTTTATTATTATTCCCTTGTGTTCCGAATGGAACATAGGGCTTCAGCAACACATCTCCACTTTGTTCTATTTTCTACCGTCCTCTTCGGCTGAATTCACGATTGCCCATAATCTGTCATATCCTTCCCCTCGCCACACGATATCCTCCATGTCGCCTTCGCACCGACGACCCACTCGTCGTTTCCCACTTAAATTCCACTCGAGCGATTGCCTGCACTGCACGCAATATCATTGAACGACCTCCTCTTCATGTACCCAATCCATTTACATTTTCTCTCATACATTTGACGAGCGATCTGCTCTTCGTTGGTTTGTTGTCAGCTAGGGTTTCTTGTTACTGATTCTTTCTGACTGGCCGGCCGGCCATCCGATCCTTAGTACGGAGTCACCGAAGGTGGCAGCTATTGATAAAAGTCTGTAACTTGTTAGAAATGCTTTTCGTGAAGTGCACGCCAAGTTTCTGACCCGTATAGAAACACTGGATGACTCCACATTTGTGTTGAACAGAATCCGAATCTTGTTGTTTATGCAGGCTGAGTGTAGAAGATTTCCAAACTGGTTTCAGATTGATGAAGGCGTATTCTGGCTTTCCGATTCTCCTTGGCTTTTACATCTTCATCCTGGGCAGATAAGTGAAGGAAGTAACTTCTGTAAAATCTCTCCCGTTGATTGCGATTGGTGCTGATTTTTGTTGCTGTTGGTAATGGTGCTTGGGTATCTCCATCACCTCCGAATTTTCTCTATATTTGTGTACAACATAAAGTGTGGTAACTTGAAATGCTGCACTTTTGTGTAAAGTTCTATGTTGAAACGTCGTCAACCAGTCAGTCAGTCAGTGCACTTCAGTGATTCTAGTTTAGTGTATAGTAATTATTTCTCATTCTTGTGTGAATTTAAAAAAAAATTTTTAACTGGTATTTATGTTTCTTTTAGGTATTAAACTGTCACGTTTATTATTATTATTATAATAATTATATTGTTGGCTATTATTAGGTGGTCGTATGATAAAAAGAATTTTTCTTTTTTCATTTTGTACACACGTTTTGTTTACGTTTTACGTGTTTTTGGTTAAGAAATGAACTCATAGTGGTTTCTTGTTTTGTTTGTTTTTTAATTTCTGAGGTTTAATTTAGGGCGATTATATTAACAGGATGATAGACACTTAGAATTTAAATGTGTATTCAGTAGTGTGTTTTACTGTTACTTATGTATGATTAAGTGTTAATCTTCAAGGGTTTGATTAATTTCAAGTGTACTCATGAGTTGGCTTCATTTAGAGAGCCATTGAAAAAACCATGGTGTTCTAGACAGCTGTTTTGTTCCAGTCTGGGATTCTTCAGCATTACGCTCACACGACAGCCCCCACCTGGGATGAGACCCAGGATCTTCATGTTACATGAGATTTTTGACAAATGGAGTCCTATGGCTCATGAATTCTAACTTCTGCCGGTTGGCGCGATATTCAGAGCTCGAATGACAACCAATGTTATTGGTGGATCCCCCACTGTTCACAACTTCCTACTGGAATTTCTGACGGCTTCAGTTAACTATTCATTCTTCCCTACATTACTGCTCATTTTGTAGTTTCTTTTTGAGTTGTTCTGCTTTTCGCTTTCTGTAAATAACTCACTTTTCATCCTATGCAAATATTCAATCAATGAATCCTATGAGAGAGTATGAGAGGTGTTCAATATTATTGACTGACTTGACTGTTGGATGACACTTTCATTTGTCTTATAGCTCTCTGACTTGTTACAACTAACTTTCTTCTTGAATTCACATTGAAAAGAAACTCATGGACATTGTACAACCATTTTTATCTTATTTTTTTGAATAAAGCAAGAACAACAGTTTGTACAGAATATGTGATGGTACCAGGATTGTTTATTTTGTTGGCTTCTCATCAGTTGAGCGTACAGCGCATATAGATTAATTAAGCTTTATGTACAGGACAGCTTTTAACATGTTTGCAAGTGTGTCACATAATGTCAATTAACAGTAGACTCTAGACTTAATAAATAGTGTTCAGAAATTACACTTATGTAGCTTCTACCGTGAAATTTAAAATTTCAACAAAAATAAATAATTTTCAAGTATTGGTTTTATAGGTATTTTTTGTTTGATTGGTTGGAGGATTTCATCAGTTAGAGAACTATTGGAAAACCTACGGGGAGTACCGGACAGCTGTTTCTGTAGTTCCAGTTTGGGACTTCTACAGTACTCACCCGCCGGGGTTCGAACCCAGGACCCAGGGTGCTTAGCGCCGAAGAGACCCAAACTGGGATGAAATAGCTATCCAGTACTCCCAAGTTTTTCTAATGGTTCTATAATTGATACCAGACCAGTGCATTGGTTTTCAGGCTTTCAGCTTTGGATTTTCAGTAGCACTGGTGTTTTTCTTTCTCACGTGAGAGGTTGTCAGTCTCACGCCGCCATTGAAATGAGATTTAGGATTCCATCGGTCCAGGAATAAACCCTGAGCCACGCACCTGGTTGACGAGCATTCTACCACTGACCCATGGACACGTTAGCGATCCACTCTCCCTCAATTTACAAAGTAGCTTATCCCTTCCTTCCGAACTTGGCCAATTCACAGTTGACGATCACTGATACCTCCTGATGTAGAAGATGGTTAGAGTGAAACCGAATTCGAAGCAGTGCAAATGTCTACTTTAGAATTTTGCCTAACATTTGTTCAGACATAATGACGATAGCTATTCCGACGCTGAGAACATCTTTCAATTTTAGCTGTCACGATGGGCGAATACCGAATATCGTATTGTGGAAATGTGTTGTCCTCCAACCAATCAATAAATAAATGCTTGGATATAATACCAAATGAGTTACGTAATAAAGACAAGAGGTGAATAAGACGATGAGTAACTATCAAATTAACTAATAATGTGGTGACTTCAACTTACATCATAGAAACAAGAGACAAGCAAAGTTACAGTATATCAATGGGGGGTGGCGAGAATCTAAAGCTAAATATGACGCAATCAAGTGAAACAGAGGGGGAGTAAAGACATCTAAGTGGGCAAGGAAAGACTCATAAATGTTTCTTTCTGAACATAAAAGTTGTGTTCCAGGCATCTGATAGCGATTGCTTCGACAACCTTAGTTTCACGCTTCTTCATTCTCCAAACGAGTTCGAGTTGGAATTCGACAGGTGATATTTTTCATTTTCTGACAGTATATGCAGTATGACTTCATTATCATCATCGGTTGAGTGTCACACACAATCTAATAGAATCGATTCTTTGTGTTCTCTTTATGCGACGACTTTATTGTGTTTTTTTAAAAATTATTTTCCTATGTCGCCCTTACAAATCATGATTATTCATTGTTTTAATGATTAGCATGTATTATAACTATTAATTCTATGCAATTTATGAATTGTATTCACAAGCGATTATTACACACATTATATGTATATATTTATATATATCTATCACATATAATCTTCATTGCAATTATTATTATTAAGCCTTTCTCCTCTATTTTTATTTTTTTGGGTCATTTGTAGGCCAATACTTTTGTCCTCGTCAACGTTTTATGTTGGTTTGATATACACGTTCGTATAAAAAAAACGAGTGTGTACAGGACTGACTACGAGAGTATTCATTCTGTCACTCTCTCTCTCTCTCTACACACACACACACCTATTGGCAAAAAGGCAAACAAAATACACACACTAGTTTTATGCCCATAAATAGAAAAAAATACCGTTATGTAAATGATAATTGTCTGGCTTGGTGACTGAGTAATTCGTAGAATACTCTCTCTCTTCAACATACATATATATATATCGTTCTCTGAACGGAAAAGTATTGAGGAATGAAGATAATTCATAAATATTCAATTGTTGGTTCGCGGAGATTGAATTGGTTACAGGATTTCATCAAAAGCTGACGTCGGTTGGAGAACCAGCAGTTCATTACTTCCTGATTTTCCAATGGTTCTCTAGTCGATGTCAGCTCACGATGAAATTCTGTAACCGATTCAATCCCTACAAACCAACACTTGAATATTAATCTTGATGCTCTCTAGCGACTGGCCCTATTCAGGTAAGTAGTAGTTACCTGGGTTCAAGTGAGAAGTCGTGGGGTACAACAGATTGGGTGTTAGGACAGATGTTCGCCAGCGATGACTAGTGGTTGCGCTATATCATGAATTGGCAGAAGTCGGAATTTATGGAATGGCCATTGGGTCGGGTGCCAGTGGCCTAATGGTCTACGAGCTCGCCTTGTCACCTGGATGTCCTGGGTTCGAGCCCTGATGGGTGCGTACTGATGAAGAGTCGCAAACTAGTACGAAACACTTGGCTGTCCAGTACTCCCTGTTGGTTTTCCAATGGTTCTCTAATTGATATTAGCGCATGATGAAATCCTGTAACCAATTCATAAACAGTCGAAATGTGTTTCTATATAAATGCGTGTTGTGTATATGTACAGCGAAAAATTGCCATCAATTTATTGCTTAATCGGGAATTCATAGAACTCATTATTATTGTTATTATTGTCATCGCATAATCCGTTTTATGTCATCCTCATCTATCATTGCCTGTGGGTGTATGCACGCTAAATCAATAAGTGGTTTAATATGCATTTTTATTATTATGTGGAATGTTTATCACTGGAGATTATGCACCATGGTGATCCGATATGATATCCTGTTGATTTCTAATAAAATTTTCCGTCATCTAACCTTCTATATTAAGAAGTTAAGATAATCAGGTATTATCAGTTAACTTCTACTTTTACAATTTTTTAACTCTTGCATCTTACCTATTGTTCTTTATTGCCCCCACCCCCTCCCCGGCGTTAGTCTTTCCTGGGCTACTCATAATGGATTATATCATATTGTGAAATGAAATCCATAACAGTTAGTTTAAGCCAGTCACTTAGGGAGGTGTAGACTTCCTGACTGGTTGGGGTCCTCGGGATGGTGAGAACCAATGACGGCTGGAGACAATCGGTGATTTGAGGAGTGATTGAAAACAAATTTATTGGGATCGATCTTTATGATTTGTCATATCTAATAAAACTCTATTGCTCTTCTGTATTACCACTTTTTTGCCTCACGATTGTGTTTATTATCTTTCTTTTGAATCTCTGTTTACTCTCTCCTCTTGTTTTATGTGGTACATAGAGCGAGTGTGGCAACTCGAACTGAGTGGTGCACATCTGTACAAGGTTCTATATTGAGATCAGTCAGTCATATCATATTGTGAAGGGTATTAAAGGTTGGCAGTAGGGTAAGTGGTGTGTCACTAAGTCAGCCAACTCGTTACTATTGTAGTCGACAGCCGCCTGAACTCATGTTAGAAACGGTCGAAGTCCATATTGTCTGACTTTCATCACCCTCTTTATTCACAGCTCCCCCCTTTGTATCTCACCAGGTAGGACTAGAAGTCATTATAAACGATTATATGCTCGCATAACTAAGTACAAAAACTCAGCGACTGACACCCTATTTGGCCGGCCCGCGTTCTATGTGATAGAGATAGTGTTAAGCGTGAAACCTACGACTTACTGTGCAATTAGTTTAAAAATGACAAACCAACACTTACCAACGTAGGTGAAGGATAAGCTACCGAGTCTGGCCACTTCAAATGCGTTTATAGATTTATTTGTTCATGTGGAGACATTCACATAGGTAGAACGACTCGGAAAGCCCACCGTCGTCTTCTGCGGTATTGTCCACCATAGTTAGGTAAAGGAGTCTTAAAGCCAATCAGAAGTTCCATACTGACACACCTAGTGTTGGCATACGAGGCACAAGACTGTCAAATATTCACCTTTTTACAATTTTACACAAGCTGCCAGCTCAACTCCCTAGGTTGGCTACGCCTTTTTTTGTTTGCTAAGCATAGCTGAGGCAGTTGCCATAAAGATTTTTCAACCCAGTCTCTGTGTTCAGAAAAAGTTTGTTCAATCTCTCTCCCTCCCTCGGTCTTCGCCCTCAATCTAAAATAGTTATCTCTCCCTCTGATACCGGATAACTGTAAATATTATCTTAATATTTCATTTGTAATGCTAACTTTATTGTCAATGGCATGCTGTGCTGTAGTTGTACATTTTAATCTTGGTTTCACAATTTATCATTATTATTATATTATCTAATCGCTATGTGACAATAGTTATTATTCCCTCTTACCCTACCAGTATTCGCATTCAATCTATATACCCATCAGAAGTTAATTGGTGGATTGTGACTAGCAGTGGAATCTAGTCAGGATGCGCATTTCGTCCTATTTGGGACTCGTCAGATAACTGGATGTGCCTGCATTCCACAGTGAGTGATGATGTTCCCACCGAGGCTCGAACCCAGTTCCCATAGTTTTAAACGCCAAAGCGTTATCCACTAGAGAACCACCTCTTGTGCAACGGATCATATTAATTATTTAATTCAATTTCAGATTCTCCCGTCGATTGATTGGACCGAAGTGCTTAGTCTCAGGTTGACATGTTGGCAATGAGGAAACAGGCATAAAATGGACTCACACAAAGAACTTGGAGGATCTGGACTTCGCCGATGATATATGTCTGATCTCCCACAAACTGGAAGATATGCAAATGAAAAGTAACAAGTTGGCAGAAGAAGCATCAAAGATAGGACTCCAGGTGAACATAGAGAAAACGGAGGTGATGAAGATTCCTGGCCAACACCAACAGCAACAACAACAGACAGCAATCAGCATAAATGGGAGAAACCTGAAAGAAACAACCTCTTTTACCTACCTGGGAAGCATCGTTTCAACTACAGGCGGAACTGACGACGATATCAAAGCAAGGATCGGGAAAGCAAGGCAAGCTTTCATTACTTTCAAGTCTGTGTGGAGGTTAACAGCATTCAGCGTCAAAAATAAGATCCGGATTTTCAACTCCAATGTGAAGTCAGTACTACTATACGGATCAGAGACTTGGCGTGTCACAAAGAGCACCTCAAACAAGCTACAGACCTTCATTAACAGATGTCTTCGCTCAATACTCAAGATCAGATGGCCGGTCAGAAAAGATCAGCAACAGTGATCTCTGGGAGCGAACCAACCAAGAACCGATTGTGAAACAAATAGGCAGGAAGAAATGGAGATGGGTTGGCCACACTCTGAGGAAACCAGCAAGTGACATCACTAGACAAGCCATTGCTCGAGTGTAACCCGAAAGGGAAGCGACGAGTTGGTCGTCCAAGGGTGACCTGGAGGAGATCATGTGAAGAAGAATTGAAAGCGTATGGGCAGACTTGGAGCCAGGTGAAAACTCTAGCAGAGAACCGAAAGCAATGGAGACGCATGGCTGAAGCCCTATGTTCCTCTAGGAACTAAAGTAAATAATAATAATAATTCACACCTTTGATCCTATACATCTTATTAACCCCACATTAATTCAAATGCCTATGACTAATATTTCGTCATTATGTAAACGTAAAGCCTGATGAGAATTTACCGAAATTACGTATTTGCCTACTTAAATCGTGTTCTATGAAACTGAGTGAGTGAGTGAGTGAGTCAATATAAATGACTCAATAGCTCTATAAATAACTCGCGTTACTATTGAAATCGTCATCGTGATCTTATGACGCTAATATCAAACAGATAAACATGCTCACAAGTCGTTATGATACAGGTTACCGTATTCAGTAGCTCTTTTATATATGTATGCTTGTGCTTCGAACCCACCTTCTATAACGTCAGAATGTCTTTATATAACGTGGTGGTCATCATACGTACTTTTATTGATACATCTTATTGATAATAAAGAACTTTTAATTGCAGTTACCTCAAAATTTACTCTCGCTCAAAATCGATACATCACGTGAACAGTATTATTATTATTATTATTGTTCATATAGTGAAAGTAACTATAGTTCATAAACATAGATCATTACTATTATTATTATTCTATTATTATTGTTTCGCCGTTGAACCACAAATATTAAAGGATTTTATTTTCGTTTATAATATTAGTGTGCATAGTTTTAAAATAGATAGTTAGATAGATAAATGAAAGCAAAAAATAATAAAGTAGTTATCGTTTGTTTAAATCAATGGTTGGCATGTAATTTTAAATTTGGCGCAAAGTTTAAATTCAAATGAATCATTGAATGAATAACTGACTAACTGAGTAGTAGTAGTAGTAGTGTACTTTGTTTGTAATGTGATTGATAGTCGTTAGTCTTAGTAGTCTCTTAGTCTCTTTTCACTCTCTGTCTATGTCTTTGTTTCCTTCACATGATTTATTTACAGTTGGTTGGTTGTACTTGATCTCGTACTTGTCATTCAGTTGTTGGAGTACTTGATCGTACTTATAGTAGTGGTAGTTATTATTATGTTTTAAATCTAAAATTATGGTAATTTCTGAAATTGGAAGTAAAAAACAGCCCGTTTGGCGTGTGTGTATGTGTTGGTGCAGGCGGCGGCCACCATGCGCGTGCTCGTGTGCGTGTGTGTGTGTGTCAGCGCCTATGTGCGCGCGGATAAGTGAGAGTAGGGTGGTGGTAGCGTAGTGTAGTGTAGGGTAGGTTAACCCACTTAACAATTTTTGTTATTTATATTTCTAATAATGTATAATAAATAGAAGTTTAATAACTCTCTCCGTGGTTTTTCATTTCTCTTCTGTAAATGTGTTTATATTGATAATAATTTAGCATAATAATAACAATAATCATAATAATAACAACAACAACAACATATTTTAGAGTTTTTATTTTACTGTGTAAATTTTAAATATATACAACACATGGATAAATGTTTCTTTAATGACATTCTTGTATGTGCGTACTACTTGTGTGTGAATGTGTAATTGTTTCTTTGTGCTTCTGTATGCGTGTGTGTGTGTGTCAATGTGTGTGCATGTGAGTACAGTTCTACCGGATTATTGATTTCTTTATTTGAGCATAACAATAATCTTATTGTGTGTTATATACACATTGTCATCGTTGTATTGTAGTAGCACCACAAGGCTTGTGTGTGTGTGCGTGTGTTTGGGGGTGGGGTGGAGGAAGAGGTCTATAATGCATTAGAAAGCGGTTGTGTTTTACCGATGTTTTGTGTTGAATATATTGTTAAAGGAATGCCATTATAAATTGCTTTTTATTATTTATTTTTGTACAAAGATTTTTTCTTACTGCAATTCAGTAGCTACTTGCATTGATAAGTCACATTTTGTCCAACTGAAGTTCAAGTAGAGCACCTTGATTAATATCGATACGGTTTCTTAATACTCCCTTCATAAACAAGCATTGCCTCAGTACCTGTCGACCGATGGAGTCCAGTACCTCTTTAAGGTCAAGAAATATGGCGAGTTGTGGATGTTAATTACAAATGTCTATGTTCAAGAATCTGTTGGATATCTAAGATGTGGTCAATACATTCCCCTTTTGACATGACTGATTATTTCAGGTTTTTTCTCCTTAACAGCACTTAGTTGGCTCATGATTAATGAACCCGGAACTTTTGGTACTATGTTCTTCAAGCTTATCCCCCTGTGGTTGTCACAGAAAGAATTGTCTTCCTTCTTTATTAACCGGGATGATCTTTGGTTTGCAACAGTCATAGTGAACCATCTCAGATTTCCACACATTATCTCTGGCGATGCTTGGCTGTAAAGGAAATGCCGAGAAAATACATTGCACTGATTACGGCACTCTACTCGTACTCATGCAGCCAGGTGAGGGCTTACGGCGAGCTGTCATCTGAAGTGGTGACGACTAGTGGCGTCCGTCAAGGATGCCCATTATCCCTATTTCTATTCAACTTCATCATAGACGTACTAATGGACTTAACCTTAACTCACTTCAGCGACTCAGGGATTGACTTGCTACCAGGGAATAATCTCGTCGACTTAGAATATGCGGACGATATAGTCCTTCTAGGCGAGGACGCTGACAAAATGTAGAGTCTACTGAACACCTTGAGCAACAATCTTCGTATGTTTGGTATGCGATTCGCTCGTGCTGTAAAATGTAAGATGATGGTACAGGATTGGACTACACTGACCCCTAGATTAGAAATAGGAAGTGAAGTGGTAGAGCACGTTGACCACTTCTCTTACTTGGGAAGTACCATCAGCCCCAACGGGTCGATCTCCGACGAAATCTCAGCACTAATACAGAGGGCTAGGTTCGCATATGCCAGTTTACGCCGTCTCTCGCTTAGACATGATATCCGACTATCGACCAAAGGGCGTGTGTAACACATGTCCTAACCTATGTTACGTATGCCTAGTCATCGCCTTCCTCGACGGGAAATGTTAGATGATATAGGGCCAGGCTGGAAAAGAGCTAGCGGCGGTCAAACGAAAACATGGCACCAGTCAATGAAATCCACAACAGTTAGTTTAAGCCACGTAGGAAGATGTAGACTTCCTGACTGGTTGGGGTCCTCGGGACGGTAAAAACCAATGGTTGGAAACAATTGGTGACATGGCTCAGAATCGTTCTCAATGGCTGGTGCAGATGCATCCACTCCTTGTGACTTATGATTTCCAATGAAACTGTTTTGTTCTTCGTTATTACTACTCCCTTGTCTCACACCTCTGTTTACTGTCTATATTATGCATTTCTCCTACTTTCTTCTCTTGCTTTGTCTGCTACTTGGAGTGTGAGGACTTGAACTGCCGCACATATGTGCAAAGTTCTATGTCGAAAACCGACCGACACATTATCTAATATCTCAGTTACCTTAGTCAGCATTTCAACATAACCATTCTTAAACACATCTGAAGTCATACTGTAACGACAGAAGACAAGGGCCAGGCAACAGAATGTTTATTGAGAAAATCAAGAGGAATTTATAGATTTTTATGTACATTTTTGTTAGCGGAGAAGCAGCCTCTTCTGATTGCTTGTTTTCTTGCTGAAGGTTATTCTGTTATTTCTTTGTGACCGTTTCTCAGTAAATCAAGCCATATATCATGAATCATTTTTCCACACGTTAAATCAGCTGTGATTGGCTGGCGATTTTCTCAAGGTTAAGCTTTGTTATTGTTTTCTCATGACCATTGACGTAAATTGTTGTCTACAATTTTCGCTTGCAGCCAGCTCTCACCACAATATCATCAGGTCCTACTGCTTTGTTTCGTTTCAGATTAGAGATAAATCTAGCAGCCTATCTCAATTACAGTTGATGAACTGATTTAGACATCTCATACAATTTTTTTAAATTTTTTAAATTTTTGTTTACAGCTTGATTCCACACAGTACTTTTGGTAGAAGTATGGAATTTTCAGCATGGATATCGGTAGCCCAAATTTTACAGGCCGACCATAGATATCAGGTGTGCGTCGGCAGGGGATCGAACCCCGGACCATGTGGGTGTTGGATGCTGTCAAAGTTTACCGTGGCTGTGTAGGCCAGTTGAATTACTCTTATTGTACTCCTCAAGGAGATGGAGAAATATGACTAATTTAGCTTGGGCATTCGACTTACGGACCTATGGGTCCTAGGTTTGAATCCCAATTTACACACTTCAGTTCAGGCAACAGGGGAGTAACATTATCTTCCACAGAATGAATGAGGTTAATAGCTTGATTGGGGAAAAGTCAATTCCAGTCAACTGAGCCTTAGCTAGCCAACAAGTTCACTCCATTGTTGCTGAATATGGTTATGTTTTAAATTCTTTTGACATTATCAACTTGTACTTAATTGTGGATAAATATTACCCTCCTATGAAAAAAACTCTTTGTGTTATTGTAGGCCATTTGAAATTGCGTGCTTTATCTCCGCCCTATTTTAAATTAAGCACATACATAATGGACATTAAGCTACAGCTGTGATTTTATTTCCTTCATACTAAGTCTATTTTAATTCAAATTGACAATTTGCAATTTACGCAGTTTGACGTGGAATTTCTCCATATTTTTCATTGGAAACCGAAATTATTCAAATCACAAAATATGATAGGTCTGCTTGGTACCATAAATATGGCAGTCAAGAAAGCAAGCATAGATGCCTAATACTGTATTACTACTGATTGGCTCACATGAGTAGTCGAGCACCATCAACCATGGCAACCAACAGTGCTTACTAGTAAGTGTGAGATAATGAATAATCAATAAGCTCGTGTAAAATGGACAGGAACTAGTGGAAAGACGATAAAGTGTTTTTATATAAAATATGTATGAAAAGCAATGTTATTAATAAACAGTAATACAGTGGTAATAAAATGTGGATGATGGGAACAAAAATAATAATAAAAGTATTAATAAAATAAAATAATAATAGTAATAATAGTGAACTTACATAATAAGGGAAAGAAGCAAAATTGTGGTGAGAACTTTACTCTGGCCATGGTAAGGCGAGAGAATGTATGTATCGCTTTTGGATGCAGAGGTCCGGTTTCAGATCTCGAATAGCTAATGCTTACTATTATTATTTTATTTTATTAATACTTTTATTATCATTATTGTTCCCATCATCCACATTTTATTACCACTCTATTACTGTTTATTAATAACATTGCTTTTCATACATATCTTACACAAAAATACTTTATAGCCTTTCCACTAGTTCCTGTCCATTTTACACGAGCTTATTGATTATTCATTATCTCACACTTATTACGTCATGCCAACTTCTGTCTGCTTTCTAACTTACAATTAGTCATCCCTTTTTACACCTTACATTATGTAATACAATTTTCCAAGAACAGTGCTTACTAGTCAGTTTCAAGTGATTTGAACACCAGACGGTCGTTCCGTTTGTTTCAGACTGAACTTGTCAGCGGTGTGTCCGCTTTGACTTAGCCCAGAAAGCCGAATCAGTTCAAACTAACCGAATTCTAATTAACTACTCTGGTGAACTGGTAATACATTGAATGAAATTCGCCATTTGCAATTTACACACTTCGATCTGACTGACTGGCAATCACTACTGTTTTGATACAAGTAGTGTCCAGCTACTAATGGCAATTAATCAGTAGTATATAAGTGTGTGTAGAAAGGTCGGGGGGGGGGAGGTGGGGGTAATAGCTGAAGGGTTTGAGTTTCATTTTAACAATTATATGCTGCTTTTACAAACACATGCGGGTTGGTTTTTTGGGTGAAATGAAGCACTTCTAAGTTGACAATGGGCTTACCTCGGCAATGTAAATGCTCGTCTTGTTAATACGTTTTGTGGGGGGGGGGGGGGGGTATGTTATCACTGAACTACTAACTACCAGTCAGATTACTTGTCTTCATCGGATTCGTATTATTTATCCCTACATAAACCTTCTTTAGTTGGTAGTGATTCTGCGGTAGACTGCTCGCTAACAGCTCATGTCGTTGGGTATAAGAATAAAACTTGTGCACTGTGATGGTAGAGTATAATTCCATTATGGGTAAAATTTGTTTTGATAAAGTCTCACAATGTTTTATACAGTAATGTTTACTGATGACATTTCGAGCACAATTTATTGCTCATAATCATATCATATAGAGGAACTGACTTCACATTGGTGTTGAAAATTCGGGCCATCTTTGTTATGGTGATTACAGTAGATTTCCCGCACTGATTTCAAATCAAGAAGGTGTCTTGCCTTTCTGATTCTGGCTGGCTTTTACATCTGTATTCTTGCGACCTGTAGTTGAAATGATGCTGACCAAATATCACCGCATTGATAGTTATTGATTTGATATCTTCATCACCTTTGGCTTCTCGATGTTCACTTGAAGTCGTGTCTTGACTGTCAGCCTTTTTTGTCGCCTTGTTCGTCTTCTCCTGTTGTTCTTCGAGTTTGTGTGGCATTCAGCATAAGTCGTCCGCAAAGTCCTAGATGTTCTAGAGTCTTCTTGTCAGCTCAACGTATTGGTGTCTGCTCACTACCCACGGTCTAATTCACTATCCAGTCCACCACAATCAGCAATCTCATCAGAGATAGTAAGTATCCTGTCTTACTCCTGTCTTCATTCCAAAAGCTTCACTGAGTTTTCCATTCCAGTACAGGGTAACTGGGTTCTAACTATTCAACTAGAATATTCACTTGATAGGTAGGTGTTTCAATATCACACTAAACCAATACATCAGTCATCTTAACTTACTGTATTTGTTCGTTATTAATTTATTGGTTTTTAATAATTCTATCTGGTTGTTTTGTTTTTGCTAATCATTTTAGGCAATTGATACTTATGAAAATTCAGAACGAAATATCGCCACACTTGACTGTCAAATTAAAGCGCGTAAAGGTAATTCAATTCACTTTTATTTTGCTTAATATTAGTAGGTTAAGTGTTAAAGTGAAATTTAATTGTTGATATTTTCACTGAACTTATTCGAACATAAAAACATTTAAAGTTTGACCACTGATTGATATCACTTACACAAGCATTGAAAACTAGGGAGTACTGAAGAGCTGTTTCATCTTGGTTTGGGACTCTTCATCAGTACGCACCCATCGGGGTTCCAACCCAGGACCACTTCCAGCTACAGGGAAAGTTGTTATATCATCCACCTATTTGGACCCAATCTGATGGTTCAAAAATTTCAACTTCTACCAGCTTGTGATTTTAGCGCACCCACCAACCTTGCAACTGGGAGGTCCTGAATTCGAAACCTGGCGGCGAGTGCTTACTGCTGCTGTTTCATTTTTTTCTGTTTCATAGCTGTTACACTCAAATATTGTAATATGAATGTTTTGGGTTTTCATATTGAGTTGTGCGGATTGCAGATGACAGTCTTGATGCTCGACAACACAATAAGATTACCTGGTTTATCTGAAACCTGTAATGTGCGTATTTGTGCAACACACTTCGGACATTCTAATCACACACACACACACACACGTACTTGTCATACACATTTATGTAGAAGGCAATAAAGGCATGAATTATTACAATACAGATCAGATTGTGCACAGGTCAAGGTCACAAATAATGGGTAGGGGAGTGACACAAAGGTGTGGTAAAAAAGAAAAAAACAAAAATAAATGCGTAATTGACCAAGGCAGGTTTGATGTAATAATAAATAACTTTTGGACACATAAGACAAGTTTGAGCCTTTTTATGGCCAAGGCTTCAACGAATTTAAGTGACCCAACCTTTTTTTATATTTCGTTTAGAGGCATTATTGAAATCAACCTTATGACCCGTCTCTATATTGCTTCGCTTAGTGTGCTTTTCAGATGTGTATAGCCAGTTCTCTTAAGAATTTTTTTTTATTCCTTTACGTTCACTTACTTAACAAATATAGATAGTATAGATAATATATCCAATATATTCTAGGTAATTATAATGTATAGATTTCGTTATAGATTCGACTTTATTTAGAGAATCACTGAAAACCACTAAGCACTGGACAGTTCTAAAGAGGATCCGTAACCGGTGGAGTTCAGCAGATCTGTTGTGGAATGGATGCTCGTCGATAACGTTAGCTGACAAAGTACCATTGTATCATGGTACGACAGAAGTTGGAATTCACTGGTCATTTCATATTCTAACCCACTAGCCTAGTCACCTGAAGGTCCTGGATTTGTCTACTGGTGGAATCACCGATGAGATTAAACTAGAATAAAACAGTTGTCTAGCGCTGTTTGACTTTGAGTAATTCTGTAATTGATGTCGATTGGTGACAGGATCTACAGTGAAATTAATCAATAATCCCTAAAGTACCGACCGTCTAGAAGGGTGATTGTAATCTGCTAAATTGTTGTTGTATTTGTATGTGGGGTTCATAAATAAGTTTGGTTGGCTTTTCTACTTATATTCCTTCGCATTTTGGAGTGGAACATATGGCTTCAAGCTTGAACTTTAAAATTTCAGTAGCAGTTGTGTTTAGTTTTTACGGGGTGGAGTTGCTAACGTCACTCCTAACCTTCTGGATTTAGTTGACCCGAATAAGATAAGAAATCTGGAGAATAGTTCAGCTATAGCAGCACTAAATGCAATTACACACAACCATACTATAGCATAGGATGTGATGACAGTTTTAAAATCCAACTGATGTAACAGGTTGGAGGGAGAGATTGCTAACGGAATCTTTATTTTGAAAAAAAATGGAGAAGATTTGTAACTCATGTGGATGATGTTCAATGAGTTGCGTTCTTTGAGGAGCTGATTGATTTAATTCCAAAGTTTTCGTCGTCCTTCAAGACAACATCGTCAGCTCAGGTTGTTGTTTTTTAAAAGGATAACGAAAGCTTAGCAATTAAGTCAACCCGCTCAGGAAGCTTTATTTATCAAATCAACTGGAAATATGTTCAACAGGAGTAATTCAACACCTGTCCAGCTGGACATCTGGAAAATTCTACTACTCCTACGACAAATAGGAAAGAATAAAGGAAGCTATAAGACGAAATTTTCGAATTTGTGTACTTATAATTGGTGATATGATTATGAAGAATAATGAATTGTGTTTGAACCTTCGTCATCCAGTAAATAATACTGTTTCACTGTGTGATATACTCAATAAACAAATTCATATGGAATTACCTACTACCACAGTGTTCCAGTTTTACACGTATATATTAATTTCGGACTTACCGGTTAAATGAGGTTTTGGAGTGCGTCTGTGACCAGGAATGGAACTCTAAACCACTTGAACCGTAGCTGGTGTGTATTCCTCCACTGAGTCACCAACGCATAAAGCACTATCCACTGATACACTTAGACCTACCTACCTTGTTATATTAACTGAATTGATTAGTTTTATAAATTATATAACCTTGTAATGTGTTAATAATGGTTATTATTACTACTAATCATAAGTGACTTATTGATTTTTCCTCTTTTTCTCCCTTCAACCCACAAATAGCGGAATTATTAAAACAGCAAAATGAAAATGAAGCATTGAAAAAAGAAATCGACTGTTTCTTGAAAGAGATGGTTGATATGTGATCATCTCTGTGACCCCATGTCTGTCTGCCTCTCTCTGTCTCTTTGTGTGTCTTACATTCACATTCCCTACATATCCTACCGATTGATGATCATCCCCACCTACAACAAGAAAGTGAAGATTTGCTATTATCATTATCATTATTATTATTACTACTATTCTTATTATAACTCGCATATATTTATACATAGACATTAATTTGTTTATACCAAAATGCGCGCCTACCACACGACTTGACTTCATTTTCCAACATTTGTCTACTCCCTCCCTCTCCCCCTTTCTCGTTTATGTTACGTTAGTAGATTATTTAACTTCAGGGTTCTTTATTTTGTAATGAAAGGTATTTATTTTAAATTCTAAAAGAAGGGGGGCATGCATCTAATTCTTTTTACTTTAGGAAAGTATATTTTTGTTTCCCGGGGACGGGGTGCTGGGAGAGGGAGTTGGCGTTATTTTTCAATATTTTTTTGTGTGTATGTAAAATTAAGAGAAGATTTTTGTGTTATACACGCGCGCATAACTTTTATTTTCATAGGAACATTTGTTTCTTTCTCGCTTTTTTTTGTCTCTTCTCAACTCTTGTGTTGTATATCCTGTGTGAAAATTACTCACTCACTCCCTCCCCCTTCCGTTTTCTTCTTATTTTATTCCTTGTCACATACTTCGTCTTCAGTTTTAAAGTTTTAAATAAAAAAATGCTTGTTTTGCTTTCTCAGTTATTGAAATGTCATTGTTTTGCAGTGTGTAAAGTTTTCCTATTCTCTAAGCACGATAGGCATGCTTACTTGGGAAGTTGCATCAGCCAGCCCAGCGGGTTGATCGCTGACGAAATTTCAGAACAGATACAAAAGGCTTGTTCGGTATTCGCCAACTTACGCTCTCTCTGGAGTAGATATGATATCCTGCCGGCTGTCAACCGAAGAACGTGTTTACTGATCAGCAGTTCTCTCCGTCGGTATTAGATGGTTGGAGGCAGTCGTCAGGAAGCCTTGGACCTAGGTTTCGTGCTAGTTGGCACTCATCAGCAAGGCGTATCTGCAACCCTGAAGGAACTCATGTCCCTTCTGAGATTCGAACCCGCGCCACCCAGTGCTGCAGTCAGAGACGTTACCACTGAGCTATTCAGGCTCGCGACTGACTTCCTGTAGGACTGTATCGGATATTTTTGATTGCACACTAATCAGTAACTAGTGTAATGTGTCTAGTTCTATCTTCGGTGCAGACTGAATTCTATCAGCCATGCTTGCAATGTTCTCTCCGTCCTCCTTTGTGACTGGCTGTGAGTGAGAGATGGCCATTGAAAGTGGATGACATGAAAAGGCCGGCTATCTGTTTTTGATCGTAGGTGTCTGCGTTCTATCTGCCGTGTTAAGTGGTATAATAGGGTGTCATATTGAGGTTAGGTGAGGTAAGGAGGGGAAATCAATCGATGAGGTTGTGAAGTTACATCAATTGAGATAGTTAGGACATGTGCTACGCATGCATCCCAAGCCATCCATCGCCTTCCTCGACGGTTAATGTTAGCTGACAAAGGATTGGTCAGGTTGGAAAAGAGCCACTAGCGATCAAACCAAAACGTGGCCTGATCAGTCAATAAAATCCACAACAATTAGTTTAAACCTGCCACGTAGGAAGGTGTAAACTTCCTGGTTGGGATCTTTGGGACAGTTGGAGACAATTGGTGGTATGTTTCAAAATCCTTGTCGTCAATGGCTAGCACAGATGCAGCCACTCCTTCTGATTCGTCATATCCGATAAAATTTTATTATTTCATATTGCTATTATTTTTGCCTCATAATTTTGTTAAATATCTCCTCTTGTTTGGTGTGTTACATGGAGGAAGAGTGGTAACCGGAACTGCTGCACACGTGTGCTGAGTTCTATGTTGAAACTAGTCAGTCAGTCAAGCGCGAGTGCTACTGTGTTGAGTAGATTGAGGATGTAGAAGGGTTAGGGGGTAATAATTGTACATACTGAACAAAGAATACTCTTTTCGATAACTTCATCATCAGGCTCTACAGTTATATATAAATTATAGTGAACGAATGAATTAGTGTTATGAACAACAATAATGCTGTTTAAATAACATCGAATCAATAATGTCGATAGATTACAGTTCGACAGCATCAACACAACGATAAAATGAATGTCAGAAAAATTGATGAATTTTTAGTTTCTAGGGCAGTAGTAGTAGCTGGACTTGCTTCTTTTGAACACAGCACTAGTTGTTTGAGGCGAATTGCAATAGCCTCTGCTGTTTGGAGTATGCGGTGCTTCGATAATTTTAGCAATTTATTAGGCACCTGGTAGGTGATAGAGAAGGATTCTTTCACGCTGGCTTTGTGGCCGGTTTGCATCGGATGGTCCAATATTGAACTGTTGGTTATGGTTTTTACTACACCTTTACTTAGCCATAGTGGGAGATGTTCCCGAGCACGAAAAATCAAGTTCCTAGAGCAACGTCTGATATAACTCGCTCCACAAGCGCAGCTGAATTGGTAGATACATGATTCAAAAAATTATGTAAATAAATGAGTATCTGTGTTATTAAAAATACTTACTACAAGATAGAATTTCCAAATGTTGGCAATACATCACGGAAATAGTTTGTTTGTGTTAGTTTCGAATTCATGAATTTCCTTTCAACCTCATCACAACTAAAAACAGATGCTCACAGGGGTAAACAAGTCCTATATTTACGTGTTTATTGAAACGAGTGCTCCTATTGTGTATTAAACTAAACCACATTGTGTATTTGTAAACATAAATTAGCGTAGTTTTTAAACCGTATTGAGTTGTAATATACATGACAACATGTAGAAGTAATACCCTTAAAAAGTTTATTTGAATCATTTGTACTTGGAAATGATTGATGCTATGGATAATCTTCGACCGAAGAAAGCCTTGTCTATGATTGTCGCCAGCTTTCGCCGTCTCTGGCGTAGTCGCGATGTCCGACTATCGACCAAAGGGCGTGTGTACTGCTCAACAGTCCGCTCCGTCCTCCTTTATGGCTGTGAGACCTGGCCATTGAGAGCAGAAGACATGAAAAGATTAGCTGTGTTCGATCATAGGTGTCTGCGTTCTATCTCCCGCACGAAGTGGTATAATAAAGTGAGCAAAATTGAGGTTAGGCGTCGAGTGCTAGGTAAGGCGGGGAAATCAATCGACGAAACGGTGAAATTACTTCGACTGAGATGGTTAAGACATGTGCTACGTATGCCTAGTCATCGCCTTCCTCGACGGGCAATGTTAGCTGATATAGGGCCAGGCTGGAAAAGAGCAAGCGGCGGTCAAACGAAAACATGGCACCAGTCAGTGAAATCTACAAGAGTTAGTCTAAGCCACGTAGGAAGGTGTAGACTTCCTGATTGGTTGGGGTCCTCAGGACGGTAAAAACCAATGGTTGGAAACAATTGGTGACATGGCTCAAAATCGTTCTCAGTGGCGCAGATGCATCCACTCCTTGTGACTTATGATTTCCAATGAAACTGTTTTGTTCTCCGTTATTACTATTCCTTTGTCTCACACCTCTGTTTACTGTTTCCATTATGCATTTCTTCTACTTCCTTCTCTTTCTCTGCGTGCTACATAGATTGTGGCGACTTGAACTGCCGCACATATGTGCAAAGTTCTATGTCGAAAACCGACCGACCGACCTATGATTGTCGAAAGAAAAGTTGATGTCACTTAGTAGACGTTGATTGGCGAACTTTATTTTTGTGATTAATATTCGGTGTCTAAAGTGATAGGGCAACATTCAAGTGTTTTTTCAATTGTAGAAAGTTGGACTATGTATTATGCCAAAGAAAGCTGCTAATTGCACCTCCTTTTTTAACGAATAACAACTTTAACTAAACTTTATGTGACACGTGATCCTCTTGTAAGAATTGGGTTCACAGTGACATAACAATACAGAAGGGAATTAACTGCTAGTTGAAGTCGTAGTTACACGACATGCTGTCGTCAGAATTACTACAACGATTAAAGACATCAACTAATTTGCATTTACAATACTTTGGCTGATATCTGAGTAGCGGCGGAATCCAGAATGTGTGTGAATTTTGTCCTATTTTGAACTCGTCAACTAGATGGACTAAGATAACATAGTTAATCTTCAAACAACATCATCGCCTCCGTACTATAAGCTGCTGTGTCAGCAATAGACTGAGCATTCCGGTTCAACATAATCAGTCGGCGGAAAGTGCAAATTAATCTACAAATAAGTAATTGCAGATATCTGTTGTACAAGAGGTGGTTCTCGTGGCTCAGTGGATAACGCTTTAGCGTTCGATACGATGGGTGCGTGATCTGAGTCTCAGCGGAAAAACTACCTAGAAAATCAAAACAAGTGATTCAGCGAAGAGACCCCATTTTCAATGAATTTATTATCAAGCTGTACAATCGTAGATATATATGGTTTTTTAGAGGTTGACGGTATCGACGTTCGCGAATTTTACGGAGTATACTGACGCAAGATCTTATGCCAACAACTTCTATAGTATTTGTTCGTCGTGTACCAAAGACAAAGCAAAAGACCAGATTTAGTCGTCCAAAGTATGAAATATATTTCGCGACCAAATCGTGAACCGTGTTGAGTGCTTAGCTAGTGATTGTGCATGCATGTGACACGATGGAGTATCAAATGGCAATGATGCTTTACCAGAAGCCTTCAGCTAAACAAATCGACTTAAACAGTGATGGTCAGCATCCGATGTTCAGTGATGATTGCTGTAGTCAATAATTTTGGGGAATTATTTACCGCTACAGTTTTTAAGAAGTTATATCCGATAAGGGAATTGAATCAAAGTTGTGATTACATTAAATGGTAATAATAGTATGAAATGCGATTGATATATTTGTGATAATAATCATAGCTAAATGTCAAATGGCAAAACAATTAATGACATCTATAGAACAGTTCATAGGATGTATAGAATTTGAATGGAGTATGAAATGATAGGATTAATAGGCAGAAAGAATAAAAAATAAAAACGTTTCGTAACATTGCGTGAAATTTGATAACATAGAATATAACGTTGCGAAACGAAACTGATTTCGAATGACAAGTGGAACAAGTGAAATGACAACGGGGGCAATTCAAAGTGAGAATAGTAATTGTAACACTTGATGTATTAAAGGAACGTTAAATTCTATGTTATCAAATTTCACACAATGTTACGAAACGTTTTTATTTTTTATTCTTTCTGCCTATTAATCCTATCATTTCATACCCCATTCAAATTCTATACATCCTATGAACTGTTCTATAGATGTCATTAATTGTTTTGTCACATCACATTGAACTGTCATTATAATCACAAACATTTTAATTGCATTTCATACTATTATTATTTCATGTATTCACACCTTTGATTTAATTCCCTCACCGGATATAACTTCTTAAAATAACCATATATATACGATTGTACAGCTTGATAATAAATTCGTTGAAAATTTGGTGTCTTTGCTGAATCACTTGTTTTGATTTCCTATATGTCCCGATAGGAATTTTCCATAAGTTGATTACGGATTGATATCAGTTAGAGAACCATTGAAAACCAGAGAGTCCTGGACAACTGTTTCATCCTAGTTTGGGAATCATCGACAGTAGGCACCCACTGGGATTCGAACCCAGGACCTTTCAGTTGCAACGCAAGCTCGTGTACCATTCAGCCACTGGGACCCAATTCAATGGAAAATTTTCCATGAATAAACAAACACTCTCTGTCACTGAGATGGTAGGTATATCCAGCCGACTAGTCCTAAATTGGACGAAATGCATATCCTGGATCCCACTGCTGGTCACCATCAACCAAAATAACACTATGTTAATCCTCAGGTATCGTTGAAGCGTCTGTACGAAGGAACTGTCATCTCAATGGAGAACGATCATTTTAATCCAGTATAATCAATCAACAGGAAATGCAAATTAACCTAAAAAAGATTAATAATTTTCATTTACTTTCCATTTCATATACAATCGGTGATGGGAAGTCCCCACGAAACGACTTCATGACTGAAACAAACAGGAACTGATGCTAAGTGAAAATAATTGGTTGACTTTAGATGTAATTGATAATTTAATTGCCCTTTTAACTCATTTTTATGTAACATGTCATCCTTTAGCAAGAATTAAAGTTAGCTTTGAAGGTAGCAAATTAACAATGACGTGAAGTTGTGTTTGAAACTAAACCGTCTGACAAGTTATGACTACACCAAATGTCGTTTATTGGGTAATTCTAAACTATAGTGATCCAAACGAACGACATGATTGAACTGACGTAGTGATCTTGACCAAGCAATCAGATGAACCCGTAGTAAATACGCGTAATTCTAAAATTCTTTTGAAGACATCAAAGTTAGTGTTAAAAAAATAGTTATACTTTCTCGTATATGTCCCAAGTAAACCTGATTCTTTACTGCAGAGTTTACAACGATAGGCCAGATCTGTTTCTGTGTATAAATTCATCCACGTGACTGTATATCATACTGTTTCGTGACCCATTCTCTGGTCTACAGCACCCATGAACCTAAAAAATCCATGACATATCTCCTGAAATAGATTTTCTGTAACGACAGCCTGAACATCTGTACGCATATTCATCGATATTGGTTGAATATATCTGTAAAGACACTAACTACTCTTCCGCATCTAAAAGCTTCCTATAAGCCTGTTATTCCGATAGTACTCAAATGAAATTTGCAAAGTGATTTGTGTACTGCCTCTGTATTTTCACGTTGTTACTACAGATTCATCTGATTCATTGATCGGAGTCATTACGACCTCTGTTTACTTGGGTGGCTGCAGTTTAGAGTTTGTTATTGATTGCTGTTGAATAGCAGTGGAATCGAGGGTGTACATTTCGTCAGCTGAATGCGTTAAGACAACTTAGTTAAACTTCAGATATCGTTAAAGTGCTCGTACTGGGAATCGACATGCTAACAGATGCTGAGCATTTCTGTCAAATATAATCAACCAATGGGAAATTTAAACTGAAAAGAAATAAGAATTTGCATTTACGTATATCATATACAGTGGGTAACGGGAAATCCCTAAGAAACGAGTTCATGATTGAATCACGAATCAACTAATGATAGTGAAAGTAATTGGTTGACCTGAGATATAATCGATAACTGACCTGATTATTATTTCGACTGAATAGCAAAAGTTACTAATATAAGAATTATCTCATGAAGTATTATATTATCGTGTTAACATAAGTACAACGTTTTAAAATACTTGTCACACTTTGTGTATATCTTCATATAATGTCGACCAACTTTGTGTTATCTAGATGAAATCCATAGTGACATATCAGGTGATAGAAATATCGAAATTCACCTTGGAACATAAAGTGGACGTATGATGAATTGTTTTATCTCAGATTCGAAATTTCTTGCGTACCACAAGGACTGTAATTAATTTATACTCATTTAAGCTAAAGCTCAGAATAGATGAAATATTAATAGTATAGGTAATAAGATGAACAGATATGTAGTAAATATACAGTCTTTCAGTTACAGATTGATGACAAGGGTTTCTAGGAAATTAGTTGGACTTTCATGATGCTTTGAATTTTCAGTAGCTATGGGATTGTTTTATACGGGGTAGGGTTACTTGTCCCACGTTTTACCTTTTGTCCCTTTTCCTAACTTACGACAGATTGGTAAACTGAGTGAGTTTAAATAGATTATGTAAATTAGGTAGTTAGAGTATGTCTCAAAGGAATTAAGCTAAGTTAGTACACATAGTGACCTGGGTTCCATCACGTGAATACGCGAAAGTCAGATAAACTTCATTTCAATCTCAAGAAAGTGGAAACGCAGTCTACCGAACACAAGATCCAGGAGAAGAGCAAATCTAAGTTCTGACTACTCTCTAGTGCAAAGAACCTCCAAGATCAAGTTGAAAGCCTCCAAAGAATTTGCAGATCGATGACTACAGGATTCCCACGGAAGCACTTGAAACGGATCCATAAACGTTAGTGGACTTGCTCACGTCACTCCTACGGATGACATGGGAGGAAGGACTGGTACCTGCCTACTTGAAGAAATGCTACTCTATCAAGCTGCCAACGAAAAGAGACTTAAGCGTATGCATTATGTGGCTTGACTTCTTGCTGTGTTCACAAGCAGGAAAGGTTATATTGAAGGATCACTTAGTTTTCAGCCATGCATAAGAGTGAAATATAACATTTGGTGAATGATTGAACTCTTTCACGAAACATTTCAATGAGTGTTTATAAACTCACTTTCTCCTTTGGATCTAGTTACATCGGCAGCGTAGCTTCTAAACTCAACACTGAACATTATCCAACATGCCTATTAACAGGACAATGCAAGACGTTTATTAACCCAGTTGTCAAGCAGTCAGCATTGATAAAATTCCTGCATTTTTGGTATAGTTATTTTATTTCAGCTGGATGGTTTACTTGCGAAACTTGCATTACCTTGTACGCAACTTCCTCGGCACGTACTTCAATTTGAAGTGAGCTCTTAAATTTCTCCATGAGTTTATTAGTCATCTCTCCTGATAACCTTGAGTGTGATTCGTTGTTTTTGTGCGTTTTCTCACTCTTTATTCTACTTGTTTGAGTATTGATTGTTTTCTTGACCTGAAGTTTAACTTTTTGTTTATTTGATTTCCTTCTTATCGATCAGTAAATCTTGTCCATATCAATGTGTTTATGGACTGCCGATTAATTCACTGGAATACCAGGTTACCAAAAGTTCTCTGGAATTCTTGGTGTTTCCTCTGTCTAACTTATATCTGTGGTTGTCTGTATGCAGCAATATGAGGAAGTGGACGGCTAGTTTATGTACATGGATACAAAGATGAAGAGGATGTCCATTTTGACCAATGTAGCGTTTTTCGCAGTCGTTGTAACTTATTTTGTAGATGATGTTGGTTTTATCTTCTTTCCGTGTTGAGTCTTTGGGTCGACATACAGCCAGCCGATTGAAGTGATTTTGTTGGTTTGTGCGCATATACCGATTCCAAAAGGTTTGATGAGACTTTCTTTATGTATGGTAAGACGATTTTCTTGTGTTCTCATTGGGGGATGGGGTGAAAGGTCTTTGATTTGGTTGGTTGGGTTAGGGATGGATGTCTTTTGATGAAGTTTTGTGAATATCCATCTTTTTGGGAGACATACAGAAGATATTTTTCCTCAATTTTCGTCAATGTATGAGTACTGTAGTGAATCCCGGTTCTCTTGAATAATGTTTGAATGCAACTCTTTTTTTAACACACACAAGAGGAGTATCGTAATTGAGTGATGCTTGCAAGTATTAGTACTGATAAAGACGTTACTGTCTGAGGGAAACCAATGAACCCTGTGGGACTGCTGTTGAGAAAGTGAAATCACAGCGGACATAAGTAATGCACCTCCACCTTCATTAGTGTTTTGGTCATTATGGTGAGGACTGTATTCTTCTAGGTTTGGATTTAATTTCAATGTAATCAGGACGCAACAATGTTTAACTAAGGAAACTAAGGACTTCAGATAGCAAAGTTTATTACAAACACATCGAGAACTAAAGAGAAGTGATCTGAAACTGAAAACACGTCGGCACTTACTCAAAAAGATCAGAGTGGCTGTCACTCAAGACTGACAGCGTATGTGTTCACTTACTATCAGTGGAGATCTTTGCAGCTGCAGTGTGGTGGGTAGATGCAGAATCTGGGAGGTAATCTTCTAAGGATCTATATAAGAAATGGTATTCAGAAGATATCCAGATTATTTGGAATTGGTTACAGGATTTCATCATGAGCTGACATCAGTTAGAGAACCATTGGAAAACCTGGGAGTACTGGACAGCTGTTTCGTCCTAGTTTGGGACTCTTCATCAGTACGCACCCACTGGGATTCGAACCCAGGGCCGTCTGGTTACAAGGCGAGCTCGTATACCATTAAGCCACTGGGACCCGATCCAATGGTCCATGAATTCTAACTTCTGCCAATTCACGACATAGCGCGACCCCTAGCCAATGTCTTCGGCGAGTATTTGTCCTCACGCCCGACCTGCTGCACCCTACTGGTCACGACTTCTCACTAGAACCCCAGGTGACTACCCACCTGAATTGCTTTCGGCACTACAGTATGTGGCTGGATTTGGGTGGAGGTGAGAAGGTTATTAAAATAGTTGCATTGATTAATTTTGAATTCCTTTCACGGTCTCGACGAAGGCGCTTTTTATTCTCCCTGTCTTGTGATAGAGTTATACTCGTAAACTCGTGGTATTCATAGGGTTTAGGTGACTGTTTTTCTTCACTACTGTATATAGAGGAACCTAAGAATGAATTAGTCGTAAATGCAACAGAAGCTTTTAGTTTAACGCGATATAGAGTTAACCTACCTATACTGTAGCTTAACAAGTTTAAGGTTTGTGTGTTAACTCAACTAGCAGCCCATAACGATTTCTACTTAGACCTTTATGAGACAGAGTCTCAGGAATATAAAGTACAAGAACAAAAAGTTCAGTCAATCAAAGGATTCATCGTCTAGTCAGGAGATTTATCTAGGTCTATCATCGGCAATGTTACAGCGGTAAATTCAGTCATTGAAATATGTTCTTTGTTTTTTTAAGTTATTGACTTTGAGAGCGATATGTCGGGTACTGACATACAGTTTGCACCTGAAATACGGTATTCAGAGTGGAGTTCAGAGTCACATTGATGGATCTAAGTTCCAAGGTTTTAGATTTCATCTGGACGTTTCTGTGGATGGATATTTAATCGTGTGCGAGTTCATCCTTACTGCAACTTGCATCTAAGAGATGAGTGTCATTTGAAAAAGGGAGCCACCTGGATCAAGAATCCCAATTGGGTGAGGGTTATTCGTAAATGAATTTCAGAGACGGTATCATGGAACATTCATTCAGATGGTTAATGTTTACTTCAACTGCTTCAGCACTGTTAGTTTTGTCACATATAATGACGTTCTTATCTCAAGTTACGAGTTGATATACTTTCCTGGTAACGAAACTGACTTGACTAAAAATAAGCGGTATTTGTTACTGTTAAAAATGTTTGATGTTTCTGTGGTTCCTCAAAGTTTTTTTCATAAATGCCTCTTGAATTCCTTCGATCTGAGTGTGCAATGAGTTGATTTTATCGATTTAGTTGGTTTCACTAGTTCCTATGGGATCAGACATTCTGCATTGCAAAAATGGAGCATCCAACTTAATCCTAATGACCATAATTGCTTTGTAATGCATTAAAATTTCTATCTTGTTATTTGAAATTTTGTGATAAATGTCTTCTATAACTTGATTATAGAACAAAAAGGCAACGAAATAAGCGTAGGTGAATCTGAGGGAAATTTTCGGTTTCCTGAAGCAGTTAAGCAGCCTGAGCACACCAGAATCACAGCAAACTGTAATACTGAGTGATGTTTATACATTTGAGATATCCTGCATTTACATCAGCATCTACCCATGTCTAGCATACCGTCAGCTAAACTAGGATTAACTGTGACGGCGTAAAGCATCTTACAATTAAGAGTGTGTGGGTTGGGAGATCTCGAAGTCTGATAATCTCTAAATCACTGCGGATGGAGTTGTGGGGATTCAAACTTAGTCAGCAGTATGCTACACAAAATTCTGCAGTCTGCTGAACAAACGGATCGGGCTTGGCAGTCTGGCTAACTGTGAAATCCCTTATTTATTTATCACTACAGGGACTTGAATAATATCTGAGGTTACTAACAACGAAGTTAGCTTGAAAAACTCCAACTTATACATGACAGACTAACTGATTTGAAGAGATGGAGCATCGGTGAAAAAGCACAGAGATATGGATCACATATCTTATACTCTGGTGATCGAAACGCATGGAGCAAGACAGTAGCAGATTCAAGGAGGTAAAGAGTGTGTGTACTTATCTTTTGATCCTCAGTTTACTTGTTCCGCATGAACAGAGAACAGTTAGAAAGCTAAACAACACTTATGGTTTGATTGTCCAAAATAAGAAATTCACCTTGGGATTAGAATCATAGAGTAGGCAACTAGAACACGTGCACAAATAAACGAACGTAAATAGCGACAGCGTGCTAAAATGGTGTAGATGCTTGGCCGCGTACCTTCAGCTTAACCAGTTCACCTATTTGGTGAAGGTAACATCTAATGGTGAGTGATGAAAGATGCGGATTAATAATTTTGAAGAATTATGTACCAATACTATGTGCACCTGCGAACACCTATAGAGTCAGAAAGATTGGGAATCTTGTATTTAAAGCATCTGGAGGACAATGGGTGACTAGAAATACCTGCTCTTCTCGTTACTGCGACGAATCATCTCAGAGAAACCAAATTCTCATTCTGAGGAAATCATAGGTAGTGTCCCATAAAATCTAAACTCATGTAAAATTTCTTTTTTCGTATGAACGATGTCTCATGTCTCTGGATTTTCGATTCCATGTTCTTGTAAATAAATCTTGGTGGTGATTTCTATTTTGGATAGAGATTTCTCTCAAAATGTCTGGTTCTTGTTGAATAACATCAGGGCTACTAATACATCGACACAGTTTAGAAAAGGATAAAACTAAATTTTGTTTTCGTTCAGCTGATTGGTACCCAGCTATAGAGACTTCTTGGTTGACTGTTCCATGTAGGTTTCTCATGGAAAAACGTTTTTTTGTCTCGTCTCCTCATTTTATTTGTTCAGTTTCAAGGGAATTTTAGGTTGCTTCTCCAGTTCAGGAACAATATCCTATATAGTTGCAGGAAGGTAGCAGTGGCTCCATGAGGATTGCAGTAATCGAAAAACTTGTCAACACTGGTCATTCTATTTAGACTAATTTCTCTGTCAAAGTAGTCTACAAACTGAAGATCATCGTATTGAGGACTATATGTGTTCACCCTCTTCGCTTTTCTGAAGTTGTAGACTTCCAGAAAGAGAAACCAGAGTTGTGCATGCAAATCACGATTATGACATTGTTGTCGTAATCTAATGAGTTATTTTGTTTTTTTATTCTTTTTAACTCCAATAGAATATCACATTTTATTTGTTTCTATGCGTATCCTGTTTGCGATTCATTCATTTAAGTCTTTATTTCATTATGTAACTCCATCAACCCTATTGAACTATTTTTATGTATTGAGTAGTATTATCAGCTGTGCATATGAAAATTCATCTCTTTCGTTAATGTGCTCTTTGAGTACTAAAATATATAAAATTGTGACAGTACAGCTACAGAATCTCGATTCACCGGAAAAAAACTCTTCCGTGGAATAATTATTTTATTTTATCTTTATTCATTGGATTTGCATTATTCTAGGATCTGGTTAAACTTGAAATATCTGTCAGTCATGAGTTTCCACAACTATTCCTTCCTTATTCCTCTTAGCATACAAAATTCAACTTTGAAATAATAGAGAAGTTTTGTAGCTCAGGAAGATAGATGATTTTCACTGGATTGTATTCTCTGGCCTCGTTCTTCTGGACAGTGCATCTTCCCCAGTGCTGATTTCCAATCACTCCTGAACCTTCCAAATCGTCACACTCAGAGTTCACGCAAATAAAGCCAAAATACAGATTGGTATGACCGGCTGAGGACAATAGGTTTAGTTATGCAAAAGTGCATAAAATGAAAATGCTGCCAACCTCGAAAAGTTAAATCATTGAGTAACTACCTGAATTGGTTGCGTAATTTCAGTATTCAAGGTCATTTAATTGTATTTCGATAAAAAGTCTGCTTTTTTAAATATATCACGACTGATTTTAGCTGGTTTTGACCTTCTTTTACTTCGATTTGATCTGTTTAAGCTGGTATTGACGTGTTTTAGCTGGTTTTAAAATTAGGTGAAATCAGGAAATGATAACAATGCTACTTTTTTTCGATTATAGTTTTATTCCACATCGTATTTTTGGTATAAGTGTGGAATTTTCAGCATGTGATATCGGTAGCCCAAATTTCGCAGGCCGACCATTATATCAGGTAAGCGTTGACAGGAAATCGAGGCCCGGACCATGTGCATGGTTGGCGAGCGTCCTAACCGCTGTGCCACCGACGCACATGACTGTTTCATTTCCGCCTGAATAATTGAGCGTGTTGTCCAGTAGTTAATTTTTTGTGAGAGATGATTGTTTTTTGTGCGGGATACTAGAATATGACGAAGTCTTCCATGAATATCATGAAATCACTCTGTGGTAAAATTACGGAATCTGCTGAAAGGCCTGGAGCATCTTTACTCAACTGAAATGATACTCCGGCTAAACGTCGAGTTAACTTACTCCTCACCTAAAGAAATAACAAAAACAGATTTGGTGGAATTTTTCCACTTTTCTTTTGATTCATACAAAACACTGAAATAATGCCTAAAGTTTCATTTACACCTTGAGTAATATCGGAATTCTTAGATATTGGCCGAGTTTTTTAGTGAATTGTCTCATTAACATGCACTGTGATATTTTTAGCAATAATTTCTTTATAATATTCATGATCAAATACCAACAATCAGAGAAAGTACAGAAACAGATTATGTAGTCAATGTTCACTAGATGATGATGTCTTTGCAAGTCTTAATTGTAGATGTCCACTTGGAATAACTGAAACTTGTATGTTATTTTGATTGGACACTAGTAACTAGTGTGACGTGTCTAATGCTTTCTTTGGTGCAAACTGAATTCTCTCAGTCAGGTTTTCAATGTGGCCATCATTCTAGATAGCTCGCCATCACGGTGCACATTGATTCGATGATATTTGATGGTTGGAGGTAATCGGCAGGCAATCGCCTTGCTTGATCTAGGTTTTATGCTAGTTGGCACTCGTCTTCAAGGTGTATCTGCAACCTTGAAGGAACTCATGCTCCTTCTGAGATTCGAACCCGCGTCACCTAGTGAGAGCTGAAGTCAGAGTGCGGTGATGATAACAATAAAAACTGCGAAGATGAAGTGAGGTGGAATGAATTCAAGTGATAAAATAGAATAAAGTAAAATAAAACAACATAACTATGACCAAGTAAGAGAAAGGAGTTTGACAAAACGTTTTTGAACACATAATTTAAGTTTCTGTTCAAGTATAGCTAGAGCTTCGGCTTCTGCACTTATGTGCAGAAAACGTTAACTTTTGGAGTGATTCAATTCGGTCCTGAAGATGACATTAAAGGATCAATCACGTATAGGGAGGGGGTTGAATGACTCAACTCCAGAAGATGTTCCCAAATCGAAGATCCTGTCATCATATTCTCACCTTTCATTAACCGAACCGCGTAGTGTTCAGCTATGCGTTTGCGGAGAACACGCCCACAACGTTCAATGTGATGAGCTTCACATGAGCGTGTGAATGAGTATATACACACAGAGGTGGATGTAAGTGAATAAACGAGATGGTTCTATTAATTAAGACAGAAACATATATGCATTTCGACTCACTGTATGACTGCAAGGCTGAAAGATAAATCGATTGATAACAGAGTAAAATGCGTGGAGTGGACCTGAAGGTATAATCGGACACAATATACGAAATATTAGTCAGTCCAAACCATTTGAACAGTAGCAGGCTGAAGGTAGCTGCTTGAACAGAGGTGAGTCGGAGGACTTGTCGTCCCCAAATAGTGCAGCGATTCATCTGAATAATTGTGATAATAAAGAAGGATTTGACCTTCAAAACCCTGAAGTGTTCTGCTGTGCTCAATCAGAGCTAAAAGTCTGCTTCTGCTTTATGGAGCAGAGTGATGATGTTCGTGAACATGCTTCTTCGAAGTAGAAGAGGCTTTATTTTGCAATAATACGAGAAAGTCAGCCTAAGATAAACATGAATATGTCCCAGTCGATTTGCTTCGACATAATTTTTAATTCAAAGAAAATTAAACAATCCTAAGCGCTGGAATTTTGTTTGCATAGGAGTAATTTCGAATTCGTTTTCATTTGTCAATAAGACGAACACCCGTGGTTCAGTTTCTTCGAATACTGAGAAATAAATTTCCTTTCAGATTGGACCCAAATAATTCACGAATAATCTAAACACAACAACAAAACAAAATGTGAATACACTGACCACAACCACAAATACAATTTCAGAGAATTGATTGCTTTTCTAGACAGTCTTACTCATATTAACAAAATTGATTTGTTTCAAGTTTAGTATTTTAACATATTCATTAGCATTCAAAACGTACATAAACGGATATTACCAGTTATTCATACACACAAAAGACAGTTGCAAGTCCCCTAAAGACTGTATACCCAAAGTCTTGATATAAACATCGGAATAGGCTTCATCGCACATACGATTTTCGGACAATATTTGTCATTAGTTGACCAAGTAACTGTTCTTCTCAAGCACGCTTCACTGATCATATGCGTTTGGTGAAGGATAAATAGCATCCATGTTGGGAAATAGTAGGTATCACAAGAATCAAGCAGGATAAAATAGCTAACTACGTTAGAATTTCTCGTTGAGACCAAGCAGCTCCCTGATTTCTGGTTCCTTATCCTGTAGAAATTAACAGAAACAGAAAAAGTGAAAGAAAAACATACACAGTTACCCTCATTCTCACATTTTCAATAAACATATAAGAGTTACATAATATCACTTAATGGAATCCAATGAATAGGTGACTTTCAGAGTGTCCAAACGTCGTACTCAAGCCTTAGATCACTGGTATGATCATAGGATGAAATGAGAGAACAGAAACACCTACACATGTTGAGTGAGACCGATAACCGAAGAAAACTTAAATCTGATTTATTTATCAGGAGAAAGAGTTTCTCTTTTTTTTTAGAAAATACTGTCGTTGACACAGCTATATTTCCCTGTGAATGTGTCACAGTAATTTGAAAACGGAATCCTCGTATACACACAGAAGCAAAACTTCCCATAACTCCACTGATTAAATATTCGACGGAGATGTCAGGATATGTGAAGAAACGTCTAAGAGGTGATCAGTATTTGACGAGCTTACCTATGCATACGACCAACTTAAAATAAAGCTAAGTGTGGGAACACTCAGAACACGACGTTTTGAAATCCAAAATATAACAAAATAAAAGAATCTATGATTGCAGAGTCGTAGTGAAACAGAATGCGATTGGTAGGAAACTCATCAGCCTCAAACCACTAGCACTCCATCTGACTAAATGGGGCTACTAATGACTCTTCTACTTAAACCACCTCATATCTGTCCTAATGTGTTTCACAAAGTAATGCAAACTGAACCCCACTTCAAACATTCACAAATTACGGGAGGAAGCTTTAACAACTACTCGTGCTCACCTTAGTTATCTAGAGGAAAAAAGAATGAACTCATCCATTTTTCTGGAACCACTCTAGGCATTAAAGTCATTCGGGTGATGGATTTAACCACAAAATGATGAACTAATTCACAAGTAAGTAAACTGATTTAAGATGAGACGAGAATTTTAGTGTGATACAAGCAGAGTAACTTTATCCAACAATTCTAAGGAGATACTAGTTCTCCAATTCATCCACATTCAGTCATCACAAAACTCACGTAAAATGTGCAACCGAAACGCAGTAGAACCTACGTCAGTTGGTGTTGATGAGTTATAGCGTGAATCAGGATAGCCATATTTATCTATCAAGAATTTTACATAGTTCCATTTGAATACTCTGAAAATAGAAGAATACATAAATTGACAGCATACTCGAAAGATAGATAATTGACGAATGCTTGAGAGATGAGTACGTTTTCACCATCAGAGAGTGGTCTCAGATTTGCATTCACACATACAACAATAGGTGTCAGACAACAGGATTCCAACTACATTTTACAAATTTCCGTCGTTTTACATTCACTTCACAGGTTCTCCGATAAAACAGAAGTAAGATATGGCAACTCTTATTAGAGTGATCTAATTGTGAGAAAGCGTAAATCGTGTTAACGGATGTTAAGGAGTAAATTGACAGAAAGTTGTACGCTAAGTTCCTATTAAACATCACGATTAACAACGTATGCAACCTGCATCAATCACCTGTGAAGTCATAAATCTAACCGATATTTAACTGAGTTATTTAGCCGACTCCAGATGATATAATAATAAGACAGTGAAACTAATAAAACTCTCAATTCGGGTTTCACTCTCCCATTTATATGCTTTAATATAAGATAGTCGATAAATGTTACAAATATTGAATTATACGCAGATACAAATTTACAACCTGTTAAGACCTCGCAAACCAATGCTAAACTCGAAGAAATGGAAAGGTCGATAACACATGATATGATTTAACTTGCTTCCTCCTTATAAGTCCTAAAACCTTACCATATTTTGCTGTCGGGGAGAAACTCAAAGGATTCTTTACCCACGAACTAGTCACAGTCACCCAAATCTCTTATCTTGATTTAATTACATTCGATTTGAAAATGTCTCCATTGCTTTATGTCGAATAATTCAGATTTAGTTCAGATCAGACACACCTTATCATGATGAGTATCTTTTTTCTGTAAATCAGCTGTATGAATGCAACAGACACATTCAACACCGCCCCTAAAAGAATGATTGTCATCCTGGACCCGACAGTGAATCTCTATCGTAAGATTTGCTTGAACATCTTGTCACCAATCGAACACTCAGTTTATATTTGAAATAATAGAATTATGCATGGAGGGTTGAAACACGGACCATTTATTCGAATACTCAGAAAATCTATGGCACCTTTGGAAGTGCATTGTGTCTCTGCGTGGTCCGAAAACACAACAGATCTACTGTTACCAATTATCTCGTTCAGACATGAGCACACCACGACAAGGTGAAGATTTCCTGAAACTCTATGCTGGAATCTCGTATTTGGGATTAAAACCAACAGACACATCAAACACATTGTCATGTAAGTTTGAAAGGTGCAGTCATGAGTCTGACAACAACTAATCGATTTCAAAAAGGACTTCCTCGAGGAGGAAAACTAAATAATTACTAAAGGTCACCCAGGAGGTCGAGGCAGACCACTGCGTTTCAGAAACTTGCATGATAGGATGCCACCGTCAACATTCACTTCAGTCTTGTGGGACAGATCAAAGGTAGCCTTAAATCTAGTCAGCACACGTTGTTTTATTTCCTGATCAGTTCCTGGTTCTTACAAATACCTTTCTCCGCTTCACAAGTGAATGTATCAACCTACCTGTTGTTTAAACTGATTGGGAGGGAGCGCGAAAACACGCAAACGATCCTGAAAATATTGAGTATACAATCTGTGCAGTTGAGGATAGTTTGCCTTCGCCAGACCTCAGTAGGTGGCGACGATCACGATAATACAAACATTATTGCTTTAGAATAAAGAAATAATTTCGAAAAGTGTTTGGTGATTGAGTTGTATTTGATTAAAGCCATTTCCCTTCCATCGACATCCGTTACGTTGAAATCATAAATTGTTCAGGCTGTTTCATTACTTTCGAGGGCGTACAATATACATTCAACAGAAATAGTGCCAGTAGTATCGACAGAGACAATCAAAAATAAACATCTTCACAACATACTACTGATTTCTCACTACTACACATTTCCAGTGAGGTGTTTGGTTCATATGGTTATGCGCATTATTACTGATGGATGTTGGAATAGGTTGTGTGAATCATTCGTTTCAGTTTCTCCCCAACACATTCGACACTTGCGCGTCAGTTGGATTACTGCATCTCATAAATATCCTAAAAGGCCTCAACAAGAGTTGTCTAGTAAGCAGGTGAATTGTGCATACAATCAGGTTGATGCACGAACATGAAGTGATAAACTCTAAAAACAACAGGATTATTAACTTGGAAATATGTCTCCGTGGAAATCAACCGAAGCAGCCAAATGTTGATCTATATGGTAAAATATATTCCACTAAAAATCTCCAGCGAATGATATTTCAGAGAGTACACAGATGCACAGAAATCTCTGAAAGACATGAGTTTTCTAATTATACCCAAGTGCTTGTCATTTGAAAACCATGAAACCAGAGTCAATCGAAATTTCGGTGAGACTTATTGAGACTTTCGCGATCAATAGCCTGTCATCGTCCTCACGTAAACCACAGTCAGTCAGTTAGTAACCACGACTCAATCTTCATAATCCCCTGCAATTCACTTCCCCAACGCCCTTCCCCCTAACTAACATAGATGACATTTCAACACACAGAAAATATATACATTCCAATCTCTAATTTACACCAAAACAACGAAAAGAAATAGGTGATTAAGGTCAACAGTGACTCAACTGGAAACTCGCCAGTTAAATCATTAATAAAGCAAACACAGCAGTAACAGGAACCGCAGTCTAAGCAACTGAATTTAATGATACAGCATTAGGGTTGTACACGATGATTGAAATAATCTCCAGTGATCAATAAAATTCTAATGCCACGAAAGTCAAATGTTGGTTGAGTCAACATATGAATAAACAATCAGATAATCCGTTGGCGGGTATTCCAGTGTTCATGCTTCACATTGAGTAATAACTATGGACAATGAGACAGACAATTCGTTGTCAGATGATTTATAAGCGTGAATTATCGTTTTGACGTGACAAAGTGGAGTACTCAGTTACCTCATACTATATAACGCACTTCATTAGGATAATGTGGACGTGTCACAGACTTTGGTGAATTTCTACGTGCTATCTACGTTGTGTTATCGGAAGATATCGAGCAGATTAATTAGTGATGAGGTGCCTAATCCATTCAAGCAAGATAGCTAGAAATTCTCATCGCTTCCGAAACAGGTCTGCATAAATAACCATGAATTTTACTTCCATTCTAAGGGTATCTGCTTATATGGAATCCCTAGATAAATAAACATTTGCGGCTCTATCAATCGTAAACAGTATGGTAGAATTTGTATGCATACGCTGTTTACGGTAATCCTGCTTTTGCCAACTCACTGCTCAATTTATTTACTTGGTCACTTTTTCTTTTCAAGTTCTTAGAATTGTCCTGTGAATATAGACATACCAAATAGTGGAAAGCATTTCCGACACAATGAAGACAGCCCTCTTCGCTCCACAGTGAATATATCATGCCAGGCGAGAAAACATGAGAAACTCTGTCAATAAAATCATCATAGACCATATAAACCAAAAAATACGCATAATGAATTGGCTAAGGCCGGGGTGATTGCTGGGTGACAACACGAGACGGGCTGTAGAGTTGGGCGTGAATTAAAGCCATCCAGTTTGATGAACAAAGGTGACATGATTGGGACTAGTTGAATCGGAAATGACAGCATATGGACATTTGCGATTCCGGCTAGAATAGTCTAGTAATATCATAGTGTATTGGTGATGTATGACTGAGATCTTGTGTTTCACTCAGAACTTATGGGGATAATAACAACAACAATAATTATAAGCAGTTTCAGGTCTCATTTATAGATATTGAAATAAACTCAACTTAACTGGAAACTCAGCAGAGAACTTCGCACAAAAGTTCAGTTCAGTTTAGGTTGGTAAGGATATACATGAAAATCGAAGAAACCTAGGAGTTCACAATGGGTGAGTGCACCTTCGCTATTGGGAAACATTTCGACTTATTTCACCAACAGTCATTAAGGAGTCATGAATCAATAAGATATCGATGATACCACTCACGCTAACTACACCTCCTTACGTAGATCAGTATAACAGTCTAGCGTTTCATGGATTGATGTTATGAGTTGGTTAAACCACCTCCCACGCCATTCCAGTCTCCCTCAGTGTCACTTAACATTAATCAGCACATAGGTCCTTGGTTCGGCATGCACTAGACGTATGCTAAACATCTCAATCAAGTCAGATTTACTTATATCCACAAGTGAAGTTCTCTTTTTATCTATCACTCTATTAATAACATGAAATCCCACTGCACCAAAATGCAGCCTTATGGTAATGGTCAGTTCAGTCATTTAGTTGATAATTAATCTCATCTAGTATCAGTATTGACACGCACTGAAGACAGTATTCAAAATACAACATTATTTAGCTTGAGACAGCAAAATTCACTGAGAAGAGTCTATCCACTGAATTTTCACTTTTCCATTCATTTTTATGCAGTTAATATCAATAATTCTCGATATTTGGGAATATTTGTAAGCTTGATAGGTAAGTACGATCAGCTGAAACCACACAGGTATCTCCTCTTCAGAGTATTCGAATACTAGGAACGCATGTATTAAGTAGCAGTGAACTATGAATGCTTACATGTTATCATCATAATATTCTTGTTACATTCAAAATTCTACATGAAGCTGAGAAATGAATTCAGTGCTCCTCCGGATACCCGTTACAGTGATAACCAACCAATCAATGTTTGCAATTACACGTCAACATCCTCAGTTTGCAGTTCTACTTTAAAATGTCCCAAGTGATTGTAACCTGAATCCTAATTATGTTCCAACATCTTGTATGGGATATGGAACAAAGAAGCACCAACATAGAGACTGCACTTATATGTTTTAGATATCCCTGTACAACCACTACTATTTCATTTACATTTAAAGTAAACTATAACTATGTGGACGTCTGTCTTGAGGTCAATTTTTCATTTTATGGCGCTTTATTTCATTATGTATTTGCTAATGGATGTCGCCGTAGTCGACTTTGATGTGTCAAGGATTGACTTGTTGGCCTGAATGGGCTTAACTAGTGAACATAGTTCCTCAACTCGAAGTCTCTGAAGGGAGACAGACCATTATAATTTATCATGTTGCTCCATGTAATGTTAGAAATTTCATGGAAATCCTTACGGTAGAAAACTGTAAATCTATTCATAGTCGCCACTGATCTTAGATGATTCGATGCAATCGGCAAGAAGCCCTTGACTGAAGTTTAGTGCTTACTGGCACTCGTCACCATGGCGTATCCCTTAGAATCAATCACGAATAGCTCAGTGGTAACATCTCTGAATGCAGCACAGGTTAACACGGGTTAGAACCTAAGATGGGATATGAGTTCCTTGAAGACTGCAGATACACCTTGTTGACTGGTAAGTGACAAGCACCAAACCTAGGTACAGGCCTTCCACCCGACTGTTTCCAGTCATACAACATCGACTCAACGTGCACCGCGTTGACGAGAGACTTAGAATGGTGGTCACATTGCGAACTTCAATGATGCAACTCAGGCTGCATCAAATATAAGACCATACACATTACACTAGTTACTAACCAGTGTCCAATCAAAGTATGGTCACCACTGACGGACGTACATTACAAATGAACTTTGATGAATTACAGAACATAACAAGTTCTACAATTAGCGTGATGCATGTTAGTAAATACTATGCTCGTTGAAATTTCATCTGAGAACACGTTATTAAGGATAATGTACATTCTCAGATAAATAAGGTCGTCTAAAAATCTAAATCTTTCACTACTTTTCTTTATAGTAGAGTTATCTCTGCCACCCATCAAATGAAATCCTAGATGTAATCACAAATTAAATGAATACGTCCTAACTATTGCTACGAAATGATTATTATTATTCCCTTGGGTTCCAAGTGGAACATAGGGCTTCAGCAACACATCTCCACTCTGTTCTATATTCCGCAGTCCTTTTAAGCTTGGACCACGATTGCTCATAATCTCTTATCTCCTCCTCTTAACCATACGATCTTCTCCATGTCACCTTCGCATTGACGACCCACTCGTCGTTTCCCACTGGCATTCCACTCGATCAACAGCCTGGCGCGCATTGTCATTCGACGGTTTCCTCAATATATGCCGAGTCCATCTCCATTTTCTTCTGCATATATGTCGAGCAATCTGCTCTTGGTTGGTTTGTTACCATCCAGAATTTCTTGTTACTAATTCTTTCTGACTAGCCATTTAGTCTTCAGTATGGAACCAGCCGACGAAGGTGGCAGCTGTTGATAAAAGTCTGTAAATTGTTGGAAATCTTCTTTGTGAAGCTTACGCTAAGTTTTTCACCCGTATTGTTTTGACAGAAAGGACTTAATTCAGGACTATGAAATAGCATAGAAGGAGAATCAGAATATAGATGTCACACTGAAACAAGACAAAGTAGCCGTCCTAATGAGAAGAGGACAAATGAGCTCGAAACGTGGTGATTTGAAAAAAATAACCATTAGTTAACTTCCTTCGCGTAATAGCCAGTTCTGTTATAATTATTTACAATGGTACAGTGTTAGACTACAGTTAACATGGATTACAACACAACAGTTATTTGATTGACATGCAAGAGAACACTAATTGCAAACTGTCAAATTTTAGTGATAAGTCTGAAAAGCAGTGCAATGTCTCGCAGCTGCTTATACTACATACACTCAGCACAATGAATTCCCACCCACATAAGTATCGATCATGTAGAATTTTAAATATTCTACCCTCAATTATTGCTGTCATTCACTAATCATGTTTAAGAAAATATTACGCCTTGTCTACATATTCATTGTTATCAATCTTTTGAGTTTAATAGACAGGCCTACTCATGGATATTGTATTAAGAAACTTTATAACAAAGATGAATCAGTCATAAAAACGTATGATAATATCAGGATTCAGTTAACAGAGCAATTTCATCGGCGAGGTATTCTTAAAGTACCATCATGGGAATGTTATCTAGTTCCTTCAAAACGTGTCGATAACAAAGAATACGTTGAATGTTGTTATACAGAGGTGTTACCAGGTGATAAATGGTCGAATGAAGCAAGAGATCAAATGATACTATCAGGTATTTATACTAGTGATGTCAGTGGTGCTGAGTATTATCCATTTCAAGAAATAGACTGGAAATACTTCCATCCTGATAATATTCCACCAACACCTTGACAGCTCAAAGGAAATGAGTTTATCTTATAAAATTGGATAATATTTCATTACTGTTAATATATAGTGGATGTGTAAATACAGTTGGAAAATTCATATTTCCCTCATTCTTATTGATTTGCTTTTTAATGTCCTCATGGGTCTCGAGAGGTATTGTGCGTTCAAAAGAGAATTAACATAGTCATGAACTCTAGCCTAAATTCGTTTCACATAGAGAAAATAATTAAAAACGTGTACTTTAGCTGAGCTTATTAGGCAGTATGCTTTCTATAAAGCTTTCAAAAGATGTTTTTAGTACTTTGTGTTATAAATATGAAGACCGAAACTATAGATGTTTCACTGAAGAGTTCATCATCAAAGCCAATAGAGTATGACAGCAAATAGCTTGTATGAGAGATAAGCAGTCTACCACTCAGTAACTGATGTCAACTCATGATGAAATCCTCCATGCAATCAAACAAAATCCCTACAAAACCAATACTTGAAAATTAATCTGACGCTCAGTAGTGACTGGCCCTATTCAGGCAGTTAACCTGGGGTTCTAGTGGGAAGCCGTGATCAGTAGGGTACAGCAGGTTGAAGATGAGACAGTAACTCATCGAAGAAGACACTGCGAAATGGTTGCGCTATCTCGTGAATTGGCAAAAGCTAGAATTCAAGGACCATCGGGTCGGGTCCCAGTGGCTCAGTAGTCTACCAGCTCGCCTTGTAGCCAGAAACTCCTGGGTTCGAATACCTGTGGGTGCGTACTGATGATTCCCAGGTTTTCCAGTGGTCCTCTAACTGATGTCAGCTCATGATGAAATCCTCCATGCATTCATTCAGTATCTGTCTTAATATTTGTCATTCGTATAACTTGCTTCAGTCTACACATTTTGTGAAGCTTAGACACCATTCAGACTCAAAATGATTTACAAAAAGCTTTCATTGAAGGTTTACACCATCAGATATCAATAAACCTAGTGATACGCTAACAGATGAGATTTATTGATTGAATACTAGCCAGTAATTAGTATAATGTATCTAGTCCTTTTGTTTGATGCAGACTGAATTCTATCAGTCAAGTTTGGAATATGGCCACTGTGCCACCACTTGAATGATAGAATTCAGTCTGTACAGAAGACAGGATTGGACACATTACATTAGTGACTGACATGTGCCCAGTCAAAAAATATCCAATACTGTCTTACTGGGGCTAAATCATCGACCCGAATAGCTCAGTGGTGACATCTTTGATTGTATCACTTGATGACGTGGTTTCGAATCTCAGAAAGTGAATGAGTTCCTTCAAGGTTGCAGATACGCTTTGCTGGCTGAGTGGTGAGTGCCAACAAACACGAAACATAGGTCAACAAGGCTTCCTACAGATTGTCTTCAATCATCTATTACTAAGAATTCAGATGGTATTAATACTGAAAGTGCTGTAATGAATCCTGTTCGCGGGACAGTACACCACTATGAAATGAGAAACCTAACTCAAGATAGACGTCAACATAATTATAATTTAATTTAAATGTAACTGAAATAGCGGTTGTATAGCCATATCTAAAGCATATTAATGCAGTCTGTGCGTTGGTGCTTATTGCTTCATACACCATACAAGATGTTGGAACATAATTACGGTTCAGGTTATGGTGACGTGGGACATTTTAAAGTGGGACTGCAAACTGAGAAAGTTGACGTGTAATCGCAAACATTGATTGGCTGGTTAGTACCTTGATGAGAATCAGAGAAATAGCTGGCTCATTACACTCGGTCAGCAATTTAGTGCATGTGATAGAAAGGGTGTTTACTTTAGAGATATATCCAGGAGAGACTCTTTATTTAGACTTGATATTGGTATTTCAGAATTACTCGCATAGGCCTGTTCTCGCTCAGATTTAAATCTCATGTTGTGGCTTTTACAAGCTCTCAGGAGCAGTGAAATCGTGTCTTAGATTCTGGAACTATTTGAAATATAATGAGGAATATCGTGAAAATATGCAGGTATTCATAGCTCATTGACATTTCGAAACTTCCTTATGGTAGGATGAAGGTGAAAATGATAAATTCACAGGAAATAATATTCAGTAAACCAGGGCTACAATGGTGAGAACAGGATTGCTGTAAAACCGATCTGCATACATCTCCTACTGTTGGTGAACGGTTAATAAAAATCGTGTATAGTTAGTTATCGTAGAGTTCTATAAAAGAGTATGTCCTTTAAAGTAATGTTTACATGAAGGCGTTTCGGGAGCAATGAATGAATTAGGCACCTCATGGATAATTAATCTGCACGATATCTTTCGATAACACCACGTAGATGACACGTAGAAATTCACAGAATTCTGTGACATGTCCACATTATCCTATTGAAGTATGTTAAATAATGTGAGGTGACTGTGTATGAATCAACTGACAACGAATTGTCTGTCTCACTATCCATAGTTATTACTCACTGTGATGCATAAGCACTGGTTAATCTACCCACCAATTATTTGATCTGCTATTCAAATAGCGATTCAACCAACATTTGAACTTTGAGGATTAGAATTATATTGACTCTTGCTCACTTTTTCAACCACCATGCACGCCCCTAATGTTTTATCATTGAATTCTCTTGGTTAAATGGCGGATTTTGTTAATGGTGTGTTCGCGTTAATACCAATTTTACTAACGAGTTTCCAATTGAGTCTCTGTTTGGCTTAATCTGTCATTTCATTTCTTCGAATCGATGTGAATTAGAGGTTAGAATGTGTATATTTTCAGTGTGTAGAAATATCATCTAGATTATTCAAGGAGAAGAGAGTTGGGGAAGGGAATAACAGTGTTTTATGAAGTTTGAAGTATACTGACTGACTGTGGTTCACATGAGGACGATGGCAGGCTATTGATTGCGAAATTCTCAATTCATTTCACCAGAAGTTTGATTGAGTGCATTTCATGGTTTTCACATGAGAAAGACTTGGATGTAACTTAGAAATTCCTCTGTTGTGCTACTCATGTCTCTCAGAGATTTCTGTGCATCTGTGTACTCTCTGAAATATCATTTGTCGTAGATTTTGTGTGGAATCAATGTCACTGTATAGCTCAACATATGGCTGCTTCGGTTGATTTTCACTGGGACATCATGCCAGACTGACTGTCCTGCTGTTGTTTTCGGTGTTTGTCTGTTTATGTTCATTCATCAGCTTGATTGTATGCACAACTCCCCAACTTACTACAGAACGCTACTCACCAGCTTTTAGGATATTGATAAAATGGTAGGAAATGGAGTTGACTTGGAAGTGTCGAATGTGTTGGGGAGAAACTGAAACGAATGATTCACACAACCTCTTTCAATATCCATCAGTTACAATACACATGATCACATGTACGAAGTACCTCAGAGGAAGTGTGTAGTAGTGAGAAATCAGTAGGATGTTCTGAATGTGTTTATTTTGGACTGTTTCGGTCGATACTACTGATACCGTGTCAGTTGAATATATATGTCGTAGGCTTTCGGAAGAAATGACACAGCGTGAACAATTTATGATTTCAGCGTAACGGATGTCGATGGAAGATAAATCGCTTTAACCAAATACAGGTGAGTCATCAAACACTTATCGAGAGTATTTTCTCTTCATTTTACAGGAATAATGTTTGTATAATCGTGAACGTTTTCACCTACTGAGTTCTGGGGAAGAGAAACATTCCTCAACTGCAGGGATTGCATACCCAATATTATATTATATATATTATATTATACTCAATATATTTTCCAATATACAAAAGTCAAATTGTGAGGTATATTTGGCTGAATGCCATCAAATGCATTATACGTCAATAAGAAAAAAGCCGACAAGGCTGTGTCAGGGCCGATCCACGAAGTATTAAACGGCTTGTAATTGTCCAGATAAAGAATAAAGGGACTTGAATAAACAGTGTTCAACAGAGAGAGGCATATAAATGACAGATACTGCCTATTTATAAGAATTTATAAGATAATTAGTGGGAATCAAATAGAACAATAATAGATTAAGTGAGTTAAACTTCAATAGCCAACAACAGTTATGGTATTGGGTCTAACAGAATATGAACACATACTACTTACTAGTGATAAGCAGTAGGAGGGTAAAGAGAAAAGAAAACATAACAAAAAATAGGTAAGAAAGGAATTACCACTCAATGCGTTCACTGATGTTCAATGTGAACGCTGTTTGAATCAAGAATGTGTACTGAATTTGTAAAGGATTGTATGCGGAATAATTGGTATCCTAAACTTTACTGAACATCACTACTCAGAAACAAGTTATCACAGATTTTTAAAACATACCTCAGAGCAAATAACACTTATTCAGCTTGAATCAACTCAGTCAAATATTACACAAGTCGAAATGAGTATATTATCGAAGAAGTAAACACTCTTAAACCTTCCAGAAGATGTGCGACTACAAGTCGTTGGATACATCAATGAGATTGCTAAATCAAACAACGCAGTGAGGTGAAAACAGCTGATTAAGCGCCTGGAAAGTTGAACACTGCAAAGCAGATGTCTTGCAAACCCTGAAAGGTATGTCCATAGTTTTTGTGGAGTAACTGGTGATACGTAAGATCATATATATATATATATATATATATATATATGACATGCAAGAACAAGTTCAACAGAGACACAAATGGAAAGTAACACCAATGTATAAGTAGAATTCAAGTCCTGTGACGGAATACAATTCCGTTGCCCATCTTTGGTAGTGATTCGATGAACAAAGTTCGTGATTAGATTGTCTCTCGCTTGAAATCTAACTAAATCACTTTTCAGTCCTGTATGCCACATTATTTTTTGATTGAATGCAGTTGAATGCAGTGGAATGGCTAGCGTTTTCTTTAGATTATTTAACTTTTGAGAGTCAGTCATTTGACGTCTAGCTAAATTCCTATTTTCCGATAGGTTAACTGACCTCATAGGCATTACAATGTTATTTGGTAAGTTATACTATTTTTCTGAATCGGACCAATCAAATCCTTAGACTAACAAAGTTTCACTCTCAGTGAGTTTTTTTCCTTTTTCGATTGTAGATTGATTCCAAACAGTACTTATGGTACAGGTATGGAATTTTCAGCATGTAATATGGGTTACCCAAATTCTGCAGGCCGATCATTGATATCAGGTGTGCGTCGGCCGGGGATCGGACCCAGGACCATGTGCATGGTCGGCGAGAGTCATAACCGCCATGCCACCGACGTGGTTCAATAGGGTTTAATAAGGTCGAGATAACAGTGCGCATTCAAACCAATTTAGAAATAATTGCAGCATTCTGTTCAACAAACTGGTCCGCAGCACTTTAGGGGAAATAACGAAAAAATTTAAATTTGTTGTCCGATATTAAGATCGCTTCGATGACGCCTGCAAGCATAAATATTTATCTAACTTTCAGCCTACTTATTAGTAGTAAGTAACATACCACAAATCCGTAAAAAAACACTCCAGGTAGTGATATCAGTGATTAACATTTAAATAAAAGAATAATTATGGTTATGCATACAGTGTTTGAGTTGAAGTGGTTGAATTACAGACTTCCAAAAGATCGTCAAATAATTCAGTCGATATTAAGAAACTTAGAGTGGGTTTAGTCATGTCAAAAATTAAAATTGGAAGTCGTTTACTCTCGTCTAGTTAACTGGGCAGCCTTATTTCAATTACACGCGATGCGATTGATGAGGTTGTCAGAACTAGGCATGGCCAGGAAATCTGTAGAGATCCATAGAACTCAGCACAAAGAAGAAGGTCCGATCTTACAGTCAGTTCAGCGATTCTATGTGGTTCAGAGATTTGAAAACAAGGATACACTTATTCTGGCATTATGTCAAAAACTCAAATGACGTTTTTATTCATTATTATTGACATTTCACACGGACTATCACTTCTTAAATGTTAGTTTTGTAGAGATATGAATAGTTTCAAGTCTGTCTACGGATTGATATCATTTAGAGAACCACTGTAAACCATCATATAGAACTGGATTACGTTTTCGAACTTGACTGGGACTCTTCAGCGTCACGCAGCCATGAACCCACTGGGGATTAAGAGGAGAAACTTTAGGTTGCCATGCAACCTCTATTAGCATTCATACACTCAGAGAGAATCCAGTGGACCATGATTTCCAACTAATGTCTGTATTATCTCCTCACAGCCGACCTGTTGGACCACACTTGTCTTGACTTCTCATTAGAACTCCAGAGAACTTTGCCTTATAACTAATCACCAGTGAGCATTGGATATCAAAGGAAAAATCGGAAAAGCAAGACAAGCTTTCACTACTCTCAAGTGTGTGTGGAGGTCAACAGCACTCAGCATCAAAAATAAGATCCGGATTTTCAACTCTAATGTGAAGTCAGTGCTACTCAATATACGGATCAGAGACTTGCACTGCGCGTCATAAAGAGCGTCTCAAACAAACTACAGACCTTCATTAACAGTTGTCTTCGCTCAATACTCAAGATCAGATGGCTGGCCAGAAAAGATCAGCAACAGGGAGGGATCTCTGGGAGCGAACCAACATAACAGGAACCGATTGTGAAACAAATAGGCAGGAAGAAATGGAGATGGATTGGCTGGCCATAGTCTGAGGAAACCATCAAGTGACATCACTAGACAAGCCATTGCTCGAGTGGAACCCAACCGAAAGGGAAGCGGCGAGTTGGTCGTCAGAGCAAGGGTGACTTGGAGGAGGTCATGTGAAGAGGAGATGAAAACGTGTGGGCAGACTTGGAGCCAGGTGAAGACTCTAGCAGAGAACCGAACGCAATGGAGACGCATGGCTGAAGCCCTATGTACCTCTAGGAATTAAAGGAAACAATAGTAATAATAGTGAGCATTATTAGAATATAATTTTTTAAAATGACTTTATCGTTCTGCAACTGAAGACATTTGAAGATTCAGAATAACAAAAGTGAACATTTGTTTTCATGATGCTACATATGATAAACTTAGTTCTCTAGAGAATGTGTAAACAAACATCAATAATCAATCTTGAAAAGAAAACTTACAGACGTTGACGAACATATATACATATATGTATAAGTCAATAGAAGTAAGATGATTGTTGAATCCATGAATGTTTAAAGCAGATACCATTCATAATTAATTCAGCCTGAAGTTATTCACAACAAAGTAAAATCTAATCGATTTACGCCTTTGTCTGTTGACAACATGAGATAGTAAACATTTTAGAGAGAGAGAGAGATAAACAGAGAGTTTTGACACTCATAGTGAGCCGCTGAAACATCAAAAACTGGAGATGAAGTTATGAAAAATAAAAACATTAGCGAAAAAGTATAAAATGGTTGAATGCAAATACACTATCCATCGCAGAATAGAACAATGCAACACTCTATACTGATAACTATTTTCATTACTTTATGTATCGTATATGAATGTGAAAGTGGTAAGTTTATGTTTATGAATGTCAGTAATTAAAGTAAACTTTGAGGAACTCAAAATATCATAGTACTATAAAGTCTGTAACCCATCCGATGAGGGGTATTAGTCAAATGTGTTATTTTATCAATAATAGAATAATTTCTATCTTAATGTTAAGAAAACGGTATTTAAAGGAAAGACTCTTACCAACAGCTTCACAAACAATCTATAATACTGTGCATATGTAAATATATCTATGATAATTATTTCTCTTGGGTTCCAAGTGCAGCATAGAGGACTCCAGCATTTCCATTTTGTTCTGTTCTCTGTTGTCCTATTTAACTGACTCCACGACTGACCATTAGCTTTCATCTCCTCCTCCATACACGATATCTTACATGACACCCTCGAATTGACGGCCAACTTATCGTTTCCTATTCGGGTTCTATCCAACTAATGGCCTGATATGTTATCTCATCCAACGATCTCCTCAGTGTATGTCGATTCAACTGCATTTTCTTCGGAATATTTGTTTAAGTATAGATCCTTGGTTGAATCGTTGTCACACTTCCTTGTTTGCTGATTATCTAATCTTCAGTAATGAGCGAATGTAGTTTTTGATAAAAGTCAGAAACTTATTGGAAATTCCTTCCGTGATACGCAGTGCAAGTTTCTGACCTGTACAGAAGATCTGACTTAACACTGATGTAAAAAATCAGAATGTTGTTCCTTGTATTGATTGCTGCAGAATACAGAAATGAGTGACGGAGATTTGCCCTGTCTTTCCAATCCTACCGTTGACATCCTCATCGTCGACCCCCTAGTTAAGTGAAAGAAGTGGTCTCGTTCAAATTTCTACAACTGATGGTGATTGCCGCTTGTTGTTGCTGTTGGTTGGTTATCGTCACCATCTCTATCTTCTCTCTGTTCACATGAAGTCCTGTCTTTGCTGCTTTTTCCGCCGACTTGTTTGCTTTTCCCTTTAAATATTCGAATTTATGTGACACTAGATATAAATCATCGACAAAGTCCAGATCTTCTAGAGTCTTTTAGTCGATCCAACGTATTCCTGACTTGTCGCTCCCCACAGTCTTCTGTATAATCCAGTCCACCACCTTGTATAGATCAAAAGCTCACTATTTTGCCAGCGGGTCATAAGCCTGAAAAAGTAGGGAAGTTTCGGGCGTGGGGCTAGTAATCCAACCGCGGAAAAGCAGTCCAATCACTACAGAAAATTCGAAACACATCAGTAATAAATAATGAACCACCTATAAATCTGTGATCCCATTAATAAATTTTATCTCCATATTCCATGTTATACATCAAAGTATGTTGATTATGATCTCCTCTGAGTTTGTTGGTCTAAGCTGGTGGTTAGTGAGACATCTGAACAACCATATAGGAAACAAAAAGCAACAGTAACTAAAATGTTGAATGTTTCTATAGTCTACACACATTTTATGTGGTATATATGTCAAAATCAAGCTCCAGTTTAATGTTTTAAAAGATTTTGAGTATGATAAACATCACCCTAGAAATCTACTCGTGTTTCATTCATTGGGAAATATAAGAAAAGGTTTTTATAACAGACATATTTCCCCATAGATAGACATTCTCTTTAATCAACAAAATATCGTTAACATATTTCAGAACAAAATATTTAGTGAAGGGATTCCTTTGAACAATTTCTTTGTCAAGCTATATAACAGTATATATATGCATATTTAATTTTTCAAAAACTATATCCCATGAGGCAAAGGAAAATATTTGTTGGATTTCATTTCTATGGTATATAGTAAGGGAGGGTGGTTTTTGTTGAATGATAGCGAAATATTATTGAATACTTCATCCTTATTGGAGATAACGAAAGTGTCATCTATATACCTTCTATGAATACCGCAGCGACTAATGACTGACCAAGCTAAGCATTTTGATGATTCCTATTGCTTCAGCTGTATGTAGAAGATGAACTCCTAAAACAAAATTAAGGTTAGTAGGAATGCGATAAATAATTTTAAATGCTGTTTTCACGTCAATCTTATGCTTACAATGCTACAAACAGATCTTGTTTGTCCCTTGCTTAACCATGCTGCAGAATGTTGTTCGGAAATGGGATGATGAACCTACCTAATTGTACTCTCAATGTAGCTGGTTCCGCAGCTACAGTCGAACTGGTAGATACACACAGAAGAGTCAAAATTAGGTAGTTTATCCTTATTTCTCGAACATAGAATAGGGCTGGTTGTGAAGAGACAACGAACGTCTGCTGCACTGAAGGCTCTTTTAACTGCATTCTTCAAGTGCTGTGTTATTATTTCGCTGATGTTGTCACTGAGGAACTTCAGTTTTAAGAACAGAGGTTTTTTTGGAGCTGTTGCCATACTGACTCTCCTAGGTGCTGAAATCATATTTTTCTCAATGAACTTATCTGGATAACCATTTTTTCTAAATAATTCTCTAATAATCTTAAGCTCCTCATTGAGGCAGTCGTTTGAACAGATTAACCAAGATCTATGAACCAGACACTTTACCAGGCTGGGTTTATTTTTCAAAGGTGCAAAACTCGAAAAATTGAGCGTACTAACCTGTTGTAGTAGGTTACCTATACACACTCATTCTTAGTGCACCATCTGGTTTTCTTACCAGGAAGACGTCTAAGAATGAAATACTGTCATTACTTCCTTTCTCTATGGCCAAATTTATTGCTTACTGAGCATCATTGAACTTGTCGAAGATGTTCATTGCTTCATTCTCATGTTTCATAACCAGAATTTGTATTGCATCTCACATTATTATCACTATCACTGTAAATATTGTAGTTTCGTAAAAATCATATAAATATATATGACTATATGTTTTGATGATAAATTCGTTGTGTTCCGAAATATGTTGCTGATATTTTGTTGATTAGAGAGAATGCTTATCTATGGGGAAATATGTGTCATAAAAACCTTTCCTTATATTTCCCAATGAATGAAACACGAATGGATTTATTAGAATGATGTTTATCATACTCAAAATTTCTCAAAACATTAAATTGGAACTTGATTTGAACGAATATACCATTTAAAATGTGTGTTTACATTAGGAACACTTAAGATTTTAAGTACTTTTGCATAAAGAACACAATATTCAGCGAAGAGACTCTTTTCAACGAATTTATTATCAAGCTGTACAATCGTATATATATGGTTTTTATAAAAATTATATCCGGTGAGGGAATTAGATCAAAGGTGTGAATACATGAAATAATAATAGTAGTATGAAATGCAATTAAAATATTTGTGATTATAATCATAGTTTAATGTCAAGTGGCAAAATAATTAATGTCGTATATAGAATAATACATAAGGTGTGTAGATTTTTTGGAAAGGGGTACATAATTATAGGATTAGTAGACGAATATGAAATGTTACATAACATGGTGTGAAATTTGATAAGATAGAATTAAACATTGTAAAAATAAAAATATAAAAAATTAATAATTTTGGGTTTAAAATGTCAAGTGGGTCAAGTGGAAAAGATTCAGAGTGAGAATAGTAATAATAATAATGATAATAATAATCGTAGTAATAAAGGAAAAGTACATAGAATAACTAAATAAACAAAATATATAAATGTCTATCCCTCTACGGCCAAGGCAGAAGTAGGGACTGTACATACTTCTTTTGTACACAAAGGTCTGGCTTAAAGTCATGAATTGCCAAGGCCTCAGCTGTCTTTAGAAGTTTGTAACGAAGAAAACGCGGGAAGTTAGTATAGATTCTATATATGATCTTAAAATCATGGTCAGGGTTGACAGAGTGACAGAAGTCGATCAGGTCTTCCAGAATAGAGCTTCGCACACACTTTCTTTCTCCCTTGTAAAACCATGCTGGAATATGTTCTCGTATCCGTGTGGATAAAGCGAAAACAATGACTTTGTGTGCCGAATGAGATTATACCATCTTTCCCACTTATGGCACAGCTTGTCGTTTTGTGAAACAAAGATTGATACATACCTTTCTCATTCTGACACTAACTGTGTATACAAATGTACGTGTAAATACAGGAACGGTTACATTGGGAGAACAGAAAGAACGACACACCGATTTTCTGAACACACAGTAAAACGTCCACGTCTTAAGGGAACAAATACTCACAACAATGCCACTTCCAGGCATCTCCTTGATATGATGGGTCATGAGGTAAGCAACATGAAATTCTCTAAGATTATTAATGGACAAATAGTTCAATTCTTGCCGAAACAGTTACTCTCCCCCTTTCACCTATAGCTTTGACCTCTCTGTCTTCACTACAATTTAACTTTGTTTGTCTGTTACTCCTATGATTTGAGTTCAGCTTACCACGTTGTTACTCAGCTTATTATGTAACGCTTTCGCCATTGTATCCGAGCGCTTATTTTTGTTTGCATAAGCTATATAGGTGTGATTTCTGAGAACTGTTCGTTAAACTGGAGTCTTCTGTAGACTGAGACTATTTAACATTCCCAGGCATGTTAAAACTGTTTCTTTACATGAACTTAATAATTCCTTTAGGCTATGTGCAGCTGACGAGAAGCCGTTGTTTTCACTTCGCTTAAATTCATAAATAGGAATAAGTGTTTGTAATTTTAGTTACTGTTAATTGATCTGTTTTATCTGATTGTTCAGATGTTTCACCAACCATATTTTTCAACTGGCAAGCAAAGATAAAATTAAAATTTTGAGAACAAGGGCTATTTCTCTTAATGACTCGAGTCCAGAAAAAGAATAAAACGACTGGTTGTTTCATATTTTCACAGCAGTGATGCACTCTGAACCCAAAGTTATATAGTAGAAGAGATATTCTTTTTGATATGGTTGTGTTCTCTAAGCTGGACAGTTAATTTGCGAAGCTTTCATTGCCCTACAAGGCAACATCGTCACCTCAGTGCATACTTCAATTTGAAGTGAGCTTTTAGATTTCTCCATGAGTTTATCCCATGTGATGTCTTTGATCGTTAATATTTGCGCTAGAATATTTTCTTACGGTTGCATTCACAGATATCAAATGTATCAGTAATATCGGTGTCAATTTGTGGTATATTTCTTAATTTTTAACTCAGGTCAGAGTAAGTTTTCTCAATGTTTTTAAAGTATTCTAAAGGATATTTACGATTCTGAATTTGTTAGCTGTAATATATATGACGTCAGCCCCTTAAGTAGAATCCAACGAATATGCATCGAAGACACATTTGATGAGGAAGCAAGAAAATTGACACAATCTCTGGTTAGTAATAATTGTCCAGACAATTTCGTCAGGAGATATTAAGTAGTCAGAACATCAATACTTACTCTCCAACTCCCCGCTAAGAAAGACGTGTTCATCAAGCTACTCTATATGGGGCATCATTGCAGCTTGGTAACTCGACAACAGTTGAACACTGCTGTTAAAAAGACTTTTTATGCAGTTAATATCATAACATTTGAGAATGTGAAACCAATATACCCATCTAATCCCTTAGGATATGCGAGAAATGGTGTCACATCTCACTGTATATGCCAGTTTGAATGTACGTGTGGCCACACATACGTAGGAAGGACTCATCTATCTGTGCAAGTAAAGGCTTCAGAGAATATTCCTAAATGGCTCCAGAAGCAGATAGAACATTCAGAACAGATGACCTGATTCCTCTATTGAGAAAAAAAATTATAAATGGGACAGGATATAAAATTAATGTTCCACACGTCTTTTAAAGCTATCCATCCATAAAACGTGTTTGGGGCGTATCCTAAAGTTTGTGGAAGCCCTAGTTGGCAATTAGGAAGTTTATACCACCATGTGTGCGTCGGTGGCACAGCGGTTAGGACGCTCGCCGACCATGCACATGGTCCGGGGTTCGATCCCTGACCGACGCACTCCTTTACCTCGCTAAGCCAGAACTAAAGCTGGTGAAGAGGAAAGGTTGGGCATGAGGCTAGCAACCCCACCCTGTAAAACAAACACTGCTACCGAAACTTCAAGCCACCAGCTTGAAGCCCTATGTTCCACTGGGGAACGAGAAGGAAAAAAACCCACCTTTATGCATTCAAAAACAATTCGTCGTCACACTTAACCTTCCTGGGTAAGCTTTGTTTTATACCAGCTAGGGAAGATGTTCTATTACCTCTGTTATTTGGTTTAGTGATCGTCATTGTTATTCTGACCTTTACTATGTTCTTTAAACTTGACCTAAATTTATTTTCTCACCTCTTAACTCTTTATTAATTTCATATATATCCTCCTATGACAAGTCCATGTGTGATCAGACTGTTTGAAATGTGTTGCGCAAATACATTACAAGACGATTCAGACAAGTTACGGCTTCTTATTACTTTGTCTAAAAGGAATTATCACTTAACTGAATCTGATTGGAATTATTCGAATGGACTAATAAATTTGATCTGTAGTAACAAACTCTAAAAATCAATATCACACAGAATAATGTCTTAATCCGTTTATTCTTATCACGTAAAAAACAACTAATTAGGTAAACAGCGGTATAAGTTTATTATTGTTATTACTACCTTGGTTTCCGAGTAAAACGTTGGGCCTCCTCGGCATATCTTTGTTTCACTCTGTTTCTTGCATTCTTTCTTACCTGATTTTACGATCATGATGTTGCTAAAATGTCCGCCCAGTAAATGTCCAATTCACCTGCATTTCCGTCTAGATATTTGTTGGTTGATAGCTTATTGTTTGGTTCGTAACCAGAGTTCATTGGTGCCCATCATTTTTGGCGGCCATCTGATCTTCATTATCAAGAGATGGCAGCCGTTGATGAAAGTCTTCAGTAGCCTGTTTAAAATACGTGTCGTGACGCACACACTGATTCTCTGGACCATATTGGAGAATTATGGCTTAACTTTACGCTTATCTGAAAGTCACTGGAGATAATATATTTGTATTATCTGCGAAAGACTTGATATTCAAGGAATGTCAACGGAACGCTGACTATTTATCTGTTCTAATAGTTGGTGATTGTTGTCTCAGTTCGAAATGTCTATTTGGAAAGAATCTACAGATGTAGTTACCAGTCTAGAAGAGACTTGGTATTCTATAACGCTTCATTCTAACCAGTATCGCCGCAGCTGATGCAATGCACCCTATATACTGTGCGTCGGTGATTCAGCAGTGGAACTCTCGTCAACCACACACGTGGTCAGGGGTTCCATTCCCGGTCAACGCAAACCTAAAGCTCTCCAAGTCGGTAGTAAGGCCGGTAAAAAGGGAAGCTTGAGGGTGAGACTATCAACCCTATCCCCTAAAAACAAACAAAGAAACCACTGCTACCGAAACTTCAACGCTCTACCTTGAAGCCCCGTGTTCCACTCGAAACGTAAAGGAATTGCATAAAAATAATGAAATAATAACCCCATAGATTACGTTGGTTTTTACCTTATTTTCAGTTGGCTGTTTTACTTTACATAGCATACGGTCAAGTCATAGTGTCTGGTTTCAGGTCAGGTCTATTCGAAAAGATTTCAGTAGTCAGTCATTGACTTCAAAAATAGTCTACGTATATCGCAGAACTAATTTCTTTACATTCTTATTGACTTGGATTAAGGAAAAATTTGTGTCAACGGTGTTTCGTGGAATATCATTTCTTTGCAAGGTGGTCATGTGATATATTTCTTGGTGACATCAGTTTGTGGTATTTTTTACAATTTCAAATTCAGGTCAGGGTAAGTTTTCTCAAATGTTACTAATTTTAATGAACTTTTTTTAATTCCTAATTTTCAGGTGTAATATAGGCACTTAAAATGTCAGGCAAAAACACCGTGACTTTGGTGGATCTGATTTATGAATATAAAGGTTAATATTATTTGAATGCATAGAGAAATTCAGTCTATTGTGACAAAATCTGAAGATCATTCAGAGTAATGGCTCACTCACCTTATTCCTATTTCATGGAGAAAACGTACCCTGTTCCCTTCAGCCTTCTTTAGCTGGTTCCATGACTACCCATAGGCTTTCATTCCCTCCTACGCGACTTACTTCATGTCACCATTGGACGCTCAACTAATCGTTTCCCATTTAGGCTCCAATGGAGAGATGGTCTAGCACGTAATGTCACTCAGAAGTCTTCTCAACGTGTGCCCAATCCATCTTCATTTCATCCAGGACATTTTTCGGGTAGGCTTGCTAGCAGAATTCTATGTTATCTATCCCTGCTGGTGATCTAACCCTTGGTATCAAATGAAAGCATCTGTACATAACACTCTGAAGTAGCCTGTTGGAAATTCTTTTGATGACGCGCTAAGTCTTTGAACCGTGTAGAATAACATATTTGACATTGGTGATAAAAATCTGAATCCATTTCTTCATACTGAATGAAGAAGATTTCCACGCTGATAAGAGGTCAGTGAAAGTCGGTCTTACTTTTACGATCATGTCTTTGACTTGATGGTCTGAGAAACTTGCAGTTGAGACAGTTCCGCTTAGATAAGTGAGGGAGGCAAATTCCTCGTAGATTTCCTTCACTGACTGTGAGCAATGCATTCTGTTGTTGCTGTTGACTGGGTATCTGCATCATCGTTGTCTTCTCTGTGTTCATCTTCTCTTCCTCTCCTGCCAGTCTGTTGGCTTTCACTTATCGGTATCGGAGTTTGCATGACATTAGGCAGATATCATCCTTAAAGTCCTGATCTTCTACTCTTCTTATCAGTTAACCTTTGTTTCAATCAGTAGGTACCTTTCTTCTAAACCTTCTATCTTACTGCAGTGAGAGTATCCGCCAGGGTCTCTGGATCTGTTTTTACGTCTTCAAGTGGAATTAAGTCTGATCCTTCTGTCTTCTCGTCTTTCAGTAGTTTTATGGCATTCAGAACTTCTGATCTTGTTGCAGAGCTGCTGTTCCCTGACAGCTTTATGGCTGTTGGTAGTATTTCTAGTCGAGTTGTAGGTTCTGGTCAGTTCAGGAGTCCTTCGAAGAGATCAACCCTTTACATGCTACTTCCAACCACCAAATCATCGAAGGCATAAATTTCTACGCAGAGTTCGCCGTCCTCATTCATTTCGCCAAGAGATCTCTGATTCATAACGAGTTCTTTGCCTGTATTGCTTGTTCTCAGTTTAACATTTATATCATCCATTAGGATTTTGGTGACAATATCCGGCTGTTAACTTGTCCGTTAATGTTAACAGTTGCCTGTAAAACTCTACCTTCTTTTGCTTGTTTTGGGCTGAATCTTGCTGTCATTATCCTGGAGGAGCTTGGTTTCCACCTCATAAGAACTTCAGCTACTGTTAGTGACACCATGATGACCATTCTCTCAGTGTGATCGTGTTTGTCATCTGGGTGAACAGAGTATATTATTGACCATCCAGTTAGAAATTTGAAGAGTCCGCTTCCACTCCTCCTGCTGTCATGGGTTTCTAGAACTTCTTTTCAATCTTAGGAGCCTTCTATGCTTCAAGCATCGTGCAAACGCTGCATATCCCCATGCATGTTTTCACTTTCACTAAAAGGTGACAAAGAGGCTCGCTCACTTTCCGAAGATTTTCACTAGCCCGCCTAATCCTGTCTTTCTGATTCCAGCGAAAAATCCACTTATTTCTTTTTTGTTTTTGCTGTACTTTGAAATTTCTTTAGCAATATGTTTGATTTCCCGCTAAAGCGACGTCCAACCTGCCTTCTTTTTCGGGCTTAGGTCTGGGTATTAAACCAGTAAACTTGACGAAGAGAAGATTCTTTAAAAGCAATAGGTAATACCATGCTAAAAGGTCTATATTCATAATAACCACAGTATTCGGAATAAAGCTACTGTTATGAGTGTCATTATTATTATTATATAGACAAACCAACTGCTTATGAAGAGGAAACATAAAGAAGATGCAGTTTTGCTCAGACAATTCTTTTCATACTAGTTTCAACTAAATTGTGTCTCTTTAATTTTGTTCATATCTAAATAAATAAAGGAAACTTCCAAAATGATAAACTAATTCGACATAGAAATAGACCAAGGAGGTATAACTAATCAACGACAGTAGAAAAAAACATTAGGAAATTTCATATTCATCGAGGTGCTTTGCAGTGGAAAACATAATTTCAGTTGTGTTCGATTAAATTGAAGACAATTAGTTGAACAGATTTACAGGTTTCATCACAAAATATCCCCATTGCAGTTTAATGATTGGTGATTAGCAGCGGAATCCCGGATGCACATTTCTACCTATTCGAGAATCGTATGCTAAATGTACTCACAATGCCGAGTGAGTGATGGTGTTCTCACTGAATTTTGGAATCTAGCAAAAATTTTTTCAAACACCAAAGTGTTATATAAGAATGCAAAGTCAACATCCAACAAAATAATACCTTGTTAATTCTTAGACATGGGAAGCATAGTTTTAACTGCAGGCGGACTGAACTGATGAGGGTATCAAAGTGTGAGGATCGGGAAAGCAAGGCAAGCTTTCATTACTCTCAAGTCCTTGTGGAGGTCAACAGTACTCAGGATGAAGAATAAGATCCAGATTTTCAACTCCAATGTGAAGTCAGTGCTACTAACTACACGGGTTGGAGACTTGGCGCGTCACGAAGGCCACTTCAAGCAAACTACAGACCTTCATCAATAGCTGTCTTCGCTCAACACTAGTCAAGATCAGATGCTAGGCCTAAATGATCAGCAACAGGGATACATGGGAGCGAACCAACCCAGCAGACATCAAATGTGCAGCAAATATGCAGGAAGAAATGGAGGTGGATAGGTCATTCTCTGAGAGAACAAACTATCAGGTGACATCATACGCCAGGCCATTGCTGGAGTAGAAGTTGAATGGGAAGCGGTGAGTTGGTCGTCAGTGAGAGTATGACATGGAAGAGGTCATGTGATGAGGAGATGAAAGCATGTGGACAGACTTGGAGCCAGGTGAAAACGTCAGCAGAGAACTGAAGGCAATGGAGACATGAGGCTGAAGCCCTATGTTCCTTCTCTAGGAAACTAAAGGAAACAATAATAATAATAATAGTCTAAGCATCCGTATTAGGAGCCAACAAATTGGCAGAGATCGAACATTTCGATGTAACAGAGGTTAATCAATGGGATGCATACATACCGACATTGTATGTTAGTTTAACTAATACAACTGTGTTGGTTTCAGGTCCAAGTATGTTTGTTTCAAATTTTTATATCTTAAAATTGCTTTACATAAGTAATTTTTATATAAAAACTAATATTTCAGTTGTGTCATTACTATAATATTCAATGAGGGTTTAATTTAACCGGAGTTAATAATATGAATGATTATAATCTAGGCCTTGTGACTAACCAAAGAGCATCGAACACCTATTTCGTTTAGCTTAGTGATTACTATTGAATAGATATCTTAAAGCTCTACTGAGCAGACATGTCCACTGAGGTTCATTCATCATGTCAAGGTGAAGTACGTACTTGTACAAGGTGGTCTATATGCTGACAAAGTTTGTCAGTGAGTTCAAATTCAAGTTTCTTCTCTAAATGCTACATCCTTGAAAGGCGTTGAATTCCTTGTTAGTCGCATTATGATCATGGTTAGTATTGTAACTCTTATTTCGCTCATGGGTAATTAAAAAGGTCTGAATAAATTCCAGTAGATAACTGTTTAATCCTAGTTTTTTCCGGTTGATTTCCTCATTTAGATTTTCTGTCATACTAATCTTGAGGTGACAGGACAAGGCATTACTTAATAACAGATTGTTCACTGGGTGAAATCATGCACAGTTATGACGAAATGTAGAAACCTCACGCTCAAATCTCTATCTGCACATGCTCTTCGTATTGTGTTTTATTGTCCTCCTTTCAAGCTTTCTGTATTCTTTCCCAAAGATCTTTCATAGCTCCTTTTTTGCAACATAATCTGCTGCTCTGGTATTCAATATTCTTAAAGAAGATTTCGCACACAATATACTACTTGCAAAATGAAATCAGTAGCACACACCAAACCGAGCCATCTGGCCTGATTACCTGGTTACATTTACGTAAATGATATTTGGAATATTAATTTGCATATCCATCAGTCTCTGTTTTATTTCATGTTAAACTGAAATGACTCCAAATACAAAAGATCTTTAGTTCTATGCCACGTGGTAGCTCTTCTTAGTCTAATTAACAGCCCAAAAGAAAATCTTGGATTTTAAAATTTTAACATTTAACTTATCAATTCTCGCGTTAAATCATATTCATGTTTGACTAGTTAACAGACGCATTCATTAAAAGCTCTTTTGGTCTCATGCACATGTCTATCCATTTCAATATGATTATGAGCAATAAACTGGGTTCAAGAATGTTATCTAGTTGAATCTAATATGTCAACGTGTAATACAAGAGATAAACTTATCAAGTATGCAGTGATACTTGACTCCAATAACTGAAATTCTAATTTTACATGTGTTAAAATGATTTTTATTTGAATGTCTCTGTTGATATCAGGTTTGGGTATGCATTGAATACGTTGAATATAAATTATGTATACAAGTATTTAGCTAAACATCTTTGAATACATCACTATGCATCAAACTGAGGTTAACGAATGAGACAGCATTTAGCTTGCACTGATACCGAGATGTTTATGCTGTGCAATTAGTAGTGTTCTCTGAGCTGTTTTAAATTTTACCTTAAGGTCGTAAAATATTTGTGTGCTACCGGATAGTCATTCGACTACTTCATATCTTCCCGTCCCAATCTTCTTCCCATTCCTTCAAGCGCCAAGTGAAACATTAGACTTGAAGACGAAAGCTTTGAAGATTCAGCGGCTTTGGTGTTGTTATTAAGGGGTGAAGTCTATTGGTCTCATGAGAAACCCACGTAGTTTTCTGGGATTATAGTTGGATAGGCGAGGTTTGCGAGTATATTGACCGGGGGTAGAACGCCAAATCACATGTTTGGTTTGGCTGGTATTCCATTTGTGAACTACTGACGAACATATGTCCTTAAAACAACCTAATGATTTATTTAGAAATGATTAACATGAGAGGAGCAGAATCATTCTAGGCAAATATTCAGATCCAGCTACAAATCATTTTTGTCCTCTGAGCAATGTTTTGAAAGTAATGCATATTCAGCAAACTCAATGATCACAAATCTGTAATACCTGTGGTTGGCTAATAAAAAAGGCCTTTGCTGACTTAAACCTTCATCAGACTGTATAGTGATGTTTAATTCATATTGATTTAAGAAAACCTGTGGTAATTAAGAGACTATTTAGACCTCCAAATTATTATTTTTCGATGTTGCAATTATCTGAATGACTGAGTGAATTTCAAAGTAGAACTTTCCACAAAAGTTCACCAGTTCAAGTTGGTAAATTCTAAGAGGCTTAAAGTCGTAGAGAAATAAAATAAAAGTTCAAAAGAACTACAGTAAGCAAAAGGTATATGCAAATGGCACGTGACACGTGATCCACAATTAACAACTCAGTGAGGTGTTTGAAGTGAATATAGGAGTAAGGCAAGACTGCCTGTCTACTATAACCAATGATATTCCTAATTTTACTGGACTGGATTATGCATCAGAGTGTGCGTGTGGAGTGTGAAGATAGGAACACACTGCACCGATTAGAAGCCTCTGGAATATCTGGATTTCGTGAATGATTTATGTCTTATATCACACAAACTTGAAGACTTACGGGCGAAAACTGACAGAAGAAGCTGGCAGCGAAGACAGGACTTCATGCGGACATAGAGAAGTTAGAGATGATGAAGATAACCATGCAGCCAAAAAAGGACAACAACCAGCACCAATGACTCTCAATGGAAGAAATCTAAAAGAGGTCACTCACTTCACTTATCCAGGAAGCAGGGTTTCAACCACAGGCCGAAGGAACGCATGAAGACGTGAATACCACAATAGGAAAGGCAAGATACGCCTTTACCAACTTGAAACCAGTTTGGAAATCTTCTGCACTCAGCATAAACAACAGAATTTTAATTTTTAACACTAATGTTAATTCGGTCAGTGTTTCTTTTTCGGGGTCAGAAACTTGGAGTGCGCGTCACGAAAATCTTTTCCAACAGGCTACAGCAGACTTTTATCAACAGCTGCCTTCGCTGGCTCTATATTGAAGATCAGATGGCTGGCCAGAAAGAATTAGTTTCATGAAACTCTGGTTGGCAAGAAACCAACCAAGAGCTGATCGCTCCACAAATGTGTAGGAGAAAATGGAGATGGGTCGGACACATAGTGAGAAGACCGTCGAATTACATCGCACCAGAGTGGGGAACCAGAAACCAGTTGGACAAGAATACGAGTGTGACAGGGAGTAGAGCATGTTATGAGGAAATGAGAGACTATGGGTAATTGCAGGGTCAGGCGAAGAGGACCACTGGGAATAAAATAAAGTGGAGAAGTACTGCTGAATCCTTATGATCCACCTGGAACCCAAAGTAAAAGCAATGACGATTAAAAAGCGGAAATGTATTGGTGAGAGAACAGCAAAATTGAAGGACGTGAGGATATAGTGGATTTTGAAGATTAAAAACAAGTGAGAATACAACTGTATCATTAGTAGTCTCCAGCCATTGGTTCTTGGCATTCCGAAGACGTTAACCAAGCAGTCTTCAACTCCCTACTTGACCCAAACCAATTGTTAAAGTCTTCATGGATTGATACTGTGTTTCGGTTTGATTATCTCTAACTCCTTTCCAATCTAATATCATATCAGTTAACATTGACCTCTGAGATTGAGATTATCTAGGAAAGAGTAAATTGACAAACTTCTGATGTTTTTGTGTGATAATTTGAGGTAAAATAAATCTTTGTAGCAATATGGTTCGAATAAGAGGCATCTGAAAGACAATTTATCTCCCAACCAACTGAGTTACTGAACTCATCGGCGAACCAGGGTATCATTTCACTTTAATCTGTACAGGTATTAACTAGCTGCCTTGTTAATAAAGCTACGTAAGTATACATTTACCGTCACTCTAGCTGCCTGTTGCATCCCAACCACGAATAATTACGTCATTCTTTAGAAGTGATGTTTTCTGCCGATATTAGATTAGATTCTTCCAAGACCTAAAAGTTTAAGAAAAGGTGATATTTTCCTATACAGTGAAAAAGCTTTACTGGTATCTTCTGCTGAAATGATAAATATTTCCTGCATGCAAATTTTAACCTATACACTACATCATTTTCATGTATATTTCTATGTCCAAAAGGCATTTGTAAGTTTAGCACACATTTTCCTACAAGAGTGTTTGTTTCTATTATCATAGAATCAACGTGGTTTCAGTAGAAATTGAGTGAAAACAATTTAGAGCATATAATTATTAGTTGTAGTGTAGAGATTTCAATTTTCCATTATTACTCGATAAGAATGGTCGTAAAATTAGGCAAGCAGTAGTAAAAACACCCTCAGTCGAACCGCACTTGTGGATTAGGGCTCTTATCTGTCCGTAGAATCAGAAGGAGCTCTAGTTTTTCACCAGAAAAACTGAGACAATTCTAGGATGTTAACAATAAATATGACGATCTTGGTTTCTGATTATCTGAGTAGAAAATAAGACCAATCATGTTTATAAGAAGCAAATCTTGTCACCGTTTGGTGGAGTGTTTCACAAAATTAATGTAGCACAAATGAAAGAAAAGGCGAGGGCATTTTAGTGAAAAAGTTACAACAAAGTATCATTGAATCGCATCCCTTTGAATCAGACGTGATATTCAATCCCTAATACTTATCAGCGTTTCTCGAACAATCTACTTGAATACTGACTGCTTCTTAGCATGAAGCAGCGAAAGTTATTTAGTCTGTTGCCTGCATATAGGTGTTATATATAACTACCAAAGGAAATGGCGCACCTACGTACTGAATGCAAATACAGTTTTTACCAAAAAGATATTTTGATTTAGCAGTGCTGTTCAGGTGCGTCGGTAGCACAGTGGTTAGGACGTTCACCGACCATGATCATGGTCCGGGGTTCGATCCCCTATCGACGTACACCTGATATCAATGGTCGGTCTGAAAAATTTGGGCTACCGATATCACATGCTGAAAATTCCATACTTGTACCAAAAGTACTGTGGGGTTTCAAGCTATAATCAAGAAAGAATAAAAGTGTTAAATAACAACAAAAATACAACTGAACAAGTGATTTATGTAAAGTACAAGATGAGTAAAACTCAGAGAGCCTTATTTCAGAATCAAAGGAATCATCAAAACTCTCTTCAAAGTATAAAAAATGTAAATGAGTTGCGCTCCAATCCAAACGCTTGATGAATAGACTTTGTAGCCACGCTTTTGCGAAAAAAACCAATGTTATTTCTTATGCAGTAGTCTTTTCAATTTATCAAAAGACTCTAAAGACAGCACACATTGTTTCCTACGTTTCTTTTAGAATAAAATTTCAACTATAGAAGCATTGATGGACAAAGAAGTATTAATACTAAGGATTCTGATTCTATACCAATCGAAACATCTTTAAATGCATTGATCTTAATGACTTCATGCCGCTTATTTATAAGTTTACATTTACTAAAATGCGCTCAATCTCTTTTACTCCCTACTCATTTTACAGGGACGGGTAAATCCAGTGTTTAAACCATTTGATTTTGATTTACTAAACAGAAATTAACCCGGAAATACGCTGAAGGGACGTTCGACTGGCAGACAGTTTAGAGGATTACGAATTGAAAGAGACCAGCTGGATAACAAAGTGTGACATGGAGAATATTATATGAATGGGAAAACCATGTAGCTATGTAAAAATCAAAACAGAGAAGAGGCCTGTCTCTGAATTGCTATATCTTAAAAAATGAATAGTATTAATACTCATGAAGAGTTAAGTACCTGTAAATAAGCACTACAGCAGATTCATGATTACAGCATTGAATAAAGCGTAAATTTTGTCTTCTGTTGTTAAAAGTATCATCATATCGTTTACAACTGATACTTTATCTGGTAAATATTAAATAAGTTAATTTATCTGGAAATTCTGTCCATTTAGGTCGCAGTAAGTTTTTTCCCAACTATTTGAAAGTTATCTGTGACATGTACTACTAACAAGATTTTTCAACAGTATATAGATGCAGATTGATAGGAAGCAGCCAAAATTGAAAACAACATTTTAAGTCAGCGGCTACAGAAGTAGAAGTGTTTATTCCTTAAATCTGGATTTCGCTTACGTTGTGGTCTGGAGATAATCTCGAGGTTTAACCTTCATAAAATCCGTAATCAATCAGAATAGTTTTTATTTTCAGAAAATCAGCAGGCAGACAGAGAAGTTTATAATCCGCTGACCTAGTCAACTGTAAATGTGGCTAAAAATGTATAAGAATGATGTGTTTTTTCTTAGTAAAAATTCCGTCACCACGTCTCTTGTACTCATCCATGATATATATATTTTCAACAACTATGAAAAGTTGCAGGAAAAGACTGTCTGTTGTAACCTATGATCTTTCTACTTGCATTGCACCAGATAGTGTGGCAGATCTTGAAGTGTGATAAGATAAACAAACGTTGGAATTATCGAAAGACTCTGAAAGAACTGGCTTTTGTGCAAGAATTATGTCTCTTGTCGGAAAAAACAAAGAAATACAAACAAAGACTAACAAATTGGTAAAATAGACAGAGAAATCAAGGCTGCACTTGAACATGAGAAATGCAAAGATAGTGAAGATACTTGATCAACAGCAGCATTACCAATCACCATCATAGACAAAATGCAAGATCTGAATTCCTAACTAATGTCACGTCACTGCTTCCATATTTTTTAGAGACTTGGCGCATCTCTGAGATCATCTCCAGCAGGCTGTATGCTTTGAATCAAGAGACACATTCGCTCCATACTAAGGATCAAATGGACGACCAGAAAGAATAAGCAACAAGAAACTCTGGAAATGAACCTACCGAGAACCTGTCACCTAACATATATGCCGAAGGCAATGGCCATGGACTGGATATACGCTGAGGACACATCCGAAGGAACAAAAATGGGAAACGAGTGACTGGTTAGGCCTCCGATGGTGATATGAAGGAGATCATGTAAGCAGAAAATGAAAGTCTGTAGGTAGCGGTGCAGCGATTTGAAAGTGACTTAAAATACTTCAGTGAGATAGTGGTGTGAGACAAAGGTCTTTAGTTCTACTCGAGACGTGAGAAATGAATAATCAATAAAAAGTGCAGAATCTTCACAAATACAATAGATAATTTTCCGTCATACAAATGTTTCATTTTATTCATAAGTATGAGCATGTGTCATATATATGATTGGCAACAATAAAGAATCGACACAACAATCGAATGACCTTAAACCCACCAATCAGACTGCTTAGCATTACAGAAAGAAGCCTTTCATAATATTCATTGCAAGATTCACCCCAACTTTACTCATAACCCTACCTTAAACTTACCCTAACATTAACCTTGAATCAGGATGAAACTTGCAAAGAACAATATGAAAAGTATCCATCTGTAATGCTAAGCAGCGATCTTATTTGTCAGTTCAAGGTTGTTTGATTTTGGTGCCTATTCCTTGCTGTTGCCCTGTGATGTACTTCTATGTGTGTTTGTATACCACAACATACATCGAATTTTAAATTCATTAATGATAATAATCTATGTGGAATTTACTCGAATATGTAATAATAATCATGCATGATATCGGTACTTTTGAATCCGTGTAACTTCAGGTGCATCTTTCCGCCCGTTTTACACTTAACTTTTTGAGTACAGAATTGTTCTTATGCAAATGAATTTTGTGTGTTGTAGGGCTTAAAATTGTCTACATTCACACACACGAATTGTAAACATCGTTTTATGAGCTCAGAGTTAACTTGAAATCTACTCATATTTCTGTTTCTTAGGTCAGTAAGGAAACTGTTAAGGTTATATATATATATATATATATATATATAACAGAAGTTTCCTCATGATATTTCTCACGAACTTTTTTAAGGGGGAGGTATGTTAAATAAGACTTAATGTTAACAACTGGCTAATAATATCCACCCAAGTATTTATGGTAACAACAAAATAAGTGTAGTTCAGCAGAGAGACGTTTTCGAGTGATTTCAGTTGTTTTAACTACGCTACCACATTTCTATACAGAGGAAATTAGTAAATGCGATGAACTGTCATAAGCAAAGTTGCTAATATTAACTATTGAAATAGTTGATTTGATGAATAAGTTGTAAGCAGGATACACATAGAAATCGAGGGGACGTGGTATTATTTTAGGGTTCGGAAACAATCTGCTCGGATGAATGTCTGCTCCTGTGGAGCCAGGTACATTCGTAATGCAATTTTCGAACATTACCCTGCGTGGTTAAATAAAAGACAAACAAAATCCATTCGTAGCGCTATTCTATCTCACCTTGAGGATATAGAACACAAGATTAATGTCAGCGAGGCTTTCAAAGTTAACTGCCGCCCATACCAACTAATCGTAACTTCACCTTAAGAGTTTGTCTTAAGATCTTAAGATGAAATCCCTTTTGGTATTAACTGTTTGTTTTGCTAAATATCAACGTACCATGCAGTATTACGTCAAAGTTTGTTGAAATATTTCTGTATATTTCATTTTGAGTTGATATTTTTCCAACAGCAGGTACCGAGAAGTCCAGTTAGTCTGGAACCAGTTGAACACTTCAAAATATTGAATTACTCTTTTCATGTTTTATATGCATGTTATTCAAGCACTTTACTAATCTGCTTAATTTTTAATTTAGGTTTTCGTAAGTATAGTTGATATGTTAATGAATTTTACACTGGAAAAATTCAAATTTATTTTGTTTTCTATGTGGTGACCTTCTCAGAGTTAATCAGTTTTATTATTAAAAGCCTGGTACCTGGATAAGCATCCATTTAACAGATATTTTGACGTATTGTTATGTATTATCATTATTCTCATTAGTTCCTTATGAAATGTAGGATTACAGCAGCCCATCACTCCATCCTCAACAGTACTCTTTGGCTGGCTGTACGACTGCTCATAGGCTTTCATTTCCTCTTCACACCATATCCTCCATGTCATCCTTGGACGCTGAATTCGTGCTTCCTATTTGACTTTAGTTCGAGCGTCTAGCCTGTGATTTCACTCAGCATAGTGTAATCTATTTCCACTTACTTCGGCGCATTTGGTGGGTGACGGGTTCTTGGTTTGTTCGATACTTAAGTTCGTCGTTGCTTATCCTTTCTGGTCACCCTCATCTGATCTTTATTATGAAGTGAAGGTAACTGACGATAAAAGTTTGAAGTAACCTGTTGAAAATATGTCAATTCTCTGATTGAACATTAGTTTTGAAGATCTGGATCCTAGTCATTTTGTTGAAAGGTGATTGATTTTCACACCGATTTCAGAGTACTGAATATCTGTCATGATTTTCCAATCATGGCTTCCTTTGAAATCTTCAATGGTGCTGCCTGCAGTTGAAACGATGCTGCCTACACCCAGTGATGGTGACTGATACTTGTTATTGGTTAGGTATCTTTACCACTTCTGACATATTGACATAGATCAAACGTATAAACCAATAAAGAACAAGCCACATGGTAAGGATGGCAAATAGATCAAACTGTAGACCAATAAAAGGATAAATATCAACATGTGGTTAGCACAAGAATGAAAATCCCTCTGATGACAACCAGTCACAACCAAGATCATCGAGACAGACAGTTGTATGGTTCATCTGGAACTCCAAAATAGCCATTCCACCGTGTGTAGGTCGAGTGACTTTTGTTTTATAGAAGGACAATGATAGCATTGCAGTTAATTCACTCAGCCGTAAAAATACAACTTCATCAATAACATCTACTTGATCTAGAAAAAGTCTTCAAATGAGATTGATTTTGTTCTTTAACAGCCGCATAACTCATTATACATTATGAATATAATCTGAACCGTTATCAAGTGCATCGTTGAAATAACCTGTAAATCTGTTGATTCTGTTGATTGACACTAGCCAGAACTGTATCACCTAGGCTGCCTGCTTAAACCTCTTGGCAACATAAATTTTCATTCTGAATAATCCACCTACTTCTCTCCGTTCCTTGTTGTTCTCACCTTTTAAATATCTCTTTGGATAGGAAATTAAGCTGAGGAAAGTTTTAAATTCCTTCCAATCTATCGTTTCGCACTTCCACAAGAAAGTGAAGGAAATTGTTATAGAAAATCAAGTGTACTATCAGGGAGAATCACGTTGCGTCAAAGAGTATACTGTCAATGGATATTCTTTGCTTGAAGATTCTATATGGGGAGTAAATCATGCTCAAGAAATTACTCGACGAATTCTTTGCAGTGTGTAAGCATATTTGTCACATAGCATATTCATCAACTTCATAGACACTCCTAAGAGATTACTTTAGTCCTGAAGGGTTTCATTAGCCAAAAATAATCTCTGTTCTTAGCTCCTATGAAGTTTTGGTCTCTCTTAATTAAATGTGGTTTACTCTGTGTGTTGTAATGTCAAAGTCTTTTCAAAACCGCATTACTTACTATTCATATTTACTTTGCATGTCAGAACCAAGTGGGTGTTTTACATGTCATTTTTAACTGAGAATTTATCTTTAGTTGATCATTCTATTTTGTAGTTTAAACAAATAATAGTTTTGATCCATGCACAGGAGATCCACAGTTCGATCTAATTTAACACACTCCTTAACTTCATCTAGTTAACCAGCTAGTAGAAAAGGGGAGCGGTTGAGCGTGGAGCTGGCAGTTTCACTTGTTAAAAAAAACGTTACGCTTGCTGAAATTTCAGACCTTCAGGGCATTTGTTCAGTCCGAAACGTGAAGGAATGGGAAAACTTGGTTGGTATCCGACGTTATCTCATCTTTGTTAACCACATTTATCGTCACTTCTTTCAAACCATTAGGATCATTAAAGTTATTCATCCTTCACTGAGAGAAATTTAAGAGTTTTTTACTGTACATCTCTATCGCAGTAAACTTACTGCAACCATTTTCAACCTGCCTATGTCAACAATTTCATATCACGCTGGGATACCCGAACCGTCACTCGCTTGGCACTCTTTTTCTAGTCGAGTGCCCGCCAGGTGGATGATTTTAACTCAGAATATGTTCAAAACACTGGTGTTTTTTACGCACTATTGTTACTCAATAGTTTCTTATTTGATTCCCACCTGGAGTTCCTAGTGGCTTATCTTTCCATCCCGGCCATTTATCTTCAGTATGGAAGGCAGTTGTTCAAAAAAGGCTATACTAGCTTGTTTTAAATGGTTCTGTTGATGCCCACATCAAGTTTCTCAAACTTGCAGAGGCGATAACTTGACATCAGTGTTGAAAATGTGAACTTTATTCCATTTAAACGGTAAATTTATATATCATCTTGACACTTTTGCAAATTACAACAACTAGAATTTAGAAATGAAGTCATACTAAAAAAAAACTACTCATCAAAATAGTGATCATTTACTTATTTTAAGAAAAAGCGAGTTTAAAATTGGCCTAACCATTTAGCGTAATGCTTTTAGGCGAGAATACATAATCAGAGTAGTAACTTCAGGTTTTTTATCCTCTCTAGTGAGGTGTACGATTGAACTGTGTGGTTCTATTATCCTTTTGTACATCATCTTCAAAGTTTAGAATGAAAACATTCATCTCTTTCTGTTTGATAAATGTTCTATAGTTGACGATTCTTATCGAGCACGTTAGTTTTCATTTTTTCCCGGTTTTTGTTTTCATTGCTTGAGTCTTAAGAAGGACTGACGGCTTTTGAAGCTTCACCAAGGCTGGTGTCATGCCCAGTGAATGGAGTCACTGGCTTTACGCCTAACTTCCTCTTTTGCTGACTTCCAACCGGCTTATTAACTAGGAGAGGTTAAGAATTGAGTTGGCCGAGAATTCACCCCGACCCCTTTGCAGCCGATCAGTCTACTATTAAACCACCGAAGACAACAGTTTTCATGTTTACAATAAATTCATAAATAAATTTGCCAACTTTAAATTATGATTATTATTTCCGAATGAATGCTCATCATTTGTCAAGTATTAGTCTGTAAAGATCCAATTAGTTACAGGTTTGATCATAAGTTGAAATAAGTTAGAGCACCGCTGGAAAACCTGGGAGAACTGGAAGTCTGTTTCGCGAGTCTCTTACCTGACTTGGTAGATCTCGATGGTTACAATTATTCACCAGTATCGCGTCCGAGTGGCTGAATGGTCTACGAGCTCACCTTGCGACCGGAGCGTCCTGGTATCAAGCCCCAGTAGGTGTGTACTTCTGAAGAAACTCAAACTAGGACGAAACGACTGTCCAGTACACGCTGCTAGTTTTCCATTGGTTATCTAACTGATGTCAAATTGAGATCAAACCTGTATTTATCACTTAAATAACTAGTCATTAAACCTCTGTATTACGTAAGACTAATCACCATTTCTCACACACTGTTAAATCTAATACGCCTTGATTTACTTTTTGCTAACTATTAATTACCTCTCGCCTTTTCTGTCAGTTAACTCTTTATATATATTTAGAATGTATATATGTTTATCCTAAATAACTGTGGAGCTTTGAAGTGGAGTTACGAAAAGAGATCTCTGTGCTGACTTATGTGTTCTTATTGATATTACATGGGGAACTTTTATACAATGATAAAACTGTCATTCCGTGAAACTTTTTGTTGTTTGTTATATACCCTCAGTACTACAAAAGACCTTACAGTGTAAGTCTTAGCACTTTTAGCTTTCAGAAACAATGTTTGATTGTTTCATTTTTTTAGGTTCCGAGTTGAACGTAGGCCTTCAAGCTTAAGCAATGAAGTGAAAGTAGCAGTGGTGTTTTTCAAGAGGTAGGGTTGTTAGCTTCACATCCAACCTTGCCCCTTCATTGGGATAACTACCGACTAAGACAGGCTCAAAATTGCGTCGACCGGGAATTGTGTACACACTTCTATTCAAGTTTTTGTATACATCAAGTAAAATGTAATCAACCGTTTTCTTCACAACAAAATCTCTTCGATATGATTGTTTGTTGTTCACTAAAATATTACTTCTTAAGATTTGGTGAATATCGGATTTATCTCTTCATATGGTGATAGTAACGATTTTTAGTATAAGAGATGCAAAAGAGTCCGTGTAAACTCAGGTGTTACCTCAATACATGCATAAAGAATTAGTAACAAAAACGACTATCATTTGAAGTTGGTTAAATTATCCCTTTATAAAGACAAGATAGAGGTTGCCTTCGCAAGGGATTTTCAATTTCTTAAATGAATTTGACACGTATTTTCTGGAACCAAGCACTGTTGGGATTAAAATGAAACTTTACGTCTGACTGAGTACTGAATGACATCAGTTAAAGAACCATAGAAAACCAGCTGTGAGTACTGGATAGCTGTTTCATTCTAGTTTGGGACATTTCTGCAGTGTGCATCCATGACCCTACCAGAGATTGGATCCAAGACTTTCAGATTACAAGTTGAACTCTTTGACCACTGACTTACTGGGACGTTATCTAGTGATCATGAATTCTGACTTTTAAGATTTTGTGGAATATATATACGAAAACGCTAGTGAAAAATAATAGTCTAGAATAAACGCCTTTATATTTAGGTCAAAATAAACGTAAGCCTAGAATAATTTAAAAATCTCTTCTCCTAAATCATTTTACATTGTTATGATTTTTCAGTAACTCGAAAATTTAGCTTTATCTGTTACCGATAGTTATGTCAACCGAAATAATTAATTTATTTGAATCTTAGAAAAACCTCTGCAGAAACCCAAATAATAACACTCATAAACAATGGAAACTTTTGGCACTACGTAGTTAGATGAAAAAGAAGATGAAAACATCCACTTACCAGGGTAAAGAAAGACTAACAACAGCTTCTTTCTGAACGCATAAATTGGGTTTCAGGCGCTTGATGGAGATTGCTTTGGCGAACTTAAGGAGAATCGAACTCTTTTGTCTGTTGAGAATTTTGGACGATCTTGTGACATCCACCTCATGACCCGTGTCAATGAGATGCCCAGCAATGGCACTGTTTAAAGCATTTATTCCCTTGAGATGTCGACTTTTTGGTACACGTTCAGAAAATCGGAGATATGCCCTGCTTTACGTTCTTCCAATGTTAACATGAGAAGGCTATCTGTCGACTTTTGATTGCACCAAAGAGAAGGTTTTTCGATAGACGGGAACAAGATTAGCTGCAGGATAGGCTTTGGTTAGTGACGTCCTCAATCTTCTGTTGACTATCGCTGCAATATTTTCACTTTTAAAATCACGTTGAATGTGATTTTTTCGGGATTCGAGCCCTCATTAAGGGGAATAAATGTACGAAATATGCTTTATTGACAAAATAATTCAAAAGTGTATTGCTAACGTTGAATGGTACAGTTGCTTCACATTTGAAGTTATCGGAAGCCTTATAGTAATAATTAAAACAAAACACGTAGTTCAACAAAGACGCTCGTTTTGGAAAATTCATTAGGAGTAAAATCGCATGTGCATGTAAATTCTTTGCACAAAAGAAGATATCAGCAAAAATGATGAGTTATCAAATTCATAGTTATTAATATTAGTCAATGCATAAGAAGGGTTGATGAATAAGTGTATTATAGTAATGCAACAATGATGTAAAATTTCATGAGTTGCAATTGGGTTGCACACAGAAACAAAGACTCTCTCTGAAAGTGATTTCAAAGGAAACTTGTAGAGGCGTATTAGGAAGAAAGGAGAAACAAGACAAAGGAATGGCTTTCTGTGAACATCCCCGGAAGCTAACAGAGGGGAAAGTGAAACAGAAGACGAACCAATGCACAGATGAATGATGAAAGGAGAAGCTGAGCTCAATGCACAACTTTCTGAACAAAGGAATGAAGAGTGAAAGCATGGTCAAAAAACGCCTTTACGAGGCACCATCAAATGAAGCAGAACAGGCTACGTATAGAACACATCCCACAAAACTAATTCACATGGCCAGTTCGCTATCTGTGGAAAGTTCAACTTGGAGGATACCAGTGTAGGAAATCTAACTACCAAAGACGACAAGTAAAGCAAACTCCGGACTGATCATTTCAAAGGACTCTTGAATTGACTATAACTTGCAACTAGTCAAGAAATACCAGCAGATGCCGTAGCACTACCAGTGAATACTAATTCTTCAACATAAGCAGAATTTTCGAATGTCAACTGGGAGAGCAGCAGGAATGGACGGAATTCCTTCATGAGCACTGAAATTAGACATACAGGCCTCAGTGGATACGCTCAAGCTACTATATATAGCAGAAGGCTTGTAGGGAAAGGAGGTTAACTACCGATTAGGAAAAGGGTTGTCTCGTCAAACTTAGATCATTGATTCGCGAAGTGTAGAAATTTTGTTCCTCAGAATTACCCTTCACCAATGGTAACCATTTTCTTTGGAAATGACAAGTGAGAAACACTTTTCGTTAAATCTATAGCGCAAAATGGACCAGGTACGTGACTGCATACTATTCACCATAAATTCACTTGATTTGATCCATCTATTAGATGTAGATCATCCAAATTAGGGATCCAGAAGTATATTGGGTCCCGATCTTTATTAAAAATATCAATAACAATCTCCACGCTTCATTTGGCAATTAAAGAGGGTTTACCATGTATTGGAACAATAAAGGAGTCAGTGGTTTAACCCAATTATTAAGTTGAAACAATACAGCCGCCAATCGACTATCAGCGGAGAAAAGTGTTTATGTTTAGTAGTTTACAAATAGAAATACCATGTAGATGAACTTATTTTCAGCCACTTTCGGGGCTGTAAGTTTGTCTATCATTAACCTCGCATTGAATTCCAGGTGAAACATACAGCCTCAGCAGTATATCTCCGTTGTACTATGTTCTGTACTGTCATTTTCAGCTAGCTCCACGTCTGTCCACCAAATTTCCTTTCCTATTCATTATGATCTTCTCGGTGTCAGTCTTGGACGCCCACATCACCACTCACTTCCTATTCGCGTTCCACTGGAGTGCCAGCCAAGTGCATGGTTTCAGTAGATGGTCTACTCAACTAATTTCCAACCCATCTCCATCTCCTTTTGCATATTTGTTGGCTTATATTTTTTTAGTCGCTTCGTTGCAAAAATTCTTTGTTCCATATCCTTTCTGCGTGGCTATCTCATCTTTCACATCAATCGATATCACTCATTGCATTGATTTACTTCTAAAACGATGTACAATTTTATTTGTGTAGCTCTTTGACAGAAAAAAAACATTTCTCATAATTCTGTGCAAAAACATCTTAGATACGTCTGAGAAAAACAACTAGAATAGATAAATAGAATATAATTAAATTACAAATGAATAAATGTGATAGCAGCTGCTTAGAAGATATACAAATCAGTTGAGAAACTAAACTGCAGCTTAGAAACTAAACTCAATTACAAGTTTGATCAAGGAATAAATTCACTTAGAATCGACAGGGGAGTGCTGAACACTAGGTTCGAAAATTTCATCAACCCACCAGCGGTTATAAACAGGAGTTTCAGCATAAAAACTGGTCTCATTAACCATTTAGCCACTGGGACAGAATCTAAAGGGGCCTGAGCTCTAACTTCCACCAATTTGTAATATATCGAAAGTAAAACCATCTTTCACCGTCATCGGCAAGTATTTGTCAACACACTCAACTTAATGGGTCCTACTGGTTACGATTTTTCACTAAAACTCAAAGCAACTCCATTGTGTAGTTAGTCATTATTCAGTAATAAATTGATTCTCAAGTGTTATTTTGTGGTGATTTTATTGATCCCAAGGTTGATTATGCAATAACTTCAGTTAGAAAACCATTGAAAACCAGGAGTGAATACTTGGGAGCTGTTTCATCCTTTTTTGTGACGCGACCACGACCACATGGTTAATTTTTACCACTATTTGTTATTTCTACATATCTTGTGAATCTCAATTTATGCACAGATTATCACAGTAAGTACCTCGTTTATTCCTAGTTACATAAACTAGTGATAGACGCTTACAATCGTGTAAGACGTTATTGAATCTCATATTAAAGAAGGCTGTTGTTAGCTGGAAAGCCTACAACGTCTGGATAAGTATGAAATGCATTAAATTAGATGTTGTACTTATTTGTCTAAGGTTTCTGACTACTTCTTATAAACAAGAATATTTTTCAGTGCAGCTCTCTACAGGCTGTACAGATATTAGGTGATGAATATATTTAGACAACAGCTAGTGGATGACAAAAACTGTGCCACAGACAGAAATGAACGTCGGCGATGTGATCAAACGGTGTATAGTTAGTTCTGATTGTGACTAAGCTGCATGTGAAATGGAGACCTGACGGAAATGTTTAGATACAACAAATGAATGAACTGTTAGGATGAGAAAACCATCAGATAAAGTCATGAAATAATGTCATTATACCGCTTAAAGGCTAGTTGACAACTAGCTCTTATTGAAACATATAAAACTCTGCACTTCAAAGTAGCATTTCTCCGGTTGTGTATTCACCAGCATATCAGACGATCATTCTATCACATATTCCTTTTTCTTATAGGCAATATTAAATCGCTCAACCATGAGTTCCAAGTGGAACAAGTCATCAGCAGCCTATCTCCATTGCATTTTGTTATCTGCAGCATCTTTCAGCTGGCTTCACGATTGCCTTTAAGCTTCCATTTCATCCTTACATGATGTCCTCGACGCTGCATTTAGATGCACAACACATCGCTTTCTATTGGGTTCTCTTTTGAGGGCCTACCTGGGAAGTAATTTCACTCGGCAGCCTCCTCAGCGTATGTTCCGTTCGTTTGCATTTCTTCCTAAAAATCTGTCGGTCAATAGGTTCTCAGTTGGTTCTTTTCCGAAATTCTTTGTTGCTCATCGTTTTCGTCCATATGATCTTCGGCTTCTTGAGAAGGCAAGAATTGATAAAAGTCTACAGTACCTTGTTGGAAATGCTTTTAGTTACGTGCCGAGTTTCTGAACCATATAAGATCACTGAAATCAAAATAGTGTTGAAAATTCATATCACATTCCTTATATCCAGTGCAGTAGACCACCGAAATTATTTTAAGTTATAGAACGTCTCTCTTACTTTTTTTATCCTGTCTAACTATTACATCCTAATTCGTACCACCGGAATATGAACGAATGCTTCCTAGGAAAGTGAAAGAGGTGACCTCCTTCAAATTTCTCCCAGTAATGGTGAATGGTGATTATTATTGGTCATCTTGTATCTTCATTAGCTCTATGTTCTCTTTGTTTATCTGAACTTCTATCTTCACCGCCCCTTCCCTCAACTTGTTGACTTTCGACCATGACATTTGCCAAAAATCATCCGCGAAGTCTATATCTTCTGGTCTTGTTATTGGTCCAACATACACCGACCGTCTCACATCCCAGTAGTATATCAGATGGTAAATATACATAAATTTTATGCTTACCAGCAAAAGCACAGATGTTCAAATGTTATAAATAATTACGCTGAAAATATGCTGCTCAAAAAAGGACTATGCTAATTCTTCATACAACCATTTTCATAATTACGCATAATTTTCAGCAAAAATGGGTAAGCGATTTATTTTATTTGCAATGAATAAGAATGATCGTTGTATTATATTCTTAAATTTAAAATTAAAGAGTAATAGTCAGTAGTTTTCGCTCAGTTATGGACTCTTCAATGTTACGTATTCACAACCCCACTTGGGATCAAATTGTCGACTCACCGGTTGCTAAATTGGTCAGGTGTCTATTTATCTGCCGGACTGAAATTAAATGACCTGTGAGTTCTAACTGCAGTCAATTCCTATTATAGGGCTATCGCATTCGATTTACCCTGATATGGTGGGCCCTACCGGTTACACCTCATTAGAACGTCAGGGAATCCATCCAGTGGTCACTGGTAATGTATTGATTGATATCTAAAAGAAACAACTATTCAATGGTCCTGTATTTTCCATAATTCTCTGACTGATACTGTCCTGTAATGAAATGTTTATCAGAATTATTCCAAATTCTTAAAAAATCCAAAATCTGATTATGTAATACAGTAATGCTAAATTCTATTCTCGGAGATCTCATCTTCACACATACAATCGTATTAGTATATCAACTGCAATAGACAATAACAAGTACTTTTACTGCGTATATGTGTGTATGTTAAAATCTAATAGTGAGTGGATATATTGAAGTGCGATAACATTGGAGAAGATGATTATGAATCACACATTGATTAGAAGTATGAATGAATAAAGAAAGATGAATAAGAAAAAGGAATAAACAGCGGCGGAAACAGAGAATGAATTAAATTTATCACGTGAAACCCTACTGCACCCTACAACGGGTATCTACAATGAGATCTATCGATAAACACATGAAGGAAAAACCTCTGTCGGCAAAACTGACAGCTGTTCCTAAGAAAACTCTTCTTGAAACCAGAATTCAAAGGTGAAACTGAAGCAGAAATTCTTAGAAACCGTCTTTCTAAATGTCTGAAGAAGACATTTCAAGTAGCCACCTTACATAGCATATTCCCCCAGCAGACAATTAATTCACTCCAACATTAAGTATCAGATACCGCCTTCGAACACTATAATGTTGATTTTTTAGATTTCTTGTTATTGTGGAGTAAAGTATATTGGCTGAACGCAGCGTCAAGTGCGCAAACGTAATATGGAACACTATCGAGCTTAGCTAAACAGGGGAGAAAAGAAGAATACCAGCAGTCGGTAGCACAGTGGTTAGGACTCTCGCCGACCATGCACATGGTCCGGGGTTCGATTACCTGCCGACGCACACCCGATATCTATGGTCGGCCTGTAAAATTTGGGCTACCGATATCCATGCTGAAAATTCCATACTTCTACCAAAAGTACTGTGTGGAATCAAGCTGTAAACGAAAATAATAAAAAAATCCTCGACTGTAGACATCGAGCACCCCGCTTGAATGCTTCACAGTGCTACACAGAGTTCCTCAATGTAGCATCAAAAGATTTTGAATACGTCATCTGCACAAAGTTGAATCACTGGCTATTAGGGATCTGAAACTGTACCTCTGCATTGAATAGCAATGCATACATTCACTCGCCCTACTGTGGCCAGAGTAGCATTTTCACTGTAATTTCGCTTCATTATAGTATGAAATTTTACTATTAATACTGTTCTTTTTAATGATATCATGTTTATTTCAATAACATTTTGTTATATTTATCATTATAAAAGAGTTTTCATTTCCCAATGCATGAAGAACAAAACGATATTTTTTTTCAAGTATTGGTTGGAGGATTTCATCATGAGCTGACATCAGTTAGAAAACCATTGGAAAATGAGCTGAGAGTACCAGACAGCTAGCATTGGTCCTAGTCCCTAGTCCTAGTTTGGGACTCATCAGCAGTACGCACCCACCGGGGTTCAATATTTTTTTCACTCATTCCATTATAGTTTATCAATCACACTGCATTTCTACACCTATTTTTATGAAAGCACTTTATCGTCTTTCCAGTGGTTTTTCGTCGACTCTACATAATTATATTGATTAGTCATTTTCTCACACTTATTATGTCATCCCGAATTCTGCTCCAGTTTTCTAATTTCCAAATAGTCATCCGCCTTTAGATTACGTCTCACATTATGCTGTATGTTTTCTAGGGTAAATTTGACCAGTACCTGATTGGTCTTATAATTTCTTTGTTAAATAGAATTATAAAAATGAATCTTTGAAAAGAAAATTCTTCTTCTCTGTTAACTTCTTCTCCTAACGACTCAATACTTCAATTTGAAGTATGCGCTGAAGATGCTGGGTAATGAAAGCTTCGCAAGTGAACCATCCAGCTCAGAAAGTAGAACTATATCAAAATCATCTACCTGAGCCACGAATCGTCTCCATCATACCTTTTGTTATTCAATGTTTTAGAATATATCTACTAACCTGAGTCCAAATGAGAATGTAAACCTTCGAGAAGTTTACTGACATTTAGTCCATACAAATAGATACAAAGTTAAACCTTGTCTGGACTTGTGTCGCTACTCTTATCTGATTTTCGATCACTAAAACTTGAAGTGTGACACTTTAAAGTTATGAGCCTTACTGTAATGATGTTGTTGTATTAGCTTCACCATCAGCATTTTGACTCAAGTGCTTTTGAATCGTAGATAAAAGAGCCCTTTAAAATACCTTGAAATTTTGGAGAAGGTTTCCTAAAACTATTAGTTGATAATTAGTAACACAATTCAGCTTGACTCCAATTGACAACTGATAACATCAGGAATGTTTTGATGATAGCTATTCCGAGCAATGGTACAAAAACTATGCGTTGGTGGTTAAATGATAAAACGTTTGCCAACCATACACCTGGCCGGTAGCGTTAGAGTAGTCTGACCTTGAGGCTAATGACCCTACCCCGTTCAAAAAACACCATTATCAAAGGAACTTTTGAGCTGGAGCCTGAAAGCCTACGTCTCACTCAGTACTGAAAGGGTTGAAAAAAGGACAAAAACAATTTTAATAATTGTTTAAGATGTTACACGAAAGAGTGGCTTAGGCATGATTGATTCAGTAAAGACTGCTCGAACGAAAGGAATACTGATGAAACCTACCATATAGCTAGTCTTGTCTATCCTACAAAAAGGTGAATTCAGTAAGTTGTATTATTAATTGTAATATAACCTAGTTTTATTCTCAGTTATACATTAGTTATCCTTATAGGTATGTTGTGATTGAAAACCTGAATAGGTTTCACTGTCGGTCAAATATTGCTTCAGTCACTATGCAATGCATAGATTCTCTTAGTATGTGGTATACCTGAAAGGCAAGTAGCATGCAACGTCTTTACAGTTTACAGCACTCATACTAACTCAAGCATACTCAGATTACTCCCAGTCGTTAACTGATTTGCATAAGTGTTAAAAATATTTTATATATCTCAGGTGTTTCTGTACTGTAAAAACTTCCGATGACAAGAAGTTACATCCTGTGTGGTCGATAGAAATATTCTCAACAGTCTCCATAAATGAGTTGCCTTTGTAATTTTTTATACGTCTTAGAGATATACACTAGCAAACTGTGTTTTCGTAGTTTTTCTTATCATGGCTGAAAATCAATCTGGTTTATTTCACACAATCAGTTTTTTATGTTGATCACAAAAGACAGCAACACACAGACTTTATACTATGCAGACGTGCAAAGACATCAATTAGAACAACACAAACGAGTCTTAGCGAACTGTTCGGAAGATTATAATACGGCTAAATCCATGTGCGATTTGATTGTATAACCTGTGTAAAGGTATTCCTTGATGTTATATCTCATATCAACTGATTTGAATTGCTTTCCATCCTTGATTCAGCTATCACTAATTATAAATTGTTATTTTTTGTGCTACATAAAGATGTTTTATGTAAGTATATGCTAGAATAACTTTAACTGAGCACCTGAAGGACTTTCCTTTAAAAGATTTCTAGTTTGCAAAAGACTGTTTATTGGAAATGTAGTCTTTTTTGTTTCAAGGAGTTTAGGTTTATAGTTCATGAACTCATGGAGGACTATCATCGTTACGAGCTGCTCATATCATTTTAGTTGATTAAAGATGCTCATTAAAAATTTCAAAAGAATGATTAATGACCGGCCTGTAGCGATGTCTTTTGTCAATGGATTCCTGAAGTGCAACGCTAAACTCTGTGAAACAAAGGCAACGTTTACAGTGAGAAGTCTTTCGAAAACGAGAAATCTTATAAGTTAAACCTTTCATTAAGTCAAGTAGAAGCAGTCTTTTGAAATTTCTTAATGAGTGCCTTTAACCACTTCTTAATTCTGGTAAACACTGATTGTTACAGTTAACAGCATAGTCTCTACATGTTGAGTCCTATATCACCACTAACACAGATAGTCTGTAAAGTAAAATGAAACTACCAGTTGGCTAAGTTCCAAGCGAAAGGATTCAAACACAAAATCATTCTGTGTTGCGTGGTTCAACGTCACCTCTAAATCCTTGATTTTGAAAGTGGCTGTAGTGATGCGCATTTTCATTTCACCATCAGCCATTGCCGGCTGCATCAGTGGCAGTCAGTAAACCCAAAATCATGTTTAAAAAACCAAAACAAGATTTTTCTGAACGTTTCGCTACGTGAGCCACAGCTTCTTCAGCAGATAGTCTTATCAACAAAATAATTTGTTGATATCTTAAACACTTTATACGTGTATTAAAATTTAGTCTTAAGATGAAATAGTTATAGAAGTGAAAGTTGCGAGTGACACGTTTTACTTCATACAAGTAAAAAAACATACTAAACAGCTTTAAGTTTGATGGAGACTTTCAGATGATAAATTACAGTGATACTATTTCCCATGGAGTCAAAATTAAATTAAACTGTTCAGTTATCTAACACTAACTCACTAAGGTCAGCTCATGATGAAAATCCTGTAACCAATCAAATCCCTACGAACCAACATTTGAATACCAATAGGATGCTCACTAGCGACTTGCCCTATCCAGGTAGGTAGTTACCTGGGGTTCTGGTGAGAAGTCGTGACCAGTAGGGTGCAGCAGGTCGGGTGTGGGGATAAATACTCGCCGAAGACATTGGCTAGCGGTCGCGCTATGTCGTGAATTGGCAGAAGTTAGAATTCATGAGCCATTGGATCAGGTCCCAATGGCTTAATGGTAAACGAGCTCGCCTTGTAACCGGAAGGTCCTGGGTTCGAATCCCGGTGGGTGCGTACTGCTGAAGAGTCCCAAACTAGGACGAAACAGTTGTCCAGTACTCCCAGGTTTTCCAATGGTTCTCTAACTAATGTCATCTCATGACGAAAATCCTGTAACTATGATGATTATTTAGAAAACACGATAAATTTAGTCTACTTTCAACCAGGAATTTGTGAATTATTGAAAATATAGACATAATTTTACATCGCTGAGTTATTTCGCCTTGATATTTTCGAATATTTTCCAGCATACATTCATTCTAAATTGTAAACATTTCTTCCCTAATGTAAATTAGCATATGGGGGTAAGCTTTTACTAGTTAATTCACTGTTCTTTCTACTTCCATTTTATTATTCTTATTTTTACAGTTATTATTTCAACCTTAGTGCGTTCATGGTATAGGGGTTGAATACTCACCAGTCAAGCATTTTGGTGTGGGTTGGATTCTTGGCCGATACACAACTAAACCTAACCTAGTAGTTAGTTAATCCCGAATAGACAGGAAGTTGTTTGAGGCTAGCAATTCTATCCTGCAATAATGACGCAAGCCCCACTGAAACTCTGCAACCTGAAGCGTGAAGCCCAATGTCCCATTTGAAACAAAAATAAATGAAAAAAAGCTTTTAGCCTTCTAAAATTGTCAGCCTTATTTCAGTTTATCATTTTGATATAGCAAGAATGGTCACTTTATTCTACAAAGAAATATCCAACAGAATCGATTAAAGTGCCATTCGTTTAACAGCTTTAATAATTGCACAGCCTTCTGCAGTTCACTTGCACTCAGTATTATTATTATTGTTCCTTTGGGTTCCTAGTGTAACATAGGGCTTCAACTACACGTCTCCACTTGCTTCTGTCTTCTGCTGTTTTTTTCACTTGCATCCATGTTAGTCCATACTGTTTCAACTCTTCTTCACACGATCTCCTCCATGTTACCCTTGAACGTCCCACTCGCTGCTTCCCTTTCGGGTTCCACTCGAGCGTTGGCCTGACGCGCGATGTCACCCAACGGCCTCCTCAGCGAGTGTCCGGTCCATCTCCACTTTCTCCTGCATATTTGTTGAGCAATTGGTTCTTGTTTTGTTTTGTTTGTTCCCATAGTTTCTTGTTTGTGATTCTTTCCGCCCATCTGATCTTCAGTATAGAGCGGACATAGTTGTTGATAAATGTCTGCAACAGGCTGTTGGAAATATTCTTTGTGACCCGCCACGTGTCTGATCCGTATAGCAAAACTGACTTGACGTTTGTACAGAAAATTCGAATTTTGTTGTTGATGCTGAGTGACGAAGATTTCCAGATTGGTTTCAGGCTGATGAATGTGTTTTTCGCCTTCCCGATTCTCGATTTGACATCTTCGTCCGTTCCTCCTGCAGTTGGGACAATACTCTCTAGATAAGTGAATGAAGTAACCTCTTTCAAATCCCGCCCGTTGATGGTGATTTTCACTGGATGTTGCTGCTGTTGTTGTTGGTTGGTTATTTTCATAACCTCCGTCTTGTCAATGTTCACCTGGAGTCCTTTCTTTGCTGCTTCTTCGACCAGTTTGTCGGTTTTTGCTTGTAAGTCTTTGATTTTGTGTGACATCAAACATAAATCATCCACGCGCGAAATTCAGGTCTTCCAGGTTCTTCACATCGGTCCAGGATATCCCTGTCTTCTCGTTTCCCACTGTCTGACGCATAATCCAGTCTCCACCACAATTAGGAATATCATTGGTGATAATAAGCACCCTTGTCTGACACTCAGTATAGTATTCTTTATATTATAAAACCTGAATTTTAATATTCCTCGCGTAATAATGATTATAACTTCTTCATTGACCTCAGCTAACCATTCAGTTCGTTTCTTTTTGATTGATGATCGGAACACTACTATACATAAGCAGGTCGTTTGAAAACAGATAAATTAACACCTCAAAAAACTTACACATGCTATATACCTGTTAAAAGATAAGACAAGTAAGTAAATTTGATATAAAGGAATTTTCTAAAAATCAATTATTAATCAGAGAAATTCACAGCTTTCGTCAGATCAATTTACAATAAGTGACTGAACAGCACCCGCTTTCCATGCCTATACAATAATGCCTGTTCTGATTAAAAAACACTCTATGTTTTTACGTCTAAAACGAATCCATTTTTGCTTACTGTTTTATAGAGATGATCACTCCGCTAGAACACTAGAATCAGTCAACAAGGAAAATGTAATCGCTGCACACGTAGTTGCCAGTCGGCAGTTTTTGTTTCACTAAAGTAGTACAGTAAACATACTGATACATCGGTTGACCAGTATAGAGGAACGGATGTCATAAGTCTAGTTGTTAGTGTTCGCGTAGGCTGAATTCTATCTTTCTGTAAAGAGGTCACCAGGCTAGATGACTAGTCATCACAGTGCGCTCTGAACTGGCGTTACGTGGTTGTAACTAGTCGGAAGGAAATCTTGGACCTAGGTTCCATTCTTGTTGACTATCATCAACAGTGAGTATCTGTAACCCATCTGCAATTCGAATCCAAGTCATTCAGTCAGATATGTTACCACCGAGCTATTCAGGCTTATAATAAACCTCCTGAAGGACTGTAATGACTATATTGACTGGTTGATCACTAGAAAGTAACCGGTGTCATATCTATTAATTGATTTTTATCAGTGTTTACAGAAGATTATATTGCTACACCTAATGAAATTCATGTAACCTATTAAGACCTCGTAAAAGAAGGAGGAGTGTAAAATATGTTAGGATTTTGTCTCAAACTTTGTAATAAATGCGATTAATAAAAATGAAAGGCGTATTAAATATTCTTCAAAAATTACCTGTTTTGCGCTGCTTCAAAAGACTTTCCTTTTCAAGCCGTTTTTGATATTGCGCAACATCGAAAGATAAATTCCTGGTATATTTGATTTCACATTGCATTCAGCACAAAGCTACTTCCTAAATTACTCGTACGGTCTCCTTTTATGTTCGCTTTTTCCATAGGACGCTATGGTAGGTTATTCTAACAACAAAAACCTTCTTAATTTATGGTCAGAAGTTTGAGTCAACAAATGAAAATAATCAGTTTGAAAAACATAATCGAGAATATTTGCAGTTTTTGCCAAAGAGTTAGTTTTGTATGTGCTTGAGTTCTCTTAGTTGGGTGGTCTAATCGAGAGGCTTTCATCCGTCCTTCATCGCGACAGCTTTTGCTCAGACTTCATTACGAAGTGGATTGTTTGAATATTCCACAAGTGATATAATTGTACTGATATAAAATCCCTTGCAGTATTTAACAGTGTTAGCAGTGACTATTTCTACAAATTTTCGCTACATTTAATTCTGCCTATTGGGAATATAGACCAATTAAGTAAGTTATTTATTCCTTTTGCGATGCAGTCATGAGAATTCAAATGCTTAGCACATCATTATTATTCCTGAGGGGTTCCGAGTGGAATTTATAGCGTCAAAAGCAAATCTTCATTTCAGTTTGTTCCCTGCAGTATTCTTCATCCAGCTGCATGATTACCAGCAAACTTTCATTTCCTGCTTACACTATCTCCTCCATGTCACAATGGGACTCACGCCCAACTCGTCTTTTCACATACAGCTTCCCCTCAAGGACTATCGTGGCTTGTGATGTCACTCAGTTATTTCCTCAGAGTATGTGTAAGCCATCTCCATTTTCTCCTAAATAACTTCTTGGTTTGTTGGTTGTGAGAAGTTCCTGTCACATATTGTTTCTAGCCATTTGATTCGCGGCATGGAGCAGGACATGCAATGTCCTTACAATGTTCTAAGCTGGTGAACAAAGCTACTCAGATAGCAAAAGAAGTAAGAAGATAAGGTGTAGAACTGAGAATGCCTATTATATATAAAATTATTAACAGGCATTCCATTTATTTTGTGAAGTACATTTAATTATTCAGCACGCATTATCATAATAAGATATGACGACTCTTCAAACATATATCATCTTTGCATGCATTTTTGAGAAATGATTAAGTATCTTCCAAAAGAGAAATTCATACTCCGTAATTCGGCATTATTCTCATACACTATGGATGTCATCCCACTCCAAAGACTGGATTTATCAAAGAATGGGAGTCATTTGGGCAGATCCCAGTACTTCTGAACCTACCACTTGTTTCAGAAGACTCCGCCTAACACGCAAAATACAATGCACAATAACCAGAAAACGGTAGTTTAGTGCGATTGTTTATTCCTCCACCGATAACTGAACAGAATTACAAGTTACTATATGCATAGTCTGTGAATAAACGTTAATAAAATGTACAATATTACTTCTGATAGTATTTCTCCAGTTCTGTACCAACCGGCACATGAATAAGCAACGGCAGTCTTCTTGTTTCCCGCCAAATGGCGACTTATTCAAATAAACAATCATTCAAAGTTCAATAGCATTCACAATGAGACTATATGATTCTACATTTTACTAAAAGAAATGAAATTATGAGAAACTTTAAAATTCACGGTTTTATAGGACAAGGTAAGCGGATATTTCATAATCATTATTACTATTATAATTAAATAGCATTAAAATGTATTAGTTGTTTCAGAAATTACTAGAAAATGAAGTTTTGCTTCTCATGTCATTGTAGTAACAATGAAGGTTACACTGTCAAAGAGATGAAATTGTATGATAGTCTAATAAAGACCAGACATTACTGTCTATTCTTATCAGTTTAGAATAGAAGTTCTTGTAAACACATTTTGTCCTTGAATAGGTTCATAAAGAATCTTAAAAGTCCTAGCACAACCACAGGTTCATATGCTGATAATGTACTCATTGGTGTACAAACAAGCCAGTTTTTGTTTGCAACAAAATTTAGTGATTTAGGATGAAGTCAACGGACCATGTTGCTGCATTTAGTGCTGTACACATCACTTGAGTATCCTTAAGATGTGAATTCACCCGGAATGAGTCTAAAAAATTCTAAGGAAAGGCGAATAATGAACGTAATTTGCAACGGGACATGATCAAATGCACAAAGTTATAACTCATATTTATCCAAATATATAATTTCTCATTTAAGAATGCAGTGAGTTTCCTATAAGCTTGTTATGAATTTTATTTTAGCCTTCAGAATATTTATTTTAGCAGAAGTTTCAAAAAATATACTTTACACACACCAATATTTTTTGTAAATAGAATTTTCCGTGTGCTTTTTATGCCGTTTCTCATGACAGTGTCTCTCCATAGATAAGCGAAATTTCAATGCGGATTTCATCACGAACGGACATCAGTTAGAGGGGTCATTGAATAGAAGGCAGCACTGGCCTTCTAATCCCTCCTAGTTTAAGACTCCTCAGTAATGGGCTCCCACGAATCCAGCAGGGACTGAAGCCTGGGCATTCAGCTTGCCAGACTAAGCACATTGAGGGTCACTGGATTGATGTCCTGAAGCTGTAGTGAGAAGTCGTGGCTACATGAGTACACCGTGTCAGACTGAAGTGGATGCTCATTGAAGGCATAAGTAGAGGATAGCGACATATCACATACAAGCTGACAAAGTTGGAATTCACAGAACACTGAATTCCTGCCGGAGTAGCTAAATGGTGAACGAGTTTCGCCTCGTAAACTTGAGGTTCGGATTCTATGCCCGTCGGTCTGACAGGTGAGCCTGATGAAGAATCCTAAACTGAGGGGGAACGGCTGTTTCCAAAGCTCTATAGTTTCTGCTCATCGCTGACCATTGTTGGTTCGTGACGAGATTGACATTGAAATTAAGTCGAATTCCTACAAGGAAACTGTTATCTTATATCAGAGTTCTAGAGATATTCACCACTGAAGACATCTGAGTGTATATTAACCTAAAGATCACTTGGTCTGTTGACTTTCACTCCTTATGAGGAGTTTAAGGTGGACGCAAATAGTTATCGTGAAAGAGGATGACTTGTTTCGTGATGTTTCGTTAAGAATGTGTAAAACATCTCATTTCCTGCCTAATAAGATTCTAATTATTAACTGATTATCGTTCACATTAATAAATGTTATGTATGTTGTCCCATGACTGTCACTTGTGAAATGGGATTAAAGACAAGTACCAGTGAATACGCAAACACCATAAAGTGATGATTTCATAAGAAAACTTGAGTTCTATGCTTTCGAGTAATCGTACATGTAAATTTTTCTCTGTAGCTGATTCATTTAAACTTACAGTACCCTATATCTTTGGCTTTTCAAAGGATCCACTTTGAAGTCTCTCAACATCCTTTTGTTAAAGCGAAAATCTGTTCCTGTTGTTTAACATGCTAATGAAACACAATTATGGTTTTCGATTGTGAGTAATCAACGTAAAAATATTCATTAGGCTAATAAATATTCTAAGTTATCTGCAGGTATATTTAAGAATAAAAAATTTGGAATAATAAATAAGTTACACGACAAGTCATCGTCCGAGCATCTGAGCAAGCAGCCAACATGTCCACTTGAGACTGAGCACTTCGGTCCAATCAATAAACGGAAAAACGGAAAAAATTGAATTTTACAAGGAAGATTTGCATTTCGAAGCTTGAAATGTTATATTACTTCATATTTAATATTTTATATTACACAGGACAGGCTTGTCAAGGTAGGTAAAAATCTCGAATCAGGTTTGAGAGTTCAGTTCAACCTAAATAATATAAAGAAAAGTATTTGTCGTTTGACTGTCTTTTAAATCCAACCAAATCTCCTTCAATGGCTATAAACCTTTCTCACGGGATGGCCTAGTGGGTAAGGTGACAATCAGCTAATCCACTCAGATTTCGTTGAGTGAGTTCCACTCCCATTCTCGTCATTTGGATTTTGGCCTGGGTGGTTTATGGAGGTATGGTATGTAGACTTCAAGGCATGAGTCGATTAGTGTCACAGAGATTCGATTCCGTCTTCCTGGATTGAGTATTTTGCGCTGGTATATAAAAAGTAGAATGCTAGCCAGACACATTGGCGGTCTCGGTTAGATTTCAAGCCTCTTATTCCAAAACTTTGCTTAGTAGGAAGTCAGGAGAAGAGGAAGATATGAAGCAAGTCCGTTCTCCAGAAGATGATTAGTACAGAAATAATACTCGGAGATTTTTGTTCCCTTCCACCTCATTCTAATTCTCAATTAGTAATAATCAAAAGAAGCGAGCTGGATAAAACTCACGACTTAATGAACAACGTCTTCAACCACATCACATTCACCAGGTCATCAGGAGAGATGATTAATAAACTCGTGGAGAAATCTGAAAGCTCACTTCAAATTGAAGTATGCACTGAAGATGTAGCCTAGTAGGGAGATGAAAGCTTCGCAAATTAACTATCCAGCTCAGAGAACACAACCACATCAAAATAATCCACGTGAGCTACAAATCCTCTCCATCATATCTAATTCTCAATTTGTATTTCGGCAATATAGTTGTCTTGGTTTCCAGACAGTGATGTGTATCAGGAATCATTTCTTGAAGTCTATCTTACAGAAATATAATGACTGGAAATATTGATGGCTTCTGCTGTTTTCTCAAAGAAATTATTTTGATGGTTTCATGGCGTATTGTTATGTAATGTGGCCTAATATATTTCATAAGATGTATGTGTTACTAATTCGGACTTCAATAATTTAGTTGATTGGTAAGATTCACTACGTACTAAATTGATGAATTTTTCACTTTATGATATTTGGCAATCAGACTACACACAAGTTCACTAATCAACTAGATGGACTTCAAAAGGATGAAATTCTACGAATCTGGTAGAGTTACCTGGCAATGCTCAAAGTCTTAGAAAACTATACAGCCAAGACTGTCTATTAATGAAAACATTTCACAGTCACATAGCTGTCATGCATGTAATTTTTATTTAGAGTAGCGACTAAAAACGCTGATTCGCAAAGTGTCTGCAGCAATGAGTGGTGTAGGTGTGAGGCTCCATGAAGACCTCAGTCCTTTGGTTGCTGTAGATACGCCTTCCTGAGTATTAATACGAATAGGCGAGAATCTTTGATTCACTGAGTTCTGTCGACTTGTTCCAACTACCTGCTATTGCTTCGGAAGGTGTCAAGATGATGGGGAGTCCAGCTCAATGACCATAGTGTATATCTGGATGATAGAATTTAATTAGAAGTAAAAACCAGACACATTGCGACGGTTATCCTTAAGTAGCGGCCAATCACTGAAATTTTACAATTACAAAACTAAACTATTAAACTACCTCTGGTTTAACGTTATCCATAATTATAACGATGTTCCTAATCAAGCTAAAAGATGCATAGCTGAAGGTAAGTGGTGTTCAGTAAATAAACAGAAATTAACGTTTGGTTTATTATAAATATTACTACACATGAATGTGGAAGTTGAAGATGTGACAATTTTATGGCTCAATCATTTGAAATTACCAGAGATATTCGCATTATAATGTCATCAATTACTCACTAACGACTTCTTTCGAAAGGCCCATCACAATAAAGTCAGAAATATAGAGGTATGAATCATGAAGTTTAGGAAACAACTTGGTTAAGAACAGTAATAGAATTTACAGAATGCTGGTTTTATCTGTTCGGTAATTGAGTTGCTGATGTTGTTTCACAGGATAGTTAGTAATATCTTAAACCCCGCACCCTGGTATTAGCGTATAGGCTTTAGGTAACACAGTTTCGTCTCGAAAAATGTGTGTGACACTGATCACATTTTGTACTGTTGAGGAATTCAAAATTAAGAATGTTAGGTGATTAACGAAGCATACCCATTCAAGGGACTAAAAGCTCGATAACTGTACGAAAACATTCAGCATACTACTGACCGATTCCGATGAGTAGTTGAATATCCTTGATAGCAACTATTAGTGCTTGCTAGGCGGATCGAAGTGATCCAAGTACTGGACTGCCATTTCACTCATTCGCAGTGGAACTCATCAGCGGTGTACCCGCTTTGGCTCAGCTCAGAGGTTTCTCAACGAAACTGTGACCCAGTTCTACACTGAGCTGTTTTCATTGCGAACCGCGAATTAATTTGAAAATTATGATTTAGATTTAATTAATTACCAGTTCGCTCAAGAAGATAGCTAGAATTTAGGTGGTTTGAGGTGATCCGATTCATTGAGCTGAGTCAAACCGGTTCACCACTGATAAGCTAAGTCCCAAAACAGCGAAACCGCCATCCGATATTAGTTAGACAAATCGAACAGTAGTGTACAACGTCATACGTTCATGTTTGGATCCTTGAGTGACTATTTTGGTATTATTGCAGGAATGATTTCAGCTCCCGAGGGACACTGTGCTGACATTACACCTTGAAATGTGTAAATTTTCAGTAGAGAATTAATTTTTAAATTTAGAACTTGACTTAGCGAAGAAGCTCAGGCATGAATCAGTTAAGTCTATATACAACCAGAAGTCGACAAATGGACATTCTTATTAAATTTTCTCTGCTATACGTTTTACATTACATCATTAATTCGTTTAACTGCTATTTGTGAATTTCTACTAGCAGGCTATTGAGAAGAAAACCTGGACTATCCAGATGGTGTGAACTTTCCCCATTCTTAATTCATAACTTCATTATATCATTCGTGTTTTTTCTTAAATCCATGTTTCATTTAATAAAATTTAACTGAGTGTTTAAAATTGAAATAAAAAGAATTTAAAACAAAAGTATTTGATTACAATTCAATGCGTTTCATCAAATGACTTCAAAAAGTTATGCATTAGCCTTCTTTCTTTCAATATCGTTATCACACAGTCGACATGCATTTCAAATAAGCATTGTTAGATAAGGCTATCCGTTCTTGAAAGCTATCAGAATTGTTCAATGTGGTGGTTGGTTCAACATGAAAGAAACTGATCGAGTCGTTTATACAGAAGGTCAGAAAACTACTTCTTCTTTTCACATAAACGTTTCATATAAGGACCCGAAGTTATATAAATGATTTAAAACAGTTAGTCCCTTTTATAAATTTTGATAGCATTATTAGAAGACGGAGATTATCTGAAAAATGTGATGTATTAGCGCTATACATTTCGAACAATCTGATCACACATTTACTTGTCAAGTCAATATATATGGAAAAGTTAAATTAAACAAGGTGACAAAAAAAGAATTAAGAATAATTAACACAAACGTTTGGTAATCCAATCAAATAAGGATTACCAAGGTAGGTTAAGAGTAATAACGAACTGTTTTTGAATACACAAGGGGGGCTTAAGTTTATGAATGGCTATAGCCTCAGCGTATTTCAGTAAACGTCCTTGACCGTTTTTATAGATGACCTTAAAGGCTGAGTTAACATCAACCTTATGGTTCATCTCGATTAAATGTTTGGCTATAGACGACGTTGGTAGTCTAGCACCTGCATCTATGGGCTTGTCACAATTCATCTGTTTTCCTAACCACTTTGGGATATGCTCTCCCACCCTCACGTGCAACGCGCGACTACTCCTCCCTATGTATGTATTTCCACACACACACGAAAATTGGTAAATTGTATGGGATGTGATATAATCACTTGTGCACTTTTGAGGTTTCCAGTGAAGCATATTTTTAGCCTTTTCGACAATTACAAGCTGGGCTGCATAGTAGGTTCTACGGATGATGGAATTCAACCTTTGTCTCAAAATCCTACTATTTATTTCCCCATTATATGGTAATTTGATGAAAACCTTTTTCTTAGGGACAGTATGGATAGTAGGTTTAGAGGCTAGTTGACTTCTACACCTGTTTAAAAACTTCAAAGGATATCCGTTTTCAACAAGAGTATCCATCAATATTTCGTTTTCCTTGTCTATAACATCAGCCGTGCAAATACGCTGAATCCTCTTAAATAGACACTTCACCAAGCCTCTCTTATATTGTAATGGACAGAAGCTGTGAAAATTAAGATATTTCCCTGTCCAAGTGGGCTTTCTGTAGATAGAACGTCTTATTGAGCCATCGTCTCTTCGACTCAGAAGTATGTCTAAACATGCGAGCTGGTTGCGACTTTCTTCCTCGCATGTAAGACTAATATGATTCTGTACAGAGTTGAGTCTGTCCAATAGACGACTCGCATCTTCATGATCATCGCATATCAAAATGATATCGTCTACATATCTCTTATAGAAAGGCAATTTAGAAATTAAATCAGAAGATAAGTTTTCAACATAAGACATAAAAACATCCGCTAATAAAGGAGCCAGGTGAAGACTCTAGCAGAGAACCGAACGCAATAGAGACGCATGGCTGAAGCCCTATGTTTCTCTCGGAATTAAAGGAAACAATAATAATAGTACACATAAAGTACAGTTTTCTAACTGGCTGAGAATTACTATAGAAAAAATACACAACAAATTAGGCACATGTTTGTGAAAATAGACAATTATATATGAGTGGTAAGACATAGTCATTGAAACGTTCAACCCCACCTGAAAAGTATGGTCGAGGTATGTAGATGACACATTCACCGTACTTAAAACACAAGATGTAGATAGATTTTTCGAACACATTAACTCAAAGGTGGAGGTAATTCAATTCACTTATGAATTGGAATTTATTTATTTATTTATTTAAACGCATTAAAACTTGGTACAATATGGCACCAAGAAGGATGCGCCACACAATAATAATAAAACAACATAGATGAAAAAAAGGAAGGCAGGAAAAGAAAAAATATATATAAGTAGAGAACGAATAAAGAACTTCATCTGGAAGGAAAACACTCATTCTTAACAGGTTCAAACAGTGTTCGTTAACTATCATCGGGAATGCAAGAAAGAAGGAAATCGCAACACATTCGCCATTGATTACGATTCTTGGCCATATCCGATAACGTTTCGAGCCATCGATTTGAGCTATCTCTCAGACCCCAACCAGGGAGTCGTGACACACCAACCGATGCTAATCTAGCACAAATATCCTTCATCCCACGACGCCACGTCATGGACTGACCACCTCTCCGCCTTTTCCAGCCCGTCCCAGGGCTAGCGAACAGAGACCTGTACGGAAGCCTCTGGGGTGACATTCGCAGCACATGCCCAAGCCACCGGAGCCGGTGTTTCCAGATGACGACATTCAATGAATGGTGATCTCCACTGTGTTCAAACACACGCCGCCGAACCTCAGAATTACTCACGCGATGATGCCATCGAACGCAAGCAATCCTGCGGAGACAGCGGTGATCGAACACGCAGAGTCGCCTCACATCCTCAGCTCGGAGAGGCCAGGTTTCACAGGCGTAGAGCAGCGCAGCCCGCACCGAAGCATTGTATACCCGACCTTTGACAGCCAGGCTAACGTCGCGACGGCGCCAGAGGTGGCTCAAGTTGATGTATGCCACCCTAGCTTTCATTATACGGTTAGAAATCTCATCCGTCACCCCTCCGCCAGCACTCACACAACTACCTAGGTACACAAACTTATCGACAACTTCAAGCGGTTCACCCGCAAGAGTGAGTGCAGGTACAGGCTCCTGCCAATCTTGTAACAGTACTTTGCACTTAGACGGCGCAAAGCACATACCATACTTACAGACACTGATCGCCAACTGATTAAGTGCGATTTGGGCAGCCTGCATGCTATCGCACAGTAAGACGATATCGTCTGCATACTCGAGGTCGAAAAGTCTATCTCCAGGTAGCAGATCTACACCACCTTCACGCACATCCTTCAGAGCTGACTCCAGAATGTCATCGATGGCAAAGTTAAAGAGAAATGGTGAGATTGGGCAACCCTGTCTAACCCCACTGTTGGTTGGGAACAGTGGTGATAGTTGGTTGTATGCCCTCACTCTACCTGAGGTGTTTCTGTATAGGGCTTTCAAGATGTTAACAAATTTCTCAGGTACACCTCTCTCTAACAGACAGTTCCAGAGCACAGTTCTGTCCAACGAATCGAAGGCAGCCCTAATATCAAGAAACACAACGATCGTTGGCCTGCAATACGTGTGGCGGTGTTCCAACAACTGACGAAGGGTGAACACATGATCAATGCATCCACGACCTGAACGAAACCCAGCCTGCTCTTCGCGAATCAATCCTTCACGTATTTTGCACAGCCTGCGAAGCATGACAGCAGCCAATATTTTAGACGCAACTGGTAACAGACTGATACCCCTATGGTTGTCACACGAATTACGTCGACCCTTTTTAAAGATGGGGACGATAATGGCTTCGTTCCACATTGATGGTACGCTCTCTGTCTCCCACACCCTCCTGAACAACCCAGTTAGAGCCATTATGAGAGTCTCGCCACCCTCTTTAAAAAGAGCCGGGGGTAATTTGTCTGGGCCGGGCGCCTTATGGCGTTTCAGAACTTGGAGTTCCTTACGGACCTCCGCTTCGGTGGGTGGGTCGGTACTAACCGACCAAGGAGCACTCGGGCTAATGATAGTAGACAATGAAGCTGGTGGCCAGCTGAACTGCTTCCCGAAGTGCTCTGCCCAGCGTTCCAGGCGTCTCTTCAGGCTGGTAATTGGAGTGCCATCTGCCTCACAGACCGTCTCGCTGACACCTTGTTTCTTGCTGCCGGTGGCTCGTATGAGTTGGAACAGCTTCCGACTGTTGCCAGATGCAGCAGCTGACTCCATCTCATACGCACGTTCTGACCACCAGGCTTCGCGGTCCTTACGTAAACACTGTCTAATCTTGCGCGTGAGCGCCTTTCGCTGATTGTTGTATTCACTGCCAGCCGGAATGGACCGGCGTTCATCCATGAGTTGCAAGGAACTCGCAGAAACCCAGTGGTTGTTAGCGGAGCATTCTTTCAAGCCGCAAGCGGCTACACTCGCCTTTTGCATGGCACCTTGCACATGAAGCCAGTGTTCATCTATACTATTTGGGGGGTTGCTGGCAAGCATTGTTTTCAACTCGTTCTGATATTTCAAAGAAGTAGCAGGTGCTACTAGTTTGCTCACATCAACGCTTAGACGACGGTTTTTACGAACCCCACCAAATCGCAAGACGAACTTGGCACACACTAACGCATGATCGAAGTCCAGGCATGTGCTCCAGAAGGAGCGACAGTCTTGTATGCATCCTCGCCACCGGAAACTGACCGCAATATGATCAATCTGAGTCCAAGCTTGCTTCGCAGAGGGAGGACGCCAGGTAGCGCTACGGCGATGGCTGTGCCGGAAGTTGGTGCTGGCTAGAAATAGGTTGTGATCTGCGCAAAGCTGCAGAAGACGGTCCCCATTATCTGACCTGCGACCATGTAGTCCCCACTGACCACCTAGACGACTCTCCTCTGAGCTTAGACGCCCGACCTGTGCGTTCAAGTCCCCAGCTAGCACTACGATATCCCTCCGACCCGCCTGTTTCAACAGATCGCTCAGTTGGTAGTAAAACTCATCCTTCATTGCATCCGGGCTGCAATCCGTCGGTGCATAGGCAGAGACAACAAATAGACACCGCCACTCTGGCCTACTACTCCTTACTTTCGTATATCCTTCCAGCCTCACAGCACATAAACGACTGTTAATGGGAATCCAGTCGAGCAGTGCAGCTTCGGCTCTAGCGCTCAGTGCGACACCGACACCAGCTACGCCGGATGCTGATGCCACAGGGTCCCCGGATAAGCGCAGGTGGTACATACTACTAGAACTTCCAGATGGAGAGGACAGTCGAAGCACTTCACTGGGATCTTGAATGCGGGTCTCCGAAATGCAGCAGAAATTGATAGCGAGGCTTTCCAAAGTTCTTGCCAACCCTGCCTGTTGTCCGATTTGCATCAGCGTCCGAACATTGTAGGTAGCCAGCTTGAACGCAGCACACGGTTTCAGGATATCTGTGCTAGAAGTCACATTGGGAACAACCATTTTGAGGACTACTCACTAACATCTCGAAACGACACGGATAGGCTGGGAATCTCGACAAAGGCGAAAGGCTGTCGAAGGTTAAGAAGCCAAGGTTAGAAAAGGTAAAATACAGGAAACTATGTGTAAAAATAATAGTTAGATAGGAAGGAAATAAGTTGCTTGAGGGATCAATATTGCTTTGAATCATTTTTCACCAGCGCGCGTTGAGTTTCAATGAGGGTTCGTTGTTTCAATTCATTCATTGTGTGCGGGCTGAGATACTGCCCGGGCGCCCAGACCGAAGCAGGTGGTTTTATTAAGGGACCACCCCCCGAGCCTTTGACTTGGAGTCTAATCCGCAAGGCAGCGGAGCAGTGTCAGGTGCTGCGTTCCCATGGTTGCCGGTGACCCATATGGGTTCATACGCCATTTGATCCGATTGGATTCTGGAGCCCATGTACCCCATGGTAACTGCTTTTAGTCTAACCGCTATCCAAACAACCTTCCTGGCATGGTAGGACCTGCAGGGACATGAGTCCCAGCCAGTTTAGCTTGTTGGGTCACTGCGGCATTCAAGCCCGACCACCACGGCAAGGTAGCAGTTATCGGCCGGGTATGAATTGGAAAGTCAGGAAGGGGAGCTTGCAATGTTAGATTGTAGCGTAAAAAGGAAAGAAGATGTGAAGTTTAACACTAGTGTTTACAGGAAACGCACACATTTAAACAGATATCTGGAATTCCTATCATCCCATCCTTTGCCAGTAAAAATAGGATTGGTGAAATGTTTAAGTGACAGATCACAAAAACTGAGTAGTACCAAGGAAAATCTAGGACTGGAAGTGAGACATATAAGAGAAGCCTTGAAACTTAATAATTACCCTGATAAACTAGTCAGAAGGTATGTAGGGAAATGTAAAAATAAAAAATAGCAATAGTTGTGATAGTGATAATAATAATAATAATAATAATAATAGCAATATTGATGACGACATGCATGTCAAACCTGAGCGAGACAACACCAACAATAAGGAATCGAAATCATCAGTAGTAATTCCATACTAGGAAGGAACCTCGGAAGCCTTACCCAGAATTCTCAACAAGCCAGGAATAAAAGTGGCCGGCATTCAAACACCCCACAAACTCAATTAGAAACAAGCTTTGTCGGTTCAATGGTCAATTCTGTGGAGCCAATAAAACAAAACAATTTAGTTTATCTAATACCCTTTCTGCGATGATTGTCAGGTCAAATACATAGGTCAAAGTAGTAGAACAGAGTCAGTGAGTCAGACTAGCTGAGCATAAAAAACCTGTCTACATCTCGATTAGTTGACCTGAATACGATAAGAAATCTAGAGAATAGTTCAATTATAGGACTACATGCAATTTCACACAAGTGTACACTGGGATGGAATAAGATGACAGTTTTAAAATCTAATGTTACAGGGTGGAGGGAGAGATTGCTAACAGAAGCTTTGTTTACCGAATCAGCTGCAAGTACTTGTAATAGGAATGATTCAACATTTGTCCCAGATATCTGGAAAATTCTACTACCCCTACGACAAATAGGAGAGAACAAAGAAAACTATAAAACGCAAGTTTCGAAGTCGTGTGATTACAGTTGATATGATTATGAACAATAAATTTTGTTCGAAACGTCATCCAGTAAATAATACTGAGTCATGAAAAAACAATAACAAACCTTAACCTTGAGGAAACCACCAGCCAATCACAGTGGAGTTAAAGTGTGGAAATATAATTCACAGATATATGGTTTCATCTTTGAGAAACGGCCACAAAGAGAAGAGAAGAACCTTCAGCAAGAAAACAACCAGTCAGAAGGCGTTGCTTCTCCACTGACAATAATGTACATAAAAATCTATAAATATCCGTTGATTTTCTCAATAAACGATCTGTTGCGTGGCCCTTGTCTTTTGTCTTTACAGTAGATCTACATCCCACCAGTCTCAAAACAAGAATTAGTACGTTCTCTGAGCCTGAAGATTTGAATGGTCTGGTCGAAACATACAGTAAAGACTGTGCGGGAACCTCTTCTTGACACTTTATTACAAAATCGATATCCACCTGGATTTATTAACTCAAACATGCGGGTTGGGGAAATCGCCGCTGCCACTGGGCCTTACTGTTACTAGGAAATCTCTCTTCATGAACCTAGATTTCAGAGATGATGCCTAAGCTGAAATCATCAAAAATCGTTTTTCCGAGTGTCTGAAGAAGACATTTTACTCTGCTACTCTGAGGATTACAATCTCCAGAAAACACCTAAGTAAATCATACGTCAGGGACCAGATTTATATTCTGAACACCTAAGAGTTTATAAATTAATTGTGATTTCCTGCGGAACAAGATTTAACAGCCATATATGGCATCAAGTGTTTTTATTTTTACTGGGTTGGGTTGCTAGCCAGGTGAAGCGTGGCTGAGGAGTCCTTCGGTCAGAGGTTGAACCCTGGACCACGTGGGTTTCCGGTGGGCATTCTGTCTCTGAACCACCGACTAACACATAGTGACACTGAACTAACACCATAATGAAAATCTGCTGAGTGGACGTCGAATGGGAAGCCACAAGTTTGACATCCAAGAGTAAATTGAACATGATCTTGAGTGCAATGGAAATGTGTGTTTGACGACCAGGGTTCCATTGTGATCTCAAGGAATAAATAAAATATTTTATGATATTTAATTATTGGAGATAGGTTGAAAAAAATAACAGTATAAAGGTCTTTTATTTTTTTCCTTCGCATTCATAACATCAACAAATTAATTTTCATACATGATGACTAAAGTCTATTCATCACACGCATTTTCTTCTCCATATAACAGAACAACTTTGTGAGATGCGTACTTTACTCACATAAATATGCAGCACAACACAAATCAGATAAGCTATAAATACATTGGAATCAACATGATTTTGAAGCTACCATAGAAATTAAATCAGGTAAGCGTATCTTTGCATAATTATTGTTCAGAACATACTCCTCATATAATTGAATTTTGGATTTTCCCGTCGATTGATTGGACCGAAGTGCTCGGTCTCAGGTTAACATGTCGGCTTCTTGAGCAGATGCTTCGACGATGTCTGGGCATTTAATTAGTATTTAATTGGTGGATGGTGACTAGCAGTGGAATCCAGGATGCGCACCAATTAAATACTAATTAAATGCCCAGACATCGTCGAAGCATCTGCTCAAGAAGCCGACATGTCAACCTGAGACCGAGCACTTCGGTCCAATCAATCGACGGGAAAATCCAAAATTCAATTAAATCAATATGACCCGTTGCACAAGAGGTGGCTCTCGTGGCCCAAGTGGTCTAGTGGATAACGCTTTGGCGTTTGAAACCATGGTCACTGCGTTCGAGCCTCGGTGGGAACATCATCACTCACTGAGAAATGCAGGTACATCCAGGTGACGAGTCCCAAATAGGACGAAATGCGCATCCTGGATTCCACTGCTAGTCACCATCCATCAATTAAATACTCCTCATATATTTATAAATGTACTCAATTTTCCTTATACCTCATTGTTTCTTCCTTAACCAAATCTTAAGAGCCATTAGGCTGACAAAATTTGTTTCTGAGTGGGCTCGTTGATTTAAATGCCACCTCATTTCCAGTGTTGTTGAGAATTTTACACAGAGTATCTGATTTTCCTTCTTTCAATGGCAAATGTGTGCGTCGGTGGCACAGCGATAGAATGCTCGCCAATCACAGAGGTGGTCCGGGATTCTATCTTTGGCTGACGAACTCCTTTGCCTTACAAAGCCAGTAATAAGACTACCGGAGAGAGAAGGTTGGGCATGTGGCTAGGAACCCCATCCTGTAAAAATAACCACAACTGCTACAGAAACTTCAAGCCTCTAGCTTGAAGCCCCATGTTCCACTGGGAACATAAAGGAATAAACATTTTTTTTAAATAACGCAGATGTATCCCCCATTATTTATATTTTGACTACTTGCATTTCTAATTTTATTTTTCTTTTGAGTAAAATTCAGTGCGAAGTTACTTATTCATTTAAATTCCCTGATTTGTAGTTTAGGCTTCTGGTATGACTGCATAAAACTTAAATAAACCTGCCTTTATCAATTTTCACTGCCCTGATTCAAAGTCTTCGCATCTATGAGAAGTTGACAGTTTCTTATAGATTATTATTATTATTGTTCCCTTGGGTTTCTAGTGGAACATAGGGCTTCAACTGCACGCCTCCACTTGCTTCTGTTTTGTGCTGTACTTTTCACTTGCATCCATGTTAATCCATACTGTTTCAGTTCCTCATCACACGATCTCCTCCATGTCACCCTTGGATGTCCCACTCGCTGCTTCCCTTTCGGGTTCCACTCGAGCGTGGCCTGACGCGCGATGTCACCCAACGGCCTCCTCAGCGAGTGTCCAATCCATCTCCACTTTCTCCTGCATTTTTGTTAGGCGATTGGTTCCTGTTTTGTTTCTTCCCACAGCTTCTTGTTGGTGATTCTTTCCGGCCATCTGATCTTCAGTATACAACGAAGACAGTTGTTGATAAAGGTCTGCAACAGGCTGTTGGAAACATTCTTTGTGACCCACCAAGTTTCTGATCCGTATAGAAGAACTGACTGACTTGACGTTTGTGTTGAAAATCCGAATTTTGTTGTTGATGCAGGCTGAGAGACGAAGATTTCCAGATTGGTTTCAGGTTGATAAATGTGTTTCTCGCCTTCCCGATTCTCGATTTGACATCCTCGTCCGTTCCTCCTGTAGTTGAGACAATGCTCCCTAGGTAAGTGAATGAAGTAACCTCTTTCAAATCCCTCCCGTTGATGGTGATTGGCGCTGGGTGTTGCTGCTGTTGTTGGTTGGTTATTTTCATAACCTCCGTCTTGTCTATGTTCACCTGGAGTCCTGTCTTCTCTGGCTGCTTCTTCGACCAGTTTGTCGGTTTTTGCTTGTAAGTCTTCGATTTTGTGTGACATCAAACATAAATCATCCACGCGCGAAATTCAGGTCTTCCAGGTTCTTCACATCGGTCCAGGATATCCCTGTCTTCTCGTTTCCCGCTGTCTGACGCATAATCCAGTCCACCACAATTAGGAATATCATTGGTGATAATAAGCACCCTTGTCTGACTCCTGTGTTTACTCCAAACGCAGCGCTGTGTTTTCCGTTGTGGATCACTTGACATGTGCCGTTGTCGTACAGCTGTTGAATAAGGTTGATGAATATTTGGGGTACGCCGTAGTACTCGAGTAGTTTCCAAATTACTTCGCGGTCAACGCTGTCGAAGGCCTTCTCAAAGTCTATAAAGTTGAGGTAGATATTTGATTGCCATTCCATGCTTTGTTCGATGATGATGATGCGTAGAGTTGCAATTTGGTCAGAACATGATTTGCCTTTCCTGAATCCAGCTTGTTCTGGTTGGAGTTCTGTATCCAGTGCGTCCTTGATTCTCTCCAGGATGATGCGACTCAGGATTTTACTTGGCGTCGACAGGAGCATGATTCCTCGCCAGTTCTTGCAGAGTCCTAGGTCGCCCTTCTTTGGTAGTTTCACGAGGTAACCTTTCCTCCAGTCAGTAGGCACCTTTCCCTCTTTCCAGATCTTTTGCAATAATGGAATCAGCATTTCTGCTGTCGTTTCTGGGTCCGCTTTCAGTGCTTCCGGGGGTATTCCATCTGGTCCAGCTGCTTTTCCAGCTTTCAGAAGCTTGATTGCATTCAAGACTTCAGCTTTCGTTGGAGGATCGGTGTCAACTTGCAGTTGTGTACGTGCTGTTGTTGGTATTTCTGGACGGGTTGTAGGTGGTGGTCGGTTCAAGAGTCCTTTGAAGTGGTCCGCCCATTGTTTAATCTGTCTTTCTTCTTTGATAATTGGGTTCCCTTGGCTGTCTTTTATAGGTTTCACTTGTGTTGATCTCTTCCCGGATAGAGACTTGGTCATCTGATATAGTGTCCTCAGGTCCCTTTTGCCTGCTGCCTTCTCAGCTTCAGTAGCCAGGTTGTCGTAGAATTGTCTTTTGTCCTTCCTGGCACTCTTCTTCACTTCTTTGTCCAGTGCTGTGTAAGTTGAGTTCAGCGTCTCTTTCTCTTGTCCATCTCTGCATTGAATCATTTTCTCTTTCACCATTCTCCTCTCCTCTATTAGCTTCCAAGTGTCCGTTGAGAGCCATTCCTTGTCTTGTTTCTTCTTTCTTCCTAAAACCGTTGAACACGTTTCGTTGAAAATTACCTTCAGAGAGTTCCAATGGTCTTCCACGGATGATTCCTCAGTGGTGCCACGTAGTGTTTCCTGCTTTGCTCTGACAGTTGCAGTGAAAATGTCCTTTGTGGTTGTGTCCTTCAGTTTTTGCGTGTTGAACTTACACTGTGGCCTATTCCCAGGTATCCTCGAGGCTTTCAGCTTCACCTTGAATGTCCCTTGTACTAGATAGTGGTCTGAACCCACATCTGCTCCTCTCCTCGATCTTGTGTCCAGTAGGCTCCGTCTCCACTTCCTTGAGATTGAAATGAAGTCTATCTGGTTTCGGTGTGTCCATCTGGTGAAATCCATGTTGCCTTGTGTATATCCCTGTGTTTGAACACACTGCCACCAATCACCAAATCATTGAAGGCGCAGAAGTCTGAGAAGAGTTCACCATTTTCGTTCATTTCACCGAGGGCCTCACGACCCATGGTGAGTTCTCTTCCTGTATTGTCTCCTCCCAGTTTCGCATTCATGTCGCCCATCAGGATTTTGATATCGCTCTTTGGGACGTTGTCCATTACTGTTTGTAGTTGACTGTAGAAATCCTCCTTCTTCTCTTGTTCTGAGACGTTTGTAGACGCATAGCATTGAATGATTGTAACCTTGTTTCCTTTTGAGTTGAACCTGGCTGTCATTATCCTGGAGGAGATTGGTTCCCACTGCATGAGAGCTTTAGCCGCTGTTGGTGACATCATGATGGCTACTCCCTCGGTGTGCTCGTGATCGTCCTCTGGGTGACCGGAGTAGATTATTGTCTCTCCAGTTGGTAGTTGGCACCTTCCGCATCCATTCCATCTGCTCTCGCAGATTCCCAACACTTCTATTTTATATCTCCTCATTTCTGCGGCTACCTGAGCAGCCTTCCCAGCTTCGTACATTGTACGAACATTCCACGTCCCCATCCTTATTTTCGCTTTCATGGAAAGAAGGCACATCGGCTGACTGGCTTCCCGAAGGCTTTCACCAGCCTGCGTCATTTCACTTCCCCGATTCCAGCGAAAAATAAGGTCATTGTTTGTATTTTTAGAATTTTTAATATATTTGTGCGTCGAAGTTTTAGTAGCCATTTGGTTAAATTTTGGGGGTGGAGTTGCTAGCACCACGCCCCAACCCTCCCTCTTTATCCGGGCTTGGGACCGGCTAGAATACTAGTGACCTAGTAATGTAGGCGAGGTTGTTTCTTATAGATGCTGGTATCTAACTAGCCAGTTTGGGATAGACAACTCACTCTGTTGATTTTCTGAGTTAAAAGTAAACTGAAATTCACCTACTATTGAATTTATGTCCTTGAAGAACTTAGAGGTATGCTGAGATTTAAGCGGAATGAATGCATCATACAGTTAACATTACTGTATCACTCTGTGGTTATATCAGGTGTACTTGCCTTATATGGAACTGTATTCCACTGAAATGACCAAAACTTCTTCTTCAATGTTGTTTAGTTTATTTACTGATAATTTTGGAGAATGAGATGGTTGGAGGGAATCGGAAGGAAGCCTTGGAGCCTTGAAGGAACTCACGTCCCTTCTGAGATTCGAAACTGCTTCACCCAGTGGGAGCTGCAGTCAGAGACGTTACCACTGAGTTATTCGGCCTGGCTGGCAATTGACCTCCTGTAGGACTGTAGGGGATAATTTGAATGGAGAGTAGTAACTAGTATGAAGTGTCTAGTCCTCTCTATGGTGCAGACTGAATTCTAACCATCTAATATCATCAAATCAGTGTGCACCATGTTGGCGAGCTACCTAGAATGGTGGCCACATTGCACACCTGACTGACTGATAGAAATCAGTCTGCACCAAAGAAAGGACTAGACACATCACACTAGTTACTAACTAGTGTCCAATCAAAGATATTGGAGAATGGAGATATTTTCTTCCCCATAATTTTAAATTCTCATGATTACAAGTACTTTTATTGAGGCTTACATTCAATTTCATGAGAAGTCAAATTCACAAATGTCAGATTGGTTTGCAATTTGCTATCTACACAGTTCAAGAGGTGAAATTTCACTGTAGTTTCCTTTGGAAATCAAGTTAGTCAGATCACCACAGTACGTGATCTGTTTGACCCCATAGATGATCATCAAGATAACAAGCATATCTGCTGAGATTAGTAGTTGTTGATCTCTCGCATGAGTAAATATTGCTTTGTAGCCACTTCGAAGTGATCCTAAAATACAGAACAGCTGTATCGCTCATTTTCAGGCTGAGCTCATCAGAGGTATACCCAGTTTGACTCATCTTACAGAGCCAAATCATTTCAAACCACCGGATCTCCGGCTAGCTACTTCAGCGAACTGGTCATGCCAAAGTGTGAATTTGACTTGTGATAACACCAGTTCGCCTAAGTAGCTATTCGGAGATCCAGTGGTTTGAATTGATTCGGCTGTATGAGATGAGTCAAACTGGATACACCGCTGATGAGCATGGTCCCAAATGAGGAGAACGGCTTTTCGGTGGTTTGATCACCTCAACCTAACTAGCAAGCACTGCTAGTTGATATGAGTGTTAAGCGATTACTCACTACAATCAATCAGTAGTATACACTTTTATTCCAAAAATGAACATCAATTTATTCATCATTCCAGAATTTGATAGAATTGTCAGTGGAGATAAGAAGAGTATTAGAAGAGCATTGAATATATACGTTACAATTCAAAAAATTATGGATAAGTACACGAAAAGAGTAAGCCTACGTAACTCCTTGATGAAGTTGCCCACTAATTACAGGTACTATTATTCGTTATTCTGATGTCCATCATCACAACACCCATACCACTTGCAATGACACAAATGTAGGTCGACCAGAATAACTAACTGCTTACTTTTCAGACCAGAAAATGAATCAACTTCGCTGCCGATTTACCTCCTATCCATCACTGTGTACTGAGAATTTGCCATCCAATGCATTTACCATTTCAGAATGTTTTCCTTTTAATGTTTTATTTTATAGAGTGATTTTAATGTTTCTGTCAGATCATAGATTCACTTGATTTGGGATACTGACGTCTCAAGCTTAGTGATGTTTGTGTTTAAGTATCATTTGTAAACTATACTTTAAACATGATATCACGTTAGGCGGAAATAGATGAAAGTGAAGTGTTCAGTCGTTTACAAGACAGAGAACGATATGCATATCTGAGAGCTGTCTAACTTCGATGAAAGAAACGGCTAATGAAAAGAGCATCACACTCTCTGAAACTCAAGTTAGATCTTTCAAAAGTTTTAGCACAAATTTGTCTTGTTTTCGACTGAACATGATTGTTAAACTTCACTTAGCCTAATACATCCTTGAATTGAAGTCAGATGACTGGTGGAAATAGGCAGGAAACACTGGATCTAGATTTCGTACTTATCAGGACTCATCAGTAAGGTTCACTGGCAACGTCACTAACTGCAGCACTCAGTGACACGGGTTCGAATCTTCGAGAGAAAGTGAGCTAATCTAAGATTTCGGAAATGTCCATTTGATGAGTGCCAACAAACATGAAAGCGAGGTCCGTGGCTTCCTGCCGACTGTTTCCAACTATCTATCAACATTTCAGAGTGAATCACGATAGTGATGACCACATTACAAACTTATCTGGTAGAATTCACTTTGCATCAAAAGATAGACAAGACGCATGGCTCTTGTAACTACTTAATGAATATTCACAGTAATAAATCTCCAGTCGGAATACAGGGAAACGCATGAGTTGGCCAAAGTTCTTCAGATGTTTCCAAAGAACTCATGGAATGAAATGAAAGTGGTATGCTCTACAAATTAACGATGATGCATTTTGCAGTCCATATTGCCACAAAATACAACGCATTTTCAGATAATAAATCGCGATAAATCATGTGAAATATTAAAACACTGAGACGCATAGATTTGCAGTTTTCGTTTCGAATAAGAGTATAATAATTACATACGCAAGTTGGGTGATTCATTGAAAACTTCTCAAAAGCGGTCAATCGAAGCAGTCTCCTAAGTCAAGCACTTCATTGGCTGCAAGACAACTACATAGCCCTTGGCGTTTCCATAATCTGTTGGCATGTGGACGATTGCATGAGGTTTTCTTCTGTGTAATAGTTAGCGAATCGAAGGATGTATAACATCAGACAGGGTCATAGGAATCGTCTTAAAACAGAAATCATCATAGGATTCATCATGTGGTCGTGGATGACTGTCGAATGTCATCATCCCTTTCTTACCTTAGTCTTGGTCAAATCACCAGTCAATCAGAGTAATAATTTGTCGCCAACGTTAGCTGAATCGCCTACGAATCAAAACAATCCATTTCCGCTGCCCTTGGCGGATTTTAATGTGTTTATAAAAAATATATAAATATGACGGACGCTTCCCTAATACAATTGCATACTAACAGTCACAGAGGCCAATGAAGTGCAAGGTGCCACGGACGAATAGGTGCATCCAGCAGGTCAGCTGAGTTGTTCATTGTGTCGGTATTATAATACTCACACGCATAAGTCCACTTGGTCAAACCAGGTGTCGACGCTATCATATCAATTGGCGACAAGTTCATTTCAACTGGCGATATAGATCATACATAACACAGTGGAATCCAAAGCAACTCTGATAATAAGTTAACAGGATCACCCCAACATTATTCATACAAAATCATTTAATTCATGAATGTTTATTCTTAATTTCATGTTCTTTTTTATCAATCATATATCCGATATAGACATTCCCTGATTTCTCTTCATTTCAGTGGGCCTGTTGAGGCGATAGTGTTGATTCTCTTCTTCACATTAGATACGACGGGAACAAAATTTCCATTAGATTTTTTCTTTCTGATGTTACATGTATGAATGTATAAATTTATTATTCTTGCAAACATTTATATATATATATTACTTTTGTTAGATTAGTAATATCTGAAGCATTTAATATCTCCAACTATTCGATTAGTCATAATAATACCAATTGAAGGGAACTTTGGGAAATATATTTTTTAGCTTGTTCGCAGTAAAGTAGATAGTTCTGAGAAATACTTCATGGATAGTGACTAGTAGAGGAATCCATGACCAGCATTTCGTCCTAGTTACGACTCATCAACTGGATGTATTTGCATTCCCTACACAGTCATAGTTTTCCCAAATTAAATTGAATAACTGCTGACACCCGTTGCACAGTAGGTAGCTCTCATGGCCTAAGTGGTTTAATGGGTAGCGCTCTGGCGTTTGAACTTACGATTACTGGGATTGAGCCTCAGTAGCGTCACCATCACTCACTGCGGAATACAGACGCGTCTAACTGACGAGTCCCAAAGTGGATGAGGTGCAACTCCTGGATTCCACTACTAGTCACTCTTCACCAAATTGCTTGAAATTGATCCTCAGATATCGCCAAAACATCTACACACAAGGAGCCAACACCTCAACCTGAAGTCAAGCATTTAGTTTCAGTCAGTCAGCGGGAAAGTAAACCAATAAGATTTCGATAATTCATAAATAAGTTGATGTTAGAAATTTACAACAATCAAGTTCTAGATTGTGAAGGATTAGTCATTCCAATTCGCAATCATTTTTAAAGTTAAAAATCCACAGTATCAGTGTATAGCTGACAATCATACAATCGAAACTGGCAATACACTTGCATGAAATTAATTTTGAGATATCAGCCGGCTTTTTAGATATATATCGAGTGTAGAACTATGTTATATTCCAAGGAATGTTTCACATCACTGAAATACCTTAGTCATATCAAAATATTCCGTTTTAATGTGACTAACAATTCTGGATGACATCTGAGGCATTATTCACTAAAACAGAATGTGACACCGTATTAGGACAACAATCATGATGAAGGCTGGTTATAAGTCATAAGTGCTCGCATAGAATCGCTCCCGACCAACACTTCATTCAAGGTATCGCGCCATGATATGGAGATTGTGTCAATGGTTCGGTGATGAAATGATCGGCAGTCACACGGAAGATCCGGATTTGATTCCTGTCCGGTGCCCTTTAGGAGCATCACTCAGCTTGCCAGGAGATAGTAACTCTGAGACAGGGGGAAGGCTGAGGGTGAGTCTAGCAACCTTACCCTATAGATATGATGGAGAAGATTTGTAGCTCAGTTGCATGATTTTGATGTGGTTGTGTTCTCTGAGCTGGATAGTTTATTTGCAAACCTTTCATCACCCTACTAGGCGAAATCTTCAGCGGATACTTCAATCCGTTGAAGTGAGCTTTAGATTTCTCCACGAGTGAATATAAGTCAACTCTCCTGGTGACCTGACCTTGGATGTGATTGGTTGTTTTGTGTGTTTCCACACTCTCTAGGCTAACTGTTTTGGAACTGACTGTTTTTCTGACTTAAACTTTGACCCTTCTTATCGGTTGTTAAATGCCGTGACATGACATCCACTCCCTCATATCAGTACATACAGACAACCACAAACATCAATTCACCTGGGACAACGTTCAAATATTAGACAGAGGAAACACCAAGAATGGCAGAGAATTTTTAGAAGCCTGCCTGGTATACCAGTGAATCGTCAATGAATAGACACATCGAAATAGACAAAATTTACCAATCGATAAGAAGGAAACCTCACACACACAAAGAGTAGAAATTCAAGTCAAGGAAACAATCAGTTTCAATACAAGCAGCCCAGAGGATGTGAAAATACACAAAACCAACAAATCACGTTTAAGGTCAGGTCACCAGGAGAGATGATTAATAAACTCGTGGAGAAGTCTAAAAGCTCACTTCAAATTGAAGTATGCACTGAGGCGAGGATGTCACCTAGTAGGGTGATGAAAGCTTTGCAAATTAACTATCCAGCTCAGAGAACACAACCATGTCAAAAAACCTTACCTCATAAAAACAGCGGTATGCCTACTGACACGTTCAAAACGTTTGAAGCCAGATGTCCTCCTGGGGAACTTCAAGAATGATAATAAATGATAAGGCGACAGATAGTATATTTTTTTGATCAAAATAATATTCCATACTACTCAAACATTATGATTTTCTGTTTTATAGACGATATTAGCATCTGTACTCACAGGAATACCGTTCATTGGGAAAACGCTTATATGGGGACTTATAGTGACGGGATCAGCTGTGGTGTTGTACATCTTACTAATCACAATAGGTGCAACACTACCAATTGATCTGTACCGTGGTTACACTGCATTTCTCATATTCCATTTTACTGTCTTGGTTTTAACTTTTGCTGTTTCAATTGGTGTCCACTATGGGACAGGACTTGTAAGTGAACAATGAAAATGTGAAATATTTTATGTTTGTAATAAATTTAAGATAAAATGCAATAATTACACTTTTTCCATCAGTAATCAGAAGGTCATTGAGTTAGCATCCTGGTAGGTGCGAACCACTCAAGCGTTCCAAACTAGCACGAAACAGCTATCCAGTACTCCCTGGTTTTCCAATGGTTCAGCTCATAATTTATTATTTACCAAGTTAGATTTAATTTTTGATGTAATTTTTTCAAAGAGATAAGGGAATGAGTGACAACTCAAGCCAAATTGGTTACAGGATTTCATCGTCATCTGGTATCGGTTAGAGAACCTACCTGGTAGTACTGCACAGTTGTTTCATCCTACTTCTCTAACCAGTGTCAGCTCATGAGGAAATCTTGTAACCAATCAGTCGAACCCCAACAAACCAATACTTGAATATCAAACCAGTTTCAGAGACATATATGTAAACACTAAGTGTTGGTTTGCGGAGATTTGATTGCCTACAGGTTTGGTCACTAGTTGACACCAGGATTGCGTCCCAATTGCTGAATGGTCTACAAGCCCGCCATCTGGTCATAAGGTTCTGTGTCCGAATCTCAGCGGGTGAGTACCACTGAGGAGTGCCGAAATAGAACACAACACAGAATTTCCAGCTTGTTTCATTGTAAGATGATTTAACCTAATGCAGAATATTCACGTAACCTGATATTTGCCAATATTTCAGCGTTGATTTCGTCAAGAATTAAGTCATTCAGTGACCATTGAAAACCAGGGGACACTGGGCATCTATTCTGTCTTAGTCTCCGACTCTCTTGCAGCGGGGAATCAAGTCGACGCCAGGGATTGAAACGGGGACTATAAAATTATGATACG